>CP124708.1:95177500-95777500 GCA_031232105.1 Capsicum rhomboideum | reverse complement strand
GTAAGCACACCTCCTGTATCCACCACCATAAATTCATAGTTTCCCCAAAATGATCTACCATACAAGCGATCCCTTGTTACCCCGGGTTCGTCTACCACAATGGCCTTCTTCCCCTGTTGAAGATAACCAGAGCTTCATGAGAGAATGCCAGAGCAAGAAAAAAATCTCACATAACAGAGATTATTTAATAAAGATTGTCAAGGTTTTATTTCCTGGCAATCAAAAACCAAGACAAGCTTAGAGAAAATACCCCAACAAGACGATTAAACAGTGCTGATTTACCAACGTTCGGTCTTCCCACAATTGCCACCTTAGGAAGAAGATGATCAGGGATCTGCAAGTAAACTCTTATCGGTCAAGTCAACCATAAAACGTTATAAACCTAGATCTTCATATAGATCTCAGAATATTATTAGAACCAAATCATATAAACAATGGACTAAAAGAAAGCATAGATCTTCCCATAACACCCAGAATCATTAGGAAAACCAAGAATCATATCAACAGTGGATAAACATTTCAACTTCCATATTCCTTCCAAACGAATCTCGAGGAGCAACAGAAGAATTGTGGACATTGTTCACTTTGGTTACTCTGATCATCTTATGGAGCTTCAAGTAGATGACTACTAGGTCATAGATCGAGTAATTAATCACATCCACACATACAGTTCAAGACTATAACAACCCACCCCCCACCCCCCTAAATTTGAGAACATATCTCAATATTTCAGTGCACTTGAGCAAGTTTGTCAGTCGAAAGGTGAAACTCAGAAACTTTCTTGCGAAGCTATGAAACTCTCTTCTCGAAAGTCAAAATACAAGACTTTTTATTTGACGAAGGAGAAATTTTTCATGATTAAAAAAGTCACATACTCCTAGGATGAAGTTCCATAGAAAAATAGGCATGAAACTATAATGTTCTATTATATAATTCACCATGTCACTGATCACTTCCTATTATTCTCTTTGTCAAGATTAAAGGGTTGCCCGGTGCACTAAAGCTACCGCTATGCGCGGTGTCCGGGGAAGGGCCCCACCACAAGGGTGTATTGTACGCAGCCTTACCTTGCATTTCTGCCAGAGGCTATTTCCAAGGCTTGAACCCGTGACCTCCTGGTCACATGGCAGCAACTTTACCAGTTACTCCAAAAATATGAATACAATTGGATTAGCATGTGGGTGATGAACATTAGAAATTAACTTCACAGCTGTTCAACTTTCATGCCATGAATCCATAACATGAATTAATAAGCAGTGAATCACACATATGATGAAGTAAGGAAGAGGTCAGAAATTTAGTACGAGTAATTGTGGACAAATCTGCATGCAGTTCAGTATATGCAACTGATTTTGTCCAATGAAGCAGGAAAATACAATTCACCAAAGATAAATTTCTGGAAAAGCTAGCACATAATACTAAAGGTGATATCCATGGAGAGAGGTGGGTCCATTATCCACCGAGTTTGAACTGTGTGCCACTAGTCCTCGGGGATTTCTCGGTTATTTGAAAATGGAAGAAAGTGGCATCCATGGAAGATACACCATGATAACATTCTTTTCAATATTTTAGACCCCTAACGGGCGTCCTACATCCAAAGAACCTGGCACATGATTCAACTATAATAACATCACATTTGGGAATTTCAGTATTTATTCAAGACATTAATATAGAAGTGAACATATGAAGTCTAACATTAAATAGATTTATTACCAAGATATCATTAAACTAATAGTTCATCCCTTAAGTATTAAGCCTTGTTTTTTTACTTTCTGTAAATAGGGATAGCACTATTTATCGGAATTTCTATTGGCATTACAAACTGTCCGCCGAAAGGACTTAACCCAAACAAAAAATATCACTGAAAGGTAATATCTTTTCTTTTAATTTTTATTCTTTTTATTAAGCTGTCTGCATAGTCCCTCGGCTTAGTTGCACTTTGTTTCAATATTTGTTACAGAGAAAGATAGTGTGTTCAGCCTGTTTGCTGCTTGAACTTGCTACTGTCCTTGTCTTCTTGCTGAACTGCATTTGTGCATATTTTAGCCGTTTGCTTGATGAAAATTGCATTCCGACCGATCCCTTCTTTTTCTGGTTAGAACAGTCACTTTGGCAGCTCAATAGAGGAGTATCTTAGATTCAGAACACATAGCTACTCGTGATTTCTAGCTACTAGTCGAATCATCATATAATAGGAGTTGAGTCAACCAAAGAAAGATGGAGTTTTGTGTCTTAATCATAATGCCAAAAATGAAGGCAAGTAATTACTTCAAAATGAGTAATGGTCAAGGCTCACTTCAGGCTCTTTCTTCATTTTCATGATTAGTAATCAATTTACACAAAGCAGACTTAGCAAACAAAGGGAAGAATATTTGAGACAAGTATATCATGTTGTCATTTATGAACAAATCTCCACTGCAGTTTATTTTTATTTTCTGAGAGAGACCCTTCAAGTATGGGAGCAGAAGTTCCAACAGAGTAGTAGATGAGATACTAACATTTTTTGAGGTATTTTTACGTCTCTTCTCCTTTACTTGTGCTTCTTTTGAGCTAGATCTCTCGTCTTCTGCAATCAATAAAGGAAGAACATCTTGAGCGTCAAAGAGCTAGAAAAGATATAGGATGCAACAATAGGAACAGTTTAGCAAGATCTTATACAGTATATTGCATTTTGGTCTCAAGTACCCTGCAATACAATGATTAACAGCCTAATCAATTTCCAAAGCTTCAGCAGTAAAAGACCTGTTACCAGATCATCCACAGCTAAGTTGCTCGGACTCGGGTGTGGGTGTCCGATACGGGTGCGGATCTAGAGGTCGGATCCTTCATGATTTAAATTTTAAGATTCAGGGATATGGATCCATGTATGGATACGGGTGCGGGGATTCGCCTAACAATAATTAAAATATCTAAAATTAGAGTTATAAAACCTAAATTATGAGATATTATGTGGAGAACTTGAGGAGAATCCTGGAAGGAGATTAAAGGAAAAGGAGTGACATAGAAATTTCAATATAAAAGGTATTCCATTTTCTTCAATTTCACCTTAGCTTTTGTATTGATTACAGAAATCATTAAAACTGTCCAGATTTTCCCCATCGATTTTGGTCAAAATACCCGAAATCGGTTGACCAAATCGAACACGGATCCCACACCCAAACCCACACCCATGTCGTGTCGACACGGGTGTGGCACCAAAAGTGAAGAGTCCGAGCAACTTAGATCCACAGAACTACATCCATTGCAGTATCAGTGAACTTCTGTAATAGAGTTACGGGTTGGCAATATGCTGGTAGCATGGTATGTTTGAGAAAAACCTTCAGTTGAATTAACATTTGCAGGATGGGAACTAGGAAATGCAAAGGCCCTATGTTGTGCAGATAGAGGAAAAGGAAGATAGTATTTTGCAATTCCCTGTTTAAAAAGGGTAAAACTTCAGTTATCAACGGAAAAAATAAATCTTTTACTCAGAACAGTGTAAACTTCAGTTAAGATTTCTTTTAACTCGATTGATATCCCCTTTTTGTTGCCTTATTTATTCAACTAGAGACTAGAGAGTGCGATCTAGTTTTGAAGCTCAAAGGGTGGTCCAAGACCAAATTTGGTTAATTTTCTATATGAAGGCCAAGACAGTTAAATTTTTTTATTTTTTTTTATAAAGTGAATATTTTTATTAATGATGGGGAACCCCGTATATAAGACCAAAGAAGAAGAGAACCTACACCGCAATATGGTTCTCTATGAAAAAAAAACCAATAATCTATTCATGTAGGAACTTCACGTGTACACCCAAAAGAAACTAGAAACAAGTGACTTTTGTGCAATTTTAATACAACATTCTCAACCCCTTCAAATGCCCTCGTATTCCTCTCTTTCCCTAGAACCCACATAATAGCTAATGCAACAATATTCCACGCTCTCAGTCTTCTCTAACTTTATCTAAAGGCCCTACCTAATCTTCGAACTCCATACCAGCATACCTTCCTATCTAGGGTCATGTGCTCAGTAAGCTGAAAATGGACCATATCCTATCTAATCACCTCCGCCAAAGTCTTTTTCAGCCTACCTCTACCTCTCCTTAAACCTTCTATAGTCGACCTCTCACACCTCCTCACTGGTGCATACCTCTTCATATGCCCAAACCATCTCAGTCTCGCTTTGCACATCTTGTCCGCAACGGAGGCCACTCCCCCCTTGTCTTGTATAACTTTGTTCCTAATCCTATCACTCTTAGTATGTCCACACATCTATCTGAGAATTTTCATCTTTGCCACCTTCATCTTCTGAACGTGTACGTTCTTGACTGTGCAGCACTCTGCCCCATACAATAGATTAGGTCGAACCACTACTCTTTAGAACTTACCTTTAAGCCTTGGTGACACATTCTTATCACATAGTACCCAGACGCGAGCCTCCATTCCATCCATCCCGCTCCAATACGATGTGCAACATCATCATCTATCTCCCAATATTTTTGGATTATGGACCAAGATACTTGAAGCTTCCCCTCTTGGGTATGACTTGTGTATCGATCTTCACTTCCACCTCCGCCTCATGTGTAACATCATTGAACATGCACTCTAGATACTGTATCTTAGTCTGCTTAACCTGAAACCTTTAGATTCTATGTTATGTCTTTAAACTTCCAGCATATCGTTAACTCCGCCATGCGTCTTGTTGATCAATATTATGTCACCGGCGAATAACATACACCACGGCACCTCCCTAGAATATGTTGCATCAATTTTAAGATTGCATGTTGATTTCTTGCTTCCGGAGAGAAGGAGTTTCTCCCATTAGACATTGAAGCAACAAACTCTCACATACTGTAACTTGTATAGACCAAATATAATATACCAAACAATAACTGAAGAAAACCTCTGTGGGTCATGTTTTAATCTCTCCAACCTTGTTTGCTAAACAGTTTTTTTAAACACAGCAATACTTGTTGATGTTCTGGGGGAAAACCCTCATAAACATGGAATATACAAAAAGGTAATAAGGTATTGAGCCTAAACGAAAATATAGTTCTCTACGAAAGACACACAATCATCTAACAAATTGGAACTTCATGAGTACATCAAAAGTCAATAAAAAACAAAAAGCCATGTCCTAATTTATATAAAGTTGTATTCCGTTCCTTCAAATGATCTCTTATTCCTTGCTCTGCGAAGTACCTACATGAGTGCCAAAGGGCAACATCCCAAACTCCACATCTCCTTCTCCTCCTAAATGCCAACTATACAACATATCCTTCACTATTACGGCATTCACTATGTATTCCTAACAAATTCAGAAGTGTCCACCATAACTGATTGTTCTTGTTATGCTGAATAATAAACATAGCAAAGAAACACTACTTACATTTACCGTATATCAGACTCCTTTCTTTTTTGATAACCGTGGTTTTGAACAGCTTGCGCGCACCTCGACTAATTCCACGGGATACCTGCCACCTCCCACCAGCAATAGGTACCAGGTAACTCTGTCCACCAAGACTAGGACAGATGGGAAGAAATCACCTAGTGTTTGTCTCTATTGTGAATGAACCTGAGATCTCATGGTGTTCAACCCAACTTCATTGAATCACTAGGCCACACCCTTGGGTGCTATATCAGACTCCTTTCTACCACTCCAAAAGCTACCTTCATCAAATTATTATATTTTGAAGAGAGTGATTGCATGTTTGAATAGACAAAACGTATCAATAAAATAGTTACAAAACACAAAATCATACAACTACTTGATGCCGCCTCATAGAGTTGTCAGGCCATTCTAATCTTTGTGAGTATGAAGGTATATAGGAACATAAATTAATCCTCTATGTTTATAGCTAGACTTGAATGCAGGATTCTCCTCATGGAATGCCAATATATTTGATCCATAAATTTCAGAACTTAGCTTGGTGGTCATAGTTGCACCCATTCACACCCAAGTATTAAAAACACTGTTACAATTAAGTCTTTTTCTACCATCCTTCTTGACAATCCAACTATTGAATCACCTAGACAAACCCCACCATCCTAATGAGGAAGCAGCAGCTACATTAAATTACTTGATTCAATTCTCCAAGTTATAGAAATATGTCATCATGTCCAAATTATTCCATACTTCGATAAAAGGAAAAATACAAAAAAAATAAAGAATTGTACTCCCTCCGTTTCAATTTGTTTGTCTTAATTTCCTTTTTAGTTCGTTAGAAAAAGAAAGCCTCTTTCCTTTTTTCGCAATTCTTTAATTCTAACTTTTCACATGGCATGTTTAAGATCACAAGATTAACGGATATTTTGGTACATTCTCCATATCTTTAATTTAGGACCACAAGATTTAAAAGTCTTCTTTACTTTCTTAAACTCCCTTTCAGAGTCAAAATCAGACAAACAAATTAAACGGATTGAGATTATACTAGAAAAGAAAAAGAAAAACACACAAGTAAGAAGTTTCCATGAATTCCTAACTCTCTGGTTCTCTATGGTACGGCGCAATATAACTTTTTTCCATGATTAACTTTGACGGGTGTGTAATAATGGTGGAGGGTCATTGCAGTTGAAATACCATTGCACCACTGCTTCTTTGTGCAAAAGGTTTGGGATTCTTTTCACATGCGAACCAAACACTGAAGAATGATGATTGAAGAAGTATTTTTTTTACATCATACCAAAACAGGGGTTAGTTTCATTCCCACTCAAAATTCAAAAAAAGAACTGGAAAAGGGCCGTAAAAGGTACTCCCTCTGTCCCCATGTAAGTGTCTTACTTTCCTTTTAGTTTGTCCCAAAAAGAGTGTCTCTTTCTATACTTCCTAAGTTTTCTGTTTAAACAATACTCACCTACCAAGAAAAGACAAAAAAAAATTTCCTCAAATGACCCTTAACATTAATTACAATAATCATGTCAATTTTCTTAATGGACATGCTAAGTCAAAATGTGACAAGAGGGAGTATTCAGTATCCGTTGTTTCTTAAAACTCCGTGCTCATTCAAACTAAGACACTTAAATTGAGACGGAGTGAATAAAGTGAATGTAGAGGGAAATAGAGATAAACCTATAATCAATTGTCGAGACAAAGAGTCTGAAAATTCTCGAACCACAAGTTGAGCTTCACGTTCTAGTGAATCAATATCAATGCTCTCTTCATCTTCATCGTCGTCCTCTTCATCAAATTCAAACCCTCCAATTTCCTCTTCATATTCATCTTCTCTATTAATGGACAATTGTACGGGGGGTGGAAGACAAAAACTCCGGCTAAGATTGCAGCGGCATAGATGGTGGAGGGAGAGAGAGAATGGTGGGAGAGAGGTGGTGGTAGTGGGTGAAATTGGAGAGAGAAGAGAGAGAGTTGTTGATAGGGAAAGTGCTGGACCGAAGTCCATCGATGAAAAATGCTTTGTTAGCTGAGGGAGTCGGGCAGGTTTATCAATTATCCTTGTTTTTTGAAAACAAAAGAGAAGTTGGGTATTTTTATGGAGGAAAATATCTTGAATGGTTTGGGTGGGTTTGGGACCGAGGAAAGTATTTTCCGGAAAATGGTTTTAGTTTTTTTAAAATTTAGTTGGATTAAATATTTTGGAAAAAAAAAATTCAAATAGAATGGAGTATTTTTTTCAAATTTTTAAAAAATGACTTTCCTTCATAAAGTAAAGAAAAATATTTTTCAAAACTCTCTTTCAACTTCATCATTAACTTTGACTAGCGTTTCGATTCCCAATTCATACTTGGGTCAAATCGAGTCCCAATTCAGTGTCAAGGTCGAGAGTCGAACCTTGACTTGAATTAGGAGTCGAGTCCCAGGTCGGAATTAGGAGTCGAGTCCCAGGTCGGGATTAGGAGTCGGGTCCCAATTTGGGTAAAAAGTCGGAACCAAGACTCAGGTCTGGTTCAGAAGTCGGGTCTCGAGTCGAAGTCAAGGTTAGGTTCAATTTGGGAGTTGGGTCTTAAGTCTAGAATGGGAGTCGGGTCTCGGATTGAGGTTGAAAGTCAAGTCGGGGTTAGGAACCGTATCACAGGTCGAGGTGGGCTCCTGGGTCGAGTTCAGGGCCAAGAGTCGAGGTCAGCTCCAGTGTCATAGTATTTTCCCAGATTATACTTAAATTCTCTTGGAATAATATTTCCTTATTAACCAAACATCAGAAAACAAGTAAGTAAACCACTTATTTTCCTAGAAAATATTTTTCTTCCTACCAAACACTAGAGGTAGGCATTAACACCAAAAAATTTAAAATTAGGATCGAACCAAATTAATTTGGTTATTTGGTTTAGATTTTTTAGTGAGATTACGGTTTAATTTTTCTAAAAATTTGGTGTTAGATTCAATTTTCGGTTATAGAATCCCGGTTATTCGGTTAAACCGAAAAATCAAATTTATGGTGTATTACATGTTTTAGTTGTTTGAGAAGTTACAAATATCTTCCGTTGGTCATGTGCTAGTTAAAAATTGCATTTCTATTGCCTATTGGAAAGTCTAATCACTATGATGTTCTGTGATTGATGTTTCCCAATTCATAAGGATCCATGGATTATCCTATCCTAGTTTGGTAAAAATTAAAATTTGCACTCTGTTTAGTCTAATACATTGAAGTGCACTCTATTGCCAATGGGCAATGGCTACTTGCGCTCATGAAACACTGCGATTGAAGTGCGCTTCAATTAGTGCTAATTGCAATTTGCAAATAGGCGTGCAGCTGCTATAGAAGTGCACTAATGCACTCTGTTGCTAACTGCAAACTGCAAAGAGTACTCAGGAAAACAAACAAGATATGAAAGGCAAAAATAGTGCTTATACTCGTCTTCATTGAGATTGCCCATTTTACAACCAGAAAATTAGCCCACTAATCAGGCCCATATCCATAAAACCGTACTTGAAAACCCGAATCGAACCGTATTGAACTTGAAAAAAAATTGTTTGGTACACCCTTTGCCATAGTCAAAAATCGAAAAGTTGAACCGAAAAATCAAACGCCTACCTACCCCTACCAAACACACCCTAAAGGTGGACAAATGTCCCAATCACAAAAATGAAATGTACAAGCTATGCTAAAAATATATAATTTTTCCCGACACGAATTCGGATTAGTCGTTCGATTTGCGGAACGATCCCTAACCTACGTCAGTAAACGTAATTTCGGACATTGCCATTTAGACTTATGCCTTCTAGGTCATCCATCTAACTCCTTAAGCTCATAAAGTTTTTGTTTTATTCCTTTTCGACTCATGTTCATGGATTAACCACATTAAGCTCATGTTCATGGATTAGCCATGTTAGGCTCATAGCCATGATATTACTTTAGGCTCATAATTATAATTTTTATTATTCATTAACATCATTAAGGATTCATGGATAGTATTATCATAATACATTATGTTATGGTTCATAAGTTAAGGATTTTGATAGCTCTATAGAGAGTAAGCTTTTGGAATATTCATTATCGTCTTTAGCATAGCTTATGGTTATGGAGATCATATCACAAGGTCATAAGGACATCCTTGAAATAGCTTCATAGTGTTAGAAGTCACAAGGATCATATCATTATGTCATAGTTCATAAGAAAAAAAATTCATTACATTATGGAGTTTATGGAGATTTTTGAAGATTCAAGTCGTTTTAATATAGCTTATAGCATAGAGACTTATATTATCATGTCAAGACCATAATTAAGAGGTCTCACATCATCGATTATGCTAAGAATATAAATAAGAGGGTTCATATAATAATTCATGGAAGTTACATTATCACAAATAGTTCAAAATTTGGAGATTCGTAAGAATCATTAGGTTCATAATCTTCGTGTTAAAAGCATAAGTAAGAAGATTCATAAACATGTAAGCAAGTTGAAATGAATATCAGCGACGACAGCTAGTACTTGAATCTACATCAGAAAGGATGCAGAAGTGCAGTATGAGTACCAAAACAACAGATACTTAGTAGGCATCAGTGGCCGACTGAGCTAAATCATAATAAAACGCGAGAATGTAAGCTAAGTCAAGGTGAAAGGGGCAAACTTGAGATCATGTTCCAACACAGGAAAATGAATAATTAAACACGCGACACCAAAATTAAAGTAAACTAACTATAACCTAACTAGACCCACATAAGCCTAGAGGTGCAAACTAGAGAAGACTAATCCAAACAAGCCCCCATAAGCTCGATGGATACAATCAAGAGGAGATCTATAGACACTAAGCATGATATAACCAACCAATACTCCTATATCCGTGAAACCATTCGTACTATGCAATACCGGACTATAACCGGATTTACAATACCATTGATGAACCATAAAGTGCCGAACTCGAACCGGTCTTTAACACCATAACCATATCATAGATGCCGGACTCGAACCGGTCTTTAACACCATAACCATATCATAGATGCCGAACGAACTGGTCTTTAACACCATAATCATAATACCGGACTCAAACCGGTCTTTAACACCATAACCATATCATAGATGTTGGACTCGAACCAGTCTTTAACACCATAACCATATCATAGATACCGGACTCGAACCGGTGTTTAACATTATAAACATATCATAAATGTCAGACTCGAACTGGTATAATTGTACCATAAATAAATAGTAGAAGGTCGAACTCAAATCGGTGTAATAAGGTAAAGTCACAATAACTAGCATAGCCCCGAACTAGGTAAATGCTATATAATTTATGGTTCAAGATTAACTGTAATGTTGCGAACGAAGGCCTCCTAAGTCTACAAGGAGCTAAAAGAGATTGCACAACATAAAAGAGGACCGACAAGACCCGCTTCTAAACTCGAAAGTCCATACTAAGGCGATTACTATACGAAAATGATTAAGTCTCTAAAATTCCACAACAAGTTATTACATAAGTCTAAAAGCATCATTTGACTTACAAGAAGGGTAAAGGGGTCGATTCTACCTCCGAAACGGCCCATAAATCGGCCAAATAAATCAAACTTCACTAACTAAGCAACCAAACCGTAATTTACAACCCAAAACTAGTACAATATCATACTAATACCATAGTAAAGCTCATCTATAAGTAAGATACGCCTAGCCTACCTGAACGCCGAAGAATACCCGAGAAAGTACGCTAAATTAGAACCTTTTCTTTTCGAGAAGCCTCCGCATGATGCCACGCTATCAAAATAACAATCTACTCATAATATGAGAATAATGAAACCCGTATTGCATATAAATGCTTCGGGTCAAAAATCTAGCTAAAAATCCCATGTGGGGCCCACTTATGAAATCATAAATTTGAAACCGTCCAAACGTCTTTCAAGGCTCAAGGGTCATTTACCCTCAAGAATGAGTAAATTCCAAGCTCCAAAACATCCAAAATCAACCCATAATTGAATTAGGGATTTAAACCTAAAACGAAGAATTTATCGAGAAATTAGATGGAACTTACAAGGATTCAGATGAGGAAAAAGGCTTTGATGAATTCTCTAACCTCCCTTGATCACCCAAGAATCGCCTCCCCTCTCTCACTATCTCTCTAGGGCTTTAATGCTCTCAACACTTAGAGAAAAATGAGACAAAAATGGGTAAAAGGGGATTAAATGCTCTACAGGTGCCGCTTAAGTGCCCACTTGACCGCTAAAGTGGTTGCCGCTAAAGCGGCACACTACTGCTAAAGCGGTCCATAGACCAGGCCAACCTCCGTTAAAGTGGACCAAACGTCGCTTAAGTAGCGTCCGCTAAAGTGGTAAGGTCTCCGCTTAAGCGGACCATCGAGGACCAGTGCTAGCCGTTAAAGCGACCAAAGGCCCATTTAAGCGGTTGCACCAGCTGAAGGCATGCACCAACTATGACTTAGTATTTGTCAAGTCTCCGACGTACCTTCGGGATTCGTTCGAAATCCCGTGAACGTAAACAAACTACGCTACCCTATCAAATTTGACATTTCGGACTCAACGACACAATTAAAATTTCCATACGGGGTCTTTTCGACGAAATATGGGTCTCACACCAAATAACCATTTTCATCACTTTCCACCCAATAGCCCAAAATGAGTCCGGAAGCCTCGGGACCAGGATCAAGGGTCCCTCTAGCCTAAAATTGACGTTCTGGAGCTGATGGAACTATCAGAATTGGCATACGAGGTTGTTTACCTGAAGTTTAGGCCCGGTATCCAAATTTGAACAACGAAGACTTCAAAACAGAGAATTGGCTCTAAAAACTAAACGAACTGCCCGATAACCGAACCGTCAGCTCTAGCAAGTCATAAATGACTTAGGGCAGCTATGGGAAAGCTCTAAAAGCTGAAATAATATGGAAATGTAGAAAATGACATAGAGGGTCATTACAATATCCACTACTAAAAGGACTTTAGTCAGCGAAAGTGAAAGGTCAAGAAGTACCTGAAGGCTCGAACAAGTGGGGATAATGGGTCTGCATCTCACTCTCGATCTCCCAGGTAGCCTCCTCAATTGGATGGTGCCTCCACTGAACCTTACCACTAGAATCTCTCTAAAGCGCAACCGCTTGACATCCCTGACTAAAATAAGGACTGGCTCCTCCACGAATGTCAACCTCTCATCCAACTGAACCGTGTCCCACAGAAGTACATGCAACTCATCCGAGATGTAACGCCATAGCATAGAGACATGGAAAATTAGATGAATAGCTGAGAAGTCTGGGGGCAAGGCCAATTCATAAGCTACCTCCCCAATCATCTGAAGTATCTCGAATGGACCAACATACCGGGGGCTGAGCTTACCCTTCCTCCGGAACCTCATCACGCCCTTCATGGGCGATACACAGAGGAAAACCCCATCACCAACTCCAAACTTTAAGGTACGAAGTCTACGATCAGCGTAGCTCTTCTGCCTACTCTGGGTTGCTCTCAGGCTATCTTAGATCACCCACACCCTATCCAATGACTCATGAAGCAGGTCAGTACTACTGGGGCTAAT
Organism: Capsicum rhomboideum; assembly: GCA_031232105.1. Lineage (NCBI taxonomy): Eukaryota > Viridiplantae > Streptophyta > Magnoliopsida > Solanales > Solanaceae > Capsicum > Capsicum rhomboideum. Next base: position 95,764,602 of record CP124708.1, on the reverse strand, counting down.
CTCTGAAGTCTCAAACTAGCCAATCGGATACCGACAACGCCTACCATATAATGCCTCAAATGGTGCCATCTCAATACTTGAATGGTAGCTATAAGCGAACTTCGCTAAGGCTAAGTGCTGCTCCAACTGACCTCCAAAGTCCATCACGTAAGCGCGGAGCATGTCCTCTAACACTTGAATAGTCTGCTCTGACTGTCTGTTGGTCTGGGAATGGAATGCGGTGCTAAGATCAACCTGAGTGCCCAACTCCTCCTGAAAAGTCTGCCAGAAGCTAGAAGTGAACATAGAGCCTCTGTCTAAAATAATGGACACTGGCACTCCGTGAAGGCAAACTATCTCACGAACATAGATATGGGCTAACCTCTCGGCATTGAAGAAAACCTAAATCAGGATAAAATGAGCCAATTTGGTCAATCGATCTACTATGACCCAAATACTATCGGAACCACGGGAAGTACGAGGCAAACCAATCACAAAGTCCATAGTAATGCGCTCCCATTTCCACTCAGGAATGAGTAGCCTCTAAAGTAATCCACCCGATCTCTGATGCTCGATATTTAACTGCTGACAACATAGGTAATGAGCTACAAAGTCTACTATATATCTCTTCATGCCACTCCACCAGTAATGCTGTCTTAAGTCTCTATGCATCTTGGCTGTCCCAGGGTGAATAAAATATCTGGAGCTATGAGCCTTCTGCAATATCAACTGAATCAAGCCTCCAACCCTCAAAACACCAATGTGGCCATCAAATCTCAGAGTGCCCTCTGAATCTAGGGTATCCCGACTGGACTCACCCGTCAGAATCTGATCACGAAGGCCACAAAGTCTACTATCCTCAAACTGGCGACTCCAAATCTGCTCAAGTAATGTAGACCTAGCCTCCACGCTAGCAAGAATCCTCTTGGGGTCCGAAACATCAAGTCGAACTATCAAGTTAGCTAAGGGTTGAATGTCCCAAGCCAATGGTCTCTCTTAAACTAAAATAGAGGCCAAACTACCCATACTCACTGCCTTCCAGCTCAAGGCGCCTGCTACCACGTTCGCCTTGCCTGGATGGTAAAGAATAGAGATGTCATAGTCCTTCAACAACTCAATCCATCTGTGCTATCTAGAATTTAGCTCCCTTTGAGTCATAAGGTACTAAAGACTACGATGATCAGTGTAGATCTCGCAATGAACACCATACAAGTAATGCCTCTAAATCTTAAGCGTGAAAACTACCACCGCCAACTCTAAGTCATGGGCAGGGTAATTGCATTCATGTACCTTAAGCTGCCTCAATGCATAAGCAATAAATCGACCCTGCTGCATCAGAATGCAACCTAAACCAACACCGAAAGCATCACAATAAACTATATACCCCTCACCCTCAACAGGAAGAGTCACTATAGAAGCTGAAGTGGACATCTCCTTGAGCTTCCAAAGCTCAACTCACACTCAATAGACCACTGAAAAGGAACCTCCTTCCTAGTCAGCCTAATCATAGGTGATGCAATAGAACCAAAACCCTCAATAAATCGCCTGTAGTAACTTTCCAAACTAATAAAACTACGAACCTCAATCGGAGATGTAGGTCTAGCCCAATCACGAATAACCTCTATCTTTACTAGTTCCTCCATAATCCCATCCTTAGACACCATATGTCCTAGGAATGTAACAGAATCGAGTCAAAACTCATACTTTGAGATTTTGGCATAATGCCTGCGATCTCTCAAAGTCTGAAGCACAATCCTCAAATGTTGCTCGTGCTTTTCCCTACTCCTCGAATACACCAATATGTCATCAATGAAAATAATCACAAAGGAGTCCAAATAGGGCCTGAAAACTCGATTCATCAAATCCATAAACGTTACTAGGGCATTGGTCAACCCAAAAGACATCACCTGGAACTCATAATGGCCATATCGAGTCCTGAAGGCAGTCTTAGAGATGTCCTCAGCCTGAATTCTCAACTGATGGTAACCCGATCTCAAGTCAATGTTAGATAAAACTGCCACACCCTGAAGCTGGTAAGATAAATCATCAATGCGAGGCATAGAGTACTTATTCTTCATGGTCACCCTATTCAGCTGATTATAGTTAATACACATACGCATAGAACCATCTTTTTTCTTCACAAACAAGATAGGAGCACCCTAAGGCGATATGCTTAGTCTATTAAACCCTTACCTAACAAATCTTGGAGCTAAGAATTCAGCTCCCTAAGCTCAGCAGAGCCATACGGTAAGGCACCATAGAAATAGATTGAGTGCCTCAATATCACGCTCAGGAGGAAGGCTAGGTAGGTCGGTAGGGAAAACATCAGAAAAGTCATGAAATATAGGAATAGAATCAAGCCACTCTCCGCGCGGACATCATAGATATAAGTAAGATAAGACTCGCAACCCCTCGACACCAATATCCTAGCCTGAACATAAGAAATAATCCTCGTCGATGCGCAACTAAAATAACCCTGCCACACAACCAAGGATATGCCAGGCATGGCCAAGGTAATGGTATTGGCGAAATAATCCAAAATCGCATGATAAGGGGATAACCAGTCCATGCCCAGAATCATATCAAAGTCCACCATGTCTAACATAATAAGATAAGCCCAAGTATCAAACTCTCGAACGGTCACAACACATGATCTATAAACACGATCCACTATAAAGATTCACCCACGGGAGTAGATACACGCAATGAAACAAATAAAGGCTCCCAAGACAACTCTAATTGTGGTGCATAATAAGTAGAAACATATGAATAAATGGATTTTGGATCAAATAAAGCAACAGTCAATTGATTTCACACTAAAGTCATACTTGTAATAACAACATCCGAAGACTCTGCCTTTGGCCTACTAGGTACAACATATAAATGACCTCGCTCGCCACCTAGCTGGGCCTCTGACCTACTACCCATCCTACCTGCCTGAGAACCTCCTTGAGAACCCTAGGGGCCACCCCTGCGACCCTAAGCACCACCTCTAGCTGGAGGCAGCACAAATCTGATTAGCTGAACACTCTGAGCTACAGGCTGAATCGTCCCACGCTGGGGACACTCCCTAGAGAAATGACCAATCACTCCACAAGTATAGCAAGGCCCAGAAACACCACTTTGTCTAGAAGGTCCGATTGACCCGAAATAGCCACCTCGACTAGAAGATCCAGAATATCCATCCCTCGAAGACTGACCACTACTCGAGCCAGGATAATCACTGAAGCTGGACTGACCTCCGTCAGTAATATGGAATGCTGCCTGAATGGGACTACTAGACTGACCCTAGGGCTAGAAAAACTGACGTGGAGGGTACCTACCCTGAGAACCTTTGCCTCTAAACTACGAGCCACTATGGCTCCCACTAAAACTGCCTCGATGATGTGGTCGTTTATCGCTGCCCCCTTGGCCTCATGATGCATCTCCTCCATAGTTTGGGCATAATCACAAATATCAACGAAAGACCTACCCGTAGCAACCAAACTTTGAGTAGCCATGCGAAGAGGAAGTCTCAGTCCCCTAGCATAACACCAAATCCTCTCATACTCGGTAGGCAAGATCGCAGTAACATATCTGGCCAACTCATGAAGTCATGCCTCATACTCAACCATTGACATAGAACCCTGTTGTAAGCAGGTGAATTGATCTCTCAAGTGCTCACGATGGCTGTGAGGTATATACTTCTCCAAGAAAGCCTCGGAGAACTGAGTCCATGTCATAGAAGGAGATCCAGCTGAACTGGAATCAAGATAACCTCTCCATCAATGCCTAGCTGCCGAGTCCAACTGAAAAGTGGTGTAGTCAAACCCACGAGCCTCGACTAGGCCCAAATTATGGAGCCTATCCTCGTAAGCAGTCAAGAACTCAAATGCGTCCTCACCTGGAGCCCTTGTAAACCTCGGTGGAGTCAATCTCAGAAATCTACCCAACATCTCTTGCTCCTCAATAGACATAGCAGGCTGGGCGGCTACCGACTGAGCAACTACTGGTGCTGGAGGGATCTCAACTCTGGGAGCCGCAACTACATGTTGAGCCCTTGCATCTATACCACTCTGATCTACAGACTGTGCACCATCAGATGGTGCACCACCAACTAATCCCAATAACTGGACTAAGTCATCTCTGAGCAATGAAGCAGAAATAAACTCCGGTGGCGCCTGGGATACCCTCTGGCCCAATAATGGTTGGGGTGGCGGAATCTCTGGCTCAAGTGCAATAGCAGAATCTGGTGATGGCTCCCTATCCTAACCCCTAGCTAGGGCTGCAACTCTAGCCTGGCCCCGACCTCTAGGTCGGCTACGTCCTCTGGCGGGTGCCCTAGTTGCAGGCTCGGAATCCTCATCATCGATCGTAGCAGCAGGCGTCCTGACCATCTGCGAAAGAGTGAAACAATAAGAACCTTAGAAACCAACACAGACTCAACGCACGAAACAAATAAGGAAAGTGAAGTCATCCTAAGAATGTCCTATATCATCCAGTAGATAAGACACGGATGTCATCGCTTTGATCCGTGGGATTCTACTAGACACTTGCTGTTGTATCAACAATACCAATGAACCTAGGCTCTGACACCAATTTGTGAAGACCCATTTTTGGAGTCATGATGACACCTACCATAACCCACCAGTAGGTAAGCCAAACCATAGCCCAGAACGATAAATACTGGGCTAAATGGCGGAAGACGGGATGAATACCAGGCAATAAGTATATAATACGATCGAAGGCAATATAAATGTGAATACGATCCTAAAATACCAAATGGAAAAGAGCAAGAACAAAATAAATATCCCACGACCTAGTAAGGCCAGTACAAGAGCCACTAAGCAAAAGAACAAGAGTACTAGTAGTATCAATATATAGATAGTCTCGAATGTAAAGACTGTCCCACAATCTAGGAAGGACAAAGGATCAGCTCCGGCTCTGAAAGCTCACCCTATCTCTAGATCCTGTAAGCAAGCTAGAAGGAATATCAAAGACGACGGCTAGTACTCAGATCTGCATCAGAAAAAGATGCAGAAGTGCAGTATGAGTACCAAAATAATGGGTACTCAGTATGCATCATCGGCCAACTAATCTAAATCACAATAAAAGCATAATAAAATGCGAGAATGTAAGCTAAGTTAAGGAGAAATGGGCAAACCTGAGATCATGCTCCAACATCAGAAAATAAATAATTAAACACGCAATACCAAAATTAAAGTAAACTAACTATAACCTAACTAAGCCTCCATAAGCCTATAAGGTGAAAACAAGAGAAGACTAATCCAAACGAGCCCCTGTTGACACCCAATTTTGGACCGACATTTGTCAAATAAATACTTTTTGTGTTTTTTATTTATTAAAGAGCATAAAATTTGATTTTTACATATTTTGTTCAATTTTAACACAAGTTATTGATAATTATCCTTTTTCTTGAAAATGTTAGGATTTTATCAATTTATTACAATTTTTAATTATTGGTCGTCACTGATTTTTTACACAGTCATTTTTATTAACAAATGTTGTTTGAGTTTTATTGAATCTTTAATTTTATTTTAAACTCAAACCATATTCTTATCTGGCATTAAATTCATTTGTTCATTTAATTTTTATCACTATACGTTATTTCACAAAAGATGGAGAAGATATTTTTTGCACAGATAAGTTAAATATCCATAGTTTTGGATAAGATCAAATAGTCATTGTTTTGGATGACTCATGGTTTTGGATAGCCCATGGTTTTCCAAAACCATGGTATTGAGCACATGGTTTTGCTCCTGAGTGGTTTTGATTTTTTCTATAAAACTAACCCACTCCCTTCACAATTAATGGTGGTGAAAATTTTCAATTTAGGGTAAACAAATTGTTTTCTATCTTTCCATTTTTAGCTAATAGCTGCCGCCCCTACCATTTACCGTTTTCGATGAGTTTTCACCACCACCACCACCAAAACTCCCCACCAGTGAAACGCCACATTTTAGCCATCAAACAACCCCCACTGTCCAACCAGTCCACCACCGCGTCACCACCCATATACCCCCACACCTCCGGTAAACAATCAACCAACAGCTCCCTCTCGTCTTTCTTGTTTCTGTCACTGCTCCGGCGAGGAGCTCCTACTCTGATGAACCAGAGCAGTCGCGAACCCGACTCCCTCTGTCTCTGTTTCCCCCTCAATACCACACAACCTAGAACCAGCCCACCGGAACACCGCCGCCGTCCAGCGCTCTCTCCGGCGAAACCAACAACAACATCAAACAAACTCCGATAGCTCCACAACGGAGCAAACCGAATAGCAACAACTCCACCAGTGAGCTCTAAGCTCCGATGAAGCTCCAAACACCAATAGGCCAGATCTGGCCAGAACTTGCAAGTTCCGGTACTCCGCTGCTTCGACGATAACGTGTTCAACTACGAGCAACCATTTGACTGTGTTACCGGTGACTTCACTGTTGGCTCCGCATATGGGTATATTCTTCCATTATTGTTTGTTTTCTCTATTTTTGTTACCATTTATTCTATGGTTTGATTTATTTTTTTTTACACTTACTTTAATTTTTCCGATGAGGGTGTTTGAATTTTTCGGTGACATTTGTTGTGGTTTGTGTCTTTTAGTCATGTATTACAATTTGCTACTGGTTACTACTGTTGTGAAATTTCTTAGACAATGTTTATCACTTTTATTAATTATCGATATTATGATAGAAATTAGATAGTTTCTTTACCAGTTTTATTCACTGGTTGTTGTTTTGAAAGATGTTGAAATAGAATTTACCATTTTTTATTTCATTTGCTGAAAATATATTGGCCAATGATAAAATCTCTCCGTCGGATTTTCGAGGCCTCCCCATTATAAAAGACAGATTTTATTTAAAGTTCAATTATTTTTAAGTTTAATTATTTGCCAAGTTTATTTTATTTTAAGTTCAATTATTTTATTTCAAGTATTAATATACTTGGTCGATGAAGAAATTTCCATCAATTTCAAAGGTCTCCCACGTATATAAAATGGGTTTTACTTTTCATTATTATTCATTTAATTCATTTTGATTCATATTTATTTATTACTAACACTTTTACCAAGTGTCTTTACAGGTACATGGAGTTTCTTCTCGAAGAAGACACTCGAATTCATATTCGAGTATCATTTTGAATTATTTATTCTATTTTTCATTTTGTTTAATGATAGGCAAATATTAGGCCGTATTCGTTATTTTTGTTTTACTTTATTCATTGTGTATATTTGTATAATGTTGGTTTATCTCCTCCTCAATTGAAAAAATGAGTTCAGTCGGGACCCACCTTTGTGGATTTCGAAGGGTGCCTAACACCTTCCCTTTGGAATAACCTGAACCCTTACCTAGAATCTAATTGGTTACGCAGACTAATTTTTCTTTAATTTAATTAATTGGTTTCCTAGTTTTCCTAAAATTAGGTGGCGACTCTAAATTTTTTGAAATAATTATTTATTGATTTTTTGAGTCTCAATGTTGCGCCTTATGAAAATAGGGATCGCGACAGCCCCAATAAGCCTGATGGATACAATCAAGATGAGATATATAGACACTAAACATGATATAGCCAACCAATACTCCCATATCCGTGAAACCATTCATACTATGAAATACCAGACTAGAAACGAATTCGCAATACAATAGCTGAACCATAAAGTGTCAGACTGGAATCGGTCTTTAACACCATAACCATATCATAGATACCGGACTCAGACCAATTTTTAATGCCATAACCATATCATAGATGTCGGACTCAAATCAGTCTTTAAAACCCTAACCATATCATAGATGCTGGACTTAAACCAGTCTTAAACAATATAACCATATCATAGATGTTGGACTCGGACTGATTTTTAACACCATAACCATATCATAGATGCCAAACTCGAATCAGTTTTAACACCATAACCATATCATAGATGTCAGATTCGAACCAGTCTTTAACACCATAACCATATCATAGATGCTGGACTGGAATTGATATAATTGTACCATAAATAAATAGTAGAAGGTCGGACTCAAACCGATATAATAAGGTAAAGTCACAATAACTAGCCTAGCCTTGAACTAGGTAAATGTTATATAGTCTAAGGTTTAAGATTAACTATAATGTTGCAAACGAAGGCCTCCTAAGTCTACAAGGAGCTAAAAGAGATTGCATAAACTAAAAGAGAACTGACGGTGCCCGCTTCTAAACCCGAAAGTCCATACTAAGGTGATTACTACCCAAAAATGACTAAGTCTCTAAAATTTCACTACAATTTAACACATAAGTCTAAAAGCATCATTTGACTTGAAGGAAGGGTAAAAAAGTCGATTCTACCTCCGAAACGGCTCACAGATCGGCCAAATAAATCAAACTTCACTAACTAAGCAACCAAACCATAATTTACAATCCAAAACTAGCAAAATATCATACTAATACCATAATAAAGCTTAATCTATAAGTAAGATAAGCCTAGCCTACCTGAACACCAAAGAATGCCCAAGAAAGTCAGCTAAATTAGGGTTTTTCCTTTTTGAGAAGACTCCGCACGATGCCACACTATCAAAATAACAATCTACTCATTAATACGAGAATAATGATACCCATATTTCATATAAATGCTTTGGATCCAAAATCGAGCTAAAAATCCTATATGGGACCCGCTTACGAAATCATAAATTTAAAATCGTCAAAATGTCCCTCAAGGTTCAAGGATCATTTATCCTTAAGAATGGGTAAATTATAAGCTCCAAAACATCCAATATCAAACCATAATTGAATTAGGGATTTAAACCTAAAACGAAGAATTTATCGAGAAATTAGACGGAACTTACAAGGATTAAGACGATGAAAAAGGCTTTGACGAACTCTACAACCTCCCTTGATCACCCAAGAATCACCTACCCTCTCTCACTGTCTCTCTAGGGCTTTAAAAATCTCAACACTTAGAGAAAAATGGGTAAAAAGGGATTAAATTCACTGTAGGTGCCGCTTAAGGGCCCACTTGATCGCTAAAGCAGTCTATGGACCAGGTCGACCTCCGCTAAAGTGGATCAAACGTCGCTTAAGAGGCGTATGCTAAAGCGGTAAGGTCTCCTCTTAAGTAGACCATCGGGGACTTGTGTTAGCCGCTAAAGCGGCGCCCAAGCCGCTAAAGCTACCTCCGCTTAAGCAGTTGCACCAACTATGAGTTGGTTTTTGCCAAGTTTCCAACGTACCCTAGGAATTCACTCAAAATTCCGTGAATGCAGACAAAATATGCTACCCTATCAAATTCGATATTCCAGAATCAAAGGTACAATCAAAATTTCCATCCGGAGTTGTTTTGACGAAATGTGGGTCCTACCACCCAAATGGCCATTTTTATCACTTTCCACCCAATAGCTCAAAATGAGTCCGAAAGCCTCGGGACCTGGACCAAGGGTTCTCCTAGCCTAAAATCAACGTGTGGAGCTAATGGAACTATCAAAATTTGCATAGGAGGCCGTTTACCTAAAGTTTAGGCCCGGTAGTCAAATTTGAACAACGAAGACTTCAAAACAGAGAATTGGCTCTAAAAATCAAACGAATTGTCCAGTAACCAAACTGTCAGCTCCAGCAAGTAATAAATAACTTGGGGCAGCTATGGGAAAGCTCTAAATTCCAAAATAATATGTAAATACAAAAAATGACTTAGAGGGTCGTTACAGAAGAGGTATCAAGATCAGAAGAGTTCACCCTAATCCTAACTTATCATGAGAATGATTTAGACCAAGAAGAGATGAAATTCGTAAGATTTTCAGGAAGGCAGATAGCCTTACATACCTTAAATTTCTCCAAATATTCAAGAAAAATCTGATCTTGAAAGAAGAAGGGCCACGAGAACCTTTCTTGAATCCTAAAGATGAGTTCTTGATCTAAGATAAGAGAATGATTTGGTATTAAAATCTTGAAGAAATTCTTAGATTTATGTTGTAGGATCATAGAGAACAAGCTATACGAGGGCTAAAGAGGGATCCTGGGACTGTTGGGTTCAACCATAGTGAGAAAAGTGGGAAGAGAAACCCAAATATCTCTTTTATAAAAATCTGAAGATATTGATATACCATCCGTATACATTAATATATAGTTCATATTCCTCATGTACCGATGTACAGACTGTCAAGTAGGTGAGCGGATCGTAATATGTTCTGTACTAACCCTTGGAAAGTTCCCACGCACTGACCACTTATCATGGTCGGTGTTGCGGGTCATGAAGCCCTACCATGGACTGTGACATGACCGTGGATGGTCCGGTTCGTGACTGTTTGACAGTGCTTCACTAAAATGTCCATAACTTTTTGCTCCAGACTTGATTTGACGAATGATCGGTACCGTTGGAAATAAGACTCAAAAACCTTTATTTTGATAGGTGTTGGGCCATCTAACTCTTCATATTATAGAAGGAATGCTTGTTTTAGGTTGACCCTATTAAGAACTTTTATGAAAACTTAATCGGTAGGAAGACTTTCAACTCAACTTTCTATTAGAGGTTTCTTATGACCTTAATTCATATCCAATGCACTTCCAACACTTAAGAATTGCACTTCTCAAACTTAATAATTGACTTTTACAACTAGGTACAAATAACATCCATCGAGTTGGGATTTAACTGTATACTCTTAGTCTGAAAGTTGAAAGTGTTACATATTTAAATGCAATTAATTACTTTTGAAATTTGTGATTTTAAATACACCATTACAATTGTGCGTGAATATTTTTAAAATTTGTCATATTATTAAACATGTCATAACTTGTCACTGAGGATAAATAAAAGGTTTATATTATATTATTTTTTAATTTTAAATTATATTATTCTTTCCTAACAAACTGCAAATAAATAAATATTGCAAATATTATAAAATGGCGGAACATGTGCTTTGTGTAAAAAGATTTAAATTTCTTATTTGAAGTTTACACAAGAGCGTCTTCTCTACCACAATTGTCATAATAGAAATTAAATCATATTTTGCAATAAAAATTGTACAATAATACTTAGATTTGGTGTTATATAATAGGTCTACTGTAATATTAATTAGTCTTTCCCGATATTCAAGTATGAAAAAAGCACGTGCATCACATGTGCATCTCTTGCGTAATATGTGCATTTTGTGCATCACACGTGTATCTCATGTCAATTAGTAATTTATTTTTTTTTAAAATGACATATATATTGTTAAACATGTGTGTGAGGTATACAACAAAATTAAGAGAAAATTAGTGCAAGCTAGCTCAAAATGATGAAGGATAATCTTACTTCAGTGACTTGGTAAAAAAATCCAAAATATTGAACGTTGTTTAAACTTAAATATGAATAGAATAATCATAAATATATAGACAAATATTCTAAATCCTTAACTACAAATACTCCACCAAATGAGTTGATATAATCACTACATGCACAAAGTTAAATATTCATTGATCTTCTATAATATTAATTAACATTATAACCTACATATAGTGGTACATAGAAATAGAGTACTTGATATACCATGACAATGCTTTTGGGTACTCATTTTCCCCAACAACTAGTTGTTTCTAAGACCAATGATATTTACCTTTCATGGCCTTTAGCCTGCAAATAAGAGTGGTATTACTCTGAAATGTGATCCATCTCCAGCCGATACCGTTGTGGTATGTTCTTGGAAAACTAATTAATCTAATACTAGTCGTTCTTGCTTGCTGTTCCTTTTAATAATTATATTAACTTCGTTAATTAATTTGCATGTACCTACTTATGTAAAGTGGCAATCAGACAGAAACTTGGCCCGCGCATGAACTCCACCTACAATGGCCTAGTTTGATCCGAGATCGTCCGGACTCAATGTTGTGGCACGAATGGAGAGGCCATGGCTATTGTTCCAGTGAGACCATAAGTGATTATGAGTACTTCAAGGGGGCAGTGAAGTTTGCAAAAACCAAAGATATTCAAGAATATGCAATTGCTAACAAATTGTTGAAAAAAAAAATTATTTTTCCAAATGATCATGGTTACAAAGATAGAGTAAATTTCATGGATGGTTATCCAGTTTTGTATTCATTTCCCAAAGTTACCATTCTTTATTTTGTTACATAAAATATATTTAATTTGTCTCACCTTTCATAAAAATAACTTTGACAAAACTTGGTTAAAATCCTACATAAAATGTGGGACAAAATAAAAAAATATCCCTTATATTAGAGAGTAGGTTCAAAATGGTCCCTTAAATGTACTTTTGAGCAGTTTTGGTCCACCATTTTGCTAAAAACAGTCTTTTTATTTTCATATATTTAACAGACTCTACCTATTAAATTTAAACAGACTCTACCTATTAAATTTAACGAAAATTGGAAAAAAGTAAAAGCAGAAAAAAAAAATCTTTAAATCGATTTATCATTAATATAAAACAATTACATTTTCACTTACTTGCGCTTCACTAATATACTATTTTTATTTAATTAATATATAGACGTTTTTATTTTCCTCTTTAACATAATATTTTTTTGTTCATACTATTAGTACATTGTTAAATAAATAAATATAATTTAAAAATAATTTTGTAATTGATTCTATAAATATTATTGTCAACACTTAAAAATGCGACCTAAAATATAATATTTTTAGTACGAAAGAGTTATTAAAAGAAAATTAAAAAAATAAAATAAAGCTACTTATGATGAAATAAAAAAATTAAAAAATTTTAGATGAGAGATTTTTGTGGAGGAGTCAGGGGCGGAGCTGAAAGATTTGTTGAAAGTTAAAAATAATGGTATGCTGAAAATTTAAAAATTTATTCATAATGTTTCACTTTTTGATATTTCAATTATTTCATTACAAAAATTAATTCCAAGTAAACCTCATTTTTACTAGAATTTATACAATACCTTAAAATTCTTATCGATCCAAAGATAGTGAAGAGAGCAAATTAAACATCTACTCTTCTTTTTTATTTTTATTTTAATCTAGAAGTAATAATGAATAAAACAAATAAAAGGGCAGAAACTGACAAAACATATTTATAAAATTAATTAAACAAAATAATATTAGTAGGAGAAAAATATGTTTACTCATACATTTTATGCATTTGTGATTAATATGTTAAATAAATTGTTACAAGAAATCAAAATAATCAACGTAAGTATGGTACAATATGTCGCATGAGAGATCAATGTTATGAAGTGAAACTTGGGGATAGATCTATGAAGTTGTTTGTAACAATCCATCTCATCGTTATGGTAATGTTTAGGGCGTAAGTACCCTGCTAGAGCTTCCCCGAATAGGAGAGTTGGTAAAATCTTAGGTTAGGATGATTTCTGACTAAAATCAGGTGTTGCGTGCTTTAGAGTTGATGTGTGTCTCATGGTGTAGTGTTTGGTGGTTGTGTGTTTGTTATGGGATGGTCAAGGGGCTTAGTTGCTCATAGAAAGTTTTGGAATGAAAAATGGATTTGTAGCACTCCAGTTATAGAGGTTATCACATTAGGATAAATTTATGTTGCCTAGAATCAAGGTGTGGGTTGAAAAATGGGGGAAATCCTGAAACTCCTCTGAGTTTCAACCTAAGAGTTGCGTTGCAGTGAGACCGCTATAGCGGTCAGCCAGCCGCTGTAGCGACAGGTGAGAAAGAGGCACGAACCACTGTGGCGGGCCCCTTGGCCGCTATAATAGACCGCTATAGCGGTCACGAGACCACTGCAATGGTCATCGAGCAGTTAAATGCTCTTATGTCCAACACTTAGAGTTTATTTTCCAAAAACTCAAGGGTTCATGGTAAGGCTTGTGAAAGGCGATTTTTCATTAATTAGGGGTGATTTTCTTCGTCAAGGTAAGTTCATTACTCCCTTCTAACAACGATTATTCCATTTGATTTGTAGAATCATTAGAATGGGGGTTTATGGTGAATTTCTTGAGTTCAGGCTCTAAGTTCATGAATTGGTAGGGAAAACCTATGGGTTGGTGTGAACTTGCCTAAGAATGACTCTAGGTTGTTAATTAACTCTCCCTAACATATAATTATCTCCTTTGAACGTGAATTATGGAGATTTAGGGTAAATTAATGGTTGAGAAATCTTTGGCTAGGGTTTTAGGCTATAAAAAAGGTAAAATTATGGGGTTGAATTGCCAATGCTTAGAATTGAAAAGTGCCACGATCCAACTAACCGGGTCATGCAGACACCTACTCTACTTTGCCTAGATATATAGGAGAACTCTTATTACCCATATTTGAAAAACATGTGGAAGTCATGAATAGTAACCTAACATCTTCTTTATCTCATAAAACTTATTATAATAACCTTTAAATATAAAAAGAACCCATTTTCCCCGAAGATCTAGTCTACGCATGTACAAGAGCTACTAAATGGAGTAGTAATACATAAGACCAGCTTCCACCATGGAATGAGAAGACGAAAGTTGCTGGAGATCTCTATCCACATCAAACAAGAAACTTCAACTGATCCTACAACCAGGCTATACCCTAAAAGGGTATAGCAAGAGTAGTATCAATACAACCACACATACTGGTAGGCATCATCGGCCGACCAAAGTTAAATTACGTGAACATAATACAAAAATCTAGAATCAAACATGAACTCATATAATAAGCCAATTTAATTACTTAGTCTCATGTTCTCAATCGTTACTCTTCTTACTGTACTCTTACTACTAAGCTTTATTCAATTCTTATCACTTCTCACTAATAACAAGTCGACTCACAACACAACATTCATCGCTAGTTAACCACTTTCTCACCATTAAATTTCACTTCTAGCTACACATCCACCAGATGTTCCACTAACAAATTCAAAGGCAAATTTTTAACCAAGAACACACAAGGCAATTAGTAAATCATCTAAGTCAGACTTACTCCTAACACTCCCCTTAGGGTATCATCCAAATTAAAAAAACCACACGAAATCACCTTTATACATATTTAATACTCAATTCAAGGTCGAACATCATCATAATAACTCGTAAGACCCATCTAATACACCTCACCTTAATAATATGCATTCCATCGGTAGTTCCACTATAATTCCACTTTAGACCAGCCAAGTCAAGTAAATAAATAAATCACTTTTATGCAAATAATATTCAATTTAAGTCAACCCCACAAACTCATAAAAACAATTCCATTTATTACTTTCTCAGAAAACATCTTATTATTGTACAATATCAAGTATTGGCCCATTTCAAGTACAATATTAACAAACCATGGTCTACAATAAGGAACTCAGAATATAAACAACAAAATATAACCCAGTTAACTCAAGGAACTGTCAAACTCTCTAAATTATGGTGTACACACATGCTAAGGTTTTCATTATTCCCCACTAGCCATGACCTACAGGAATGAGCTCAGTCCATGTATCAATATTCCAGAAAACTAGTGTCTGCCTCCCTTATTTTAAACCAAGTGTTATACCACTCTTATTCCAACGTCTCCACCCTTATCCTCCCTGAAATACACCAATTCAATCGCGATCAACCTTTACCGGCTCATCTCATAATAAAAAATAGTATCATAAACAAGCACAATTACATAGTGAATTAAACAACCACCCTTGCATATCAAACAAGGTCCTTCTTACCAATCTTATTATAGATTATTAGTTTCCAAACTTGTATTCAATAATTAAAAAATTCTATATTCATTAGCATGCATTGCAACTAAATAAATAAATATTCAGTTAACATTCACACATACAACCAAATTGAGTCTTAACTCCAATTCAACTATAACCTACTCCACAAACATTAGTGCCTGAGGGCCAAACAATATATAATAAGTGAGTATACACATAACCAATTTAGTTAACTACCTATTTTATGATAACATAAATATACAAATCTATGCACTCTCACACATCTACAATTACTCCCTAACTACAACACCATTAACTCCTTAACTTCCATCTTAACACTACATCATCATAACTTGGTTATTCCCAACTACAACTGAATTCTCTTACCAATATGTTAGCACACCACATTACACAGTCTCTGACTAGAACTTATATTGTTCAATCAAGTATCACAACCAAATAAGGATTAGGGCATTAACACCAACTTTTTTTACTAACCCATTTTCTCTTAAGAACTATCCTCCAAATAATAACCAGTTCATTACCACTTCACCACTCACATTACATGCATAACAAAATAGCAGGTAAACATTAGTAATAGTTCACTACACAATTTATATAAAGATTAACTTCATTCGTGTTGCCCTAATCTACTTGTTTAAGCCATCCAATCACCTTGTCCTTAGGCCTAACCATAAAATCTATCATCAATATATATTATAAACATGTTTGTAACTAAGGTATACTACTCAAATTAAACCTAGCCTACCTGGGTGCCAAACAACTTCTATGAAGGCATGAACTCTCATCCTTTGACCCGTTCTAGCAATTTCTGGTGTGAAAACCATAAGGAATCTTTGATATTTGTCTTTCCTAAGTGTAACCCTCTATTCTCATTATTTAGGGTCTTGAGTCAACCTTAGGGGTTTTTTGGAAGGAGGCAACGTTTTGGTTTAAAGCTGAAAAGAAAAGAGTTTTAAAATTTTCAGAGAGGTTGCTCGAAACCCCGCTATAGTGGACGATATGTCTCTATAGCAGGGTGACTTCAGCTTGCTCCCCAAATCTAACCATAATCTTTAACGGACCTCTTAAAGATTTTTAAAAGAATTTTCATACCCCGTGCCCTTCGGACGCGATAATTATTATAACAACGAAATGGGTCATTACAAAGAGTAAGTGATTAATTACTCTTGCATTTGTTTATTCTGGATCTTGAATAATCTGAATCTTTGAGAAAAGTAAGGCACTAGCAACCTAGGTTGGATTCGGGTTCTTCGATTGAGATATGTTATGGTTAAAGTTGGAGTTAGACTTAATTTGGTTGCATGTGTGTTTTTAAATTGAATACTTGTTGATTGATCTTCGGACATACTTGTGATGGATGACTATTAATATTAGTGCTTGAATAAATTATCTATTGAATAATGAACTTGATTAAAGATACATTATGATTGTAAGTGTACTTGTAAATTGGGTGCACTGTGTTATATCCGAGAGATAGTAGAATTGAAAACATACATTAATATTATTTGTTGGATCAGGTACTGTATCGATACAAAAACTTATATTAATACTATTATGGAGGATCGGGTAATACACCAGTATGGTACATGGACATAGATTGCCAACTGCAGGTCATGACTAGTTGGGCAAAAATAAGTCCCTTAGCCTATGTGTACAGACTAGTGTTTGAAATGTGAGTTGGTTTGGTATGTTGTGATGGTAACGAGATTAATAAACCTTTGTGAGGTTGAGGTGGGCATAGATCCCCATTGGGTTAATTGATGAATTTGTGATTATTTATGATACAATTACTAGTTATATGACTAGTTGTGAATACAGTTTGCTCTGTTGTGGATATACTTATTGACTGAGTGAGGTTACTTGTCATGTGTTGAATGTTTGTTCTACTTTCTATTTGATTTATGTGTATGCATTTTTCTAAATTAAGTTAGCATATGTTGCCTAAAAGAACATAATGGCTTATACTGATAACATCCTGTACTTTTCTTTTGTTGAGTACAGACAGTGTTCCAGAGGCTCAAATACAACCTCATCTCTAGCAGAGATAGCTGATTCAATCCAACGGTGAGCACTCCATCTTCAGGCTGCTATGGAACTTTGTATTAGTTCTTGTCCTCTTTCAGATAATGAGACTATTCATTATTTTGTTAATTTTGTATATCTTAGACATTGTATGGATTAGAGTTCTTGTACGATGACTTTCGGGTCTTGGAGATTGTAATAGATAGTTGATTATTTCCGCACTTATATTTGATTGGTTTTTGGAATTATTATTATTATTAAAGTTGGTTTTAATAATCTCATCTTAAACTAACTAGTTTCTTAGGTTATGGATTTACTTAGATAGTTCTCCCACCTGAAGGTTAGTGTGGGGGCCATTCACATCCATTTTGATTGTGAAAAAGTTGGTATCAGAGCCTTAGGTTCTTTGATCTGATCGTACAAGAACGTGTCCAGTAGAGTCTTCCGAAATGGTATAGAGACATCTGTACTTTTCTTTGAGAGGTTACATGACATTAGGAAAACTCAATCTCTTCTTTCTTTCATGTTATTATTTGATTCCAATTGGTAGCTGGTGATCTAAATTAGAATCTGACTTCTTTCATTTTTATTCTCACAGTGTGTAAGGACATAAACATACGAAGTAGGAGTAGAGGCACCCAAACTGGTCATTGGGGCCACGGTGTTTGGTAGAAGATGAGCTAAAGGAGCAGCGCCCACCAGGGGTAGAGGATGAAGAGCAGCATCCACTAGGAAAAAGGCTTGAGCCACAGGACCGGTATAGGAGAGGTTAGAATCTCCTCCCTCACTTGAGGATATTCTCAAGATAGGAGAGGGTGAGGTAATACTGGTTTAGGATGAGACAGTACTGGTTCAGAATGAGGCAACACCACTTCAGGGAGGTGCAACACCGATTCAGTTGTCATTTGATATGATTCAGCAGGTTTTGAGCTTTTTGAGTGGGTTGGCAGGGAACAGAGCTACACCGACAGTTCTCGTAGTTCAATATTTGGAAGTACAACATGCTACTACCGTGGCCTCTTGGATGGATGAAGCTTCTGAGAAGGGAGTCTTCATGAGACAGATAACAGGTCTGGTGATGAATAGGGATGAGCATAATCTATTTTGCTAGTTTATCAAGATGAAACCTTCGATCTTTCACAGTCTTGAGTCTGAGGATGCATATAAATTTATTATTGACTGCCACGAACGACTCTATAAGATTGGTAGTTTAGAAGTATGGTGTAGAGTTCATCATTTTTTAGCTTTAGGGAGATGCTAAGATATAGTGGCAGGCTTATGTTAAGTGTGGGACTACAGGGTCACCTCTACTGGTGTGGAACCAGTTCTATTTGATATTTTTTGAGAATTATGTTCCATAACTTAAGGGACCAGAGGAGAGATGAGTTCACCCATATTGAGCAAGGGAATTCATTAGTTATAGCTTATGAGACTTGGTTTCATTTGCTCTCCCATTATTCGTTTCAGTTGATAAATACTGAGGAGGAGAGGTTTTGTCATTTCGTTAAAGGCTTGAACACAGGTTTTTGGATTTTAGCTCTATAGATGGTATCCTCCAGTAGGTCATTTAGGATATGATCGAGTTGGTTTAAGAGTGTAAAAAGTGTGAAGTATGATGTATATGCAAAGGTGGCAGGAAAGAAGGCTTAGAAGGGGGGCAACTTCAGTGGTTCATTTTTGAGGGGTCAGATTTATCAGAGGTTCGCAACACACCCTATTCAATCAGTAATGTAGGTTCCAACTGGAGGTCCATCAGGGGCCAGCCAGCCTTTTACAAATTTTGGTGGTTACCTTACTTCTTCTACTCCAGCACAGTGACCCACCTTGGACTATACTTGCTATGAGTGCGATAAGGTTGGGCATATTTGCAGGTTTTGTGATAGGTACATGCTAGTTATTCAGCCAGGCCAGCAGTAGGCTCTTCGAGCTCTGGCTCCAGCAGGTAGAGGAGATGGTGGTAATGGTAGAGGCCATCTACAGGGTTGGCGTAGTGGTAACCAGGTAGGTAGGGGTGGAAACCTACCTAATATAGGCGGTGGACATGCTGATCAGAGTGGTACTTAGCCCAACATAGGCGGTGCACAGGCGGGAGAAAGGGCCCATTTATATGTTTTTCTAGAAATGCTGGCAGAGGACTTAGATGCGGTGATCACATGTACTATTCTTGTATGTGACCAAATGGCTACAGTTTTATTTGATCCCAGTTCTACATTCTCGTATGTGTCTGCTTATTTTGCTATGGGGTTGGACATGGTGTGTGACTTGCTTGATTTTCCTATTCATGTGTTTACTCTGGTTGGTGATTCTGTGGTTGTTGATAAAGTTTATCCTTCTTGTCCTTTTATATTTATAGGGTATAAAATATGGGCAGATTTAGTGATTTTAGATATGGTCGATTTTGACATTATTCTGGGGATGAGTTGGTTGTTCCCTTATCATGCTATCCTAGACTGACATGCTAAGATAATGACTGTGGCTATGCTGGAGATAGATAGACTTGAGTGGGAATGTGATAATAGTCCTACTCCTATGAAACTTAGTTCCTTTATTCGTGCCAAGAGATTGATAGTAGGCGGTGTTCGACATTCTTAGCACATCTTCGAGACACTAGTTCAGAGGTCACACCCATTGAGTCAGTCCCCGTGGTGTATGAGTTTATTGAAGTTTTTTCTGTGGATTTACCTGGCATGCCACCAGACCGCGACATTAACTTTTATATTAATTTAGAGTTGGATACCCATCCCATTTCTATTCCCCTTGTTGGATGGCGCTGATTGAGTTGATGGAGTTAAAAACTCAGTTGTAGGAATTGCTTAGTAAAAGATTTATCCATCCGAGTGCCTCCCTATGGGGTTCTACAGTATTTATTAGTAAATATGAAGTATGGTAACTTGCAGATGTGTATAGACTACAGTCAGTTGAATAAGGTTATGACCCGTAACAAGTGTCCTCTTCCTCATATTGACGATTTGTTTGATCAGTTGTAGGATGCATCAGTCTTTTCTAAGATTGATTTGAGGTCTGGATATCATCATTTAAAGATTCAAACTAAAGACATTCCTAAGACTGCATTTCAGACCTGGTATGAGCACTATGAGTACTTAGTGACGTCTTTCGGGCTGACTAATGGCCTAGCTGCTTTCATGAGTTTAACGAGTGGGATATGTAAGTCCTACTTGAACTCTTTCATGATTGTTTTTATTGATAACATCTTAATTTATTCTTAAGAGTAGAAAAGAGCATGAGAATCACCTACGGATAGTATTAGGTTTGCTAATAGAGAAGTAACTTTATGCAAAATTTTCTAAGTGTGAATTCTAATTGGCTTTTATTTTCTTCTTGGGACATATTGTTTCTAAGGAAGGGGTTATGGTAGACCCACAAAATATTGAGGTTATTAAGAATTAGGCTAGGCCTACTTTGGTGATTGAGATTCATAGATTTGTGGGGTTGGCTAGCTACTATCACAGTTTCATGAAGGAATTTGCCTCCATTGCTTTCATCTAACTTAGAAAGAGATACCCTTTCATTTGACTGATGAGTGTGAGGAGAGCTTCCAAAAGCTCAAGACATTATTGACCACCGCTCCTATTCTTGCTTTTTCAATGGAGGGTAAGGATTTCATTATTTATTGTGATGCCTCACATTCTAGTTTTGGTGTTATTTTGACACAAGAAAGAAATGTTATTACCTATACATCGAGGCAATTAACGGTGCATGAGAAAAATTATCCTATTTATGATTTGGAGCTTGTTGCTATGGTTTTTATTCTTAAGATATAATGGGATTACCTGTATAGGGTTCGTTCTGAAGTATTCACTGATCATTGGTTTATATCATGTTTTTACTTAGAGAGATCTAAATCTTAGACATCACAGGTGGGTAGAGTTGCTCAAATATTACAATATG
Organism: Capsicum rhomboideum; assembly: GCA_031232105.1. Taxonomy (NCBI): domain Eukaryota; kingdom Viridiplantae; phylum Streptophyta; class Magnoliopsida; order Solanales; family Solanaceae; genus Capsicum; species Capsicum rhomboideum. Next base: position 95,743,105 of record CP124708.1, on the reverse strand, counting down.
ACCATCTTATACCATCCGAGCAAGGATGATGTTGTGGCCTATGCCTAAAGCAGAAAGTGTGACAGCATGGGTAGCTTGGCTTATTTGAAGGCTACCAGATGTCCATTGACTAGAGAAATTCAGACTCTAGCTAACAGTTTCATGAGACTAGATGTGTTTGAGAGAGGTGTATTCCTAGCTAGTTGTCACGACCCAAATCAAGGATCGTGCGGGCACCTACCTAACTCTACCCTAGATAGGAGAACTTTTACTACCCAATCATTCATTTCGTGCAGAAGTTAAATAATTCTTATTTCAAATCATCTTTTAATTCATCTGACTCATACACCACCTGTTCAATATATTTGATACCTAAAAGTAATGCGGAAAGTAATCAAAAGTGAATCCCCAGAAACTAGCCTAAACCAGTACAGGAGTACTAGATAGGGAACAAGAAGCTCCTAGACCCAACATCCATGTAAGATCGAGAGAACACGAGTTGCCACAATATGATCACCGTTGCTGCTATCGAAACTCCAACTGACTTGCACCATGACTATATCCCCGGATGGAGATATAGTAAGTGTAGTATTAGTACAACTACACATACTGGTAGGCATCATCGGCCGACCAGGGTTAGAAACAAATAACATAAATAGTAAATAGGAAGAAATCATAGCCTCAAGTAAGGTTTCAGTTACTAATTCCCAATTTATGTAATTATTAACATGCCACTCTTAGCATCTCTTTGACCTGCCTGTCTTTTAATATTTTTGTATATCTTTGTACTTTGACAATCCACTCTAAATTACATCCTTTTAAACCTTCCTTAACTCATTAATCAGGTTACTGAAATTCCTACCCCACTTTAGCATATCTTATGGGCCTCACTAACTTAGGACTCTAAGGTCACTACCCAGTTGACCCAATTTTTCCCACTATGCAACTGATATAATATGCTACGAGATTTACAGCAGCTGGGATGTATACAACATCTGCAATCTTACGGAAGGAACACTATGATATACCTCACCTATATGACTATACACTTAGGGGAAATAAGTACTACACATAATCTAGGGCGCACCTTGCATTTGCACTTCGCTACCATGCACTATCACCACTACCAATAGGGTCATTCCAATCAAGGATCCAACAATAACATATGAATACAATCAAACATTCAATGCATATGAATGAAGGTATCTATGCAAGATGTATGTATCATCCTTTTTCTCTTCTCAATTTCATCAACATCATCAATATCATCATGAACATCATAATTTCAACCACGTCATCCATATCACTACCATCATCTCATAAATATCATCATCATTAATATCATCTTAACATCATGATGTATGAATTTTCAATACAGTCAATGATTACTAGTAGTGCTGGAAAGCAATCACAATTACTTAATTCACATATAAGTATAGAGGCAGGCAAGTCTAATTGCTAAAAATAAACCATAACCTACAACTGTTACAAGTTTGTGATGGTTCTACAGGGATGACAAGCTAGCTCTTTATCTATGAACCACACTCTTGGTCCAACCATCGCCCTCAATTTCCTTCCTAGTACCATAATCGGGATACTCATACTCGGCCTTACTAATCTTACCCTTGTTATCCCACGAACCCTACCCAATTGCCTACTCTTCTACATACCTTACCATTTGAGTGTCCCCCAGTTGTTTTATTTAATTTCACCCACAGGTCATTTAAAACTCAATCAGCTTAACTATTTTTCCTTACTCCATACTTTCGCTGTGCTAATCTTCTTTAATGAAAGTAACAATTATTTAGGCCACTAAAAGCAATTCCAATCAACCTTAGTTTAGTTCTCGCCCTCCCTTTTTCCATACTGAACCCTAGTTGTAACTGTAAACCACTGGTGTTAATTTAACTAGTCATAACTCTCGCCAAGTTCACCCCATTTTATGCCACAAATATCGCACCGACAGAGAATCACAAGCATTTATTACATTATTAAAATCTAACCAGTTTCGATTAATATTTTCGTCTATCGAACACCATGCCTGAAGGCCTAATGCATGAAACTTCTGACATTACTATTAATATTACTTGAATCTAGCCCAAGTTTACTACAATTTAAACCATAACCTACCTCGCAGATGAATCATGCTGCAATTGAGAGGAGGACGTTGTCCCGCAAGTTCTAAGCATCTTCCTATGTCAGGTTCCCACGGGTGTGCCTCAAAACCGCTCTCATAAGGCGTGGCCTTTGGAATTTTATGGCTGAGGAGGTGGAATTTACTTAGGGTGTTCTTAGGGAAAAAAATATGACCTAAGAGAGTAAAATAAAAAAGGGTTTTAAGGGGAGGTCGGGCTGGTCATTGCCAGGTTCCACTGTAGTGGTAGGCATCAGACCGAGCCAATCTTTCCTTATAATTTTGGACCAATTATGTTGGGCCTCTCTTCTCCCTAAGAATTAAATTCCATCAGGCCCAATAAAAGGATTTTATATGTCATAAAATTTGTCTACAACATTTTTCAGCATAATGATTTTTTGGGTCGTTACACCAGTGTAAAGGCAAAGTCCTCTTTTCTTGATCGAATCAAAGCTAAACAGTTCGAGAATGCTAAGTTGAGCAGAAATTGTAATAAATTTTTGCAGAGTGAGGCCAGGAGGTAAGTATTGATGATGAGGGTGTGTTGAGAATTATGGCGCGAGTTTGTGTGCCCCGTGTTGATAACTAGATTCCTATGATTCTTGCTGAGGCTCATAGTTCGAAATACGCTATACATCATGGTGCAACCAACATATACTGTGACCTGAGACAACACTATTGGTGAGGTAGAATTAAGCGTGACTTAGTTGAATTTGGTGCCAAATGCCAGAATTGACAACAAGTAAGATATGATCACCAGAAGCCTGGTGGAACATTTCAGAGGATACCCATTCCTGAATGGAAGTGGGAAAGAATAGCGATGGATTTCATGGTTGGTCTTCCCATGACTTGGGGGAAGTTTGATTCTATGTGGTTTATCGTGGGTAGGATGACTAAGTATGCTCATTCCATTCAAGTCCAGATAACTTACAATGCAGAGAAGTTGGCTAAGATATATCTCAAGGAGATTGTTCGATTGCATAGGGTCCTAGCTTCTATCATTTAGGATAGAGGTACATATTTTACCTCTAATTTTTGGATGAAATAACATGAGGAGTTGGGTACTAGATTGGATCTTTGTACGACTTTTCAACCTCAGACCGATGGGCAGTCTGAGCGGACAATTCAAATATTGGAGGATATGTTCCGTGCATGTGTAATTGTCACAACCCAAATCACGGGATCATGCAGGCACCTATCTACTCCACCCTAGATAGGAGAACTCTTACCACCCAGCCTTTAATCAACCGCGGAATACATCTTTTAAGTCTTTACACATCGAAAAATAATTTAAAATGTTTTATACCTCAAAACAAAGTTTGGAAACAACATTAACCTCCAATTTAAAACCAAAACATTTTACAATAACAAAAACTGAAATCAACTAACAACTTCCCAGAACCTAGTCTAAACACATACAAGAGCTCTAAATACAAGAAGGACAAATCATGACACTACTTTCACTTAACAACGTATAGCAATCAAGAAGAGATAATGGCAATATTCACTTAACAAACTTCAACATACTTCAACTCCCAACCTTACCACTTTCCCTTAATTATAACATAATTAATTTATCCTTAGAGTATGATTAAATGATACTATTCTATGGAACCACCAAACCCTTATCTCTTACGCACTCATTTCATTAAAAATAGCTCTACACCCCTTTCTTATTAATTCTATCCCGTGACAACCCTCGCTTAGTATTCTATTACCAGTACACACCAATAATGCAACCACTAAGATAGGTAATAAAGAAAATAGCTAATTCACAAGAAAAGATAAGACAATATACTCCACACACACACACACACACACACATACATATATATATAAACACAAACAAGATAATAAGATTGATTCAAAATTCAAGACATACCTTTTATTTATACCCACCTGCAATACATATTCACAAATACATTAACTTATAAATCATCAGTTATCTATCTTCTTATCAATCTATCTCATTTTACTCATATTAATTCACTTACACATAGTCAGTCCAGTCATCAACCAATCACGTATATGATGATATGCAATAATGCAATGAATCAATTCATACATAAAAATAGTGTATACATATACTAGGGTCAGCAGGGACCCTTAGTCATGACCTACAGAGGATGAGCTTAGTCTATGTACCGCACCAGCGTGGTACCTATTCCCGATAGAAAGGCTATCAATATCTGTACCAGTATGGTATCCGATCCCGACAATCACATCAATAATCAATTCATACTAGATCGTGGTATTCGATCCTCTAAATATAAGCAACTTGTACCGGCGTGGTACCCGACCCTCCAAATATCATAATGTATGAATTTCATCATCAAATATCAACCATGATGAAATGCAGTGTACCAATAATGCAAGTACCCACTTTTCTAGACATTTAGTCGAAATCAAGTTCATCATTCCAGGTAAATAACAAATATTCACTAACATACGAAATCACAAGTATGTATGAAGGCCAATTCACACGGCTTGTAATACAGGCCTTGTCAAACCATATTCATTAGTTACAGTATGTTCGAAGATCAATCCACCAATTATTTAAATAAGCATTATCAAATCCAACCATCAATCACAAACATGTCCGAAGACCAATCAATCAAGTATCCATTTTAGGAGTGCACATTACACCAAAATCAATGTCTACACTCTAATTCAACGTACCTAATTCATTCACAAATCTAACCTTTTTTTATTCCTATCGAAACTGAAAAATTCAGTTACTAACTAGCAACCCTCATATTCAAGTCATCACTAAGTTCAAGACACTATTTCATTAGCCAATTATTCAACCACTTGGCTCTATTCAACTTACAATTGTAGCTTGAGTTATACACCTTTACACATCTTACTTCCTAGAACATAGCCAAACTTGACTTTACGTTCTTAAGTTATGAAACCACATCCTCTTATCACAATCAATTCTTCTAACTATATTTCAGCAAAAATATCTCACATTTAAAACACGCACAATAGCGAATTCATCTTTTTTAAGATATTAAAGATGAGTTTTATAGATTACAAGCTCACCCAATCTACTTATCATTATTTATATTCACATAATTCACATTATAATCCCTCATGGAGTCATACAAACACAAAACACCCATCAAGAGATCCACACAATAACCCAACAACACCCAATCAGATCTTTATTACATCAATTCCATATTTTATCCATCCAAACTCCATGCTCGTAGACCTAGACATGCAGTTTCCCGTCAAAACTATAGTTATTACACATAACTAACCCAAATCTACTACACATTAAACTATAACCTATCTCTACCAAAGATCTTGGAACAAGCAAGCCACACCATGATTGCTATTTTCTTTCCTTCTTGCCTCCATTAGTCCAATCATCTAGAAATTAAATAATTATAAGCGTAATTAATAAATTAATCTTTAAATAAATACTTTAGAAATTTGACCCACTAATTCTATCCTTATTCATGGTCTAAAACATTATCCAAGGGTCAATAAACAATTAACTAGTTCTATCATACTCAACACATCTCTTATAGAGTTTTAAAGCTAAAGATCCCATATTTATTAAATTCCAGGTTTCCAACCATCAAAATTTATGCTTTAGAATAATAAATTCATGCTAGGAATCGTTATTTAATAATCTAGAAGTAGTTCTAGATGATATTACCCCAACCCATACGCTTTCCCCTAAAATCTCATGAACCTAAGGTTCTAACCTCAATTCCACTATTAAAAATCCTTCTAATGATTCTAATATGTTATTGTATTGAAAGATGATGAAGATGATAGAAGAACTTACCTCAACGAAGAACTTTCACCATAGACCTTGGAAAATCACCCCTCTAGGGCCTTGGAATGAAGTTTTTGAGTTAAAAACTCCAAGCCCGTCAAAAATAAGTATAGGTACTGCACGAGTGTCACTGCAGCGGCCCAAATCTCACTTCAGCAGCCTCTCTGTAGCAGCCTAATCCTGTTGCAGCATCCTCAACTTTTTAGCACCGACAGTCTTTAGTAAAATAGTCATAACTCTTTACTTCAATAGCAAATTAATGAACAGTTGGTGGCTTTGAAAAGAAGACTCAGAGATATTTAATTTGGTGGATATTGGGACCCATAACTCTTTATATTCTAGGAGGAGTACTCGTTTGAAGTGACCTAGTTCAAACTTAGACTGAAACTCAATCAGTAAGGGCACTTCTAACTTAACTTGGTGCTAGGGGTTTTGTAGGACCTTAGTTCATACCTAATACACTTTCAAACTAAAGAATTGATCCTAAAACCAATAACAAATAAGGTTCTTATAACTTTACCATAGATATTTTTAGTAACAATAGAATGGGTCATTATAGTAATGGATTTCGAAGGTCATTAGACCAATTTTTTCCTTTGCCTAAGTTCTCTTCTAATAATAACAACCATTCGATTATCGACATGGCGCTATTTGAGGCATTGTATGGGAGAAGGTATTGATCTCATATTGGGTAGTTTAATGCCTTCAAGGTGAGGTCATGGGGTACTGACCTTTTGAAGGACTCATTGGAGAAAGTAAAGTTCATCCAAGAGAAGTTTCTAGTAGCCCAAAACAGACAAAAGACGTATATAGATCGAAAGGTGAGAGATGTATATTTCATGGAAGGTGAGCAAGTATTGCTCAAAGTCTCATCCATGAAGGGTGTTATGAGATTCGATAAGCATGGTAAGCTTAGTCAAAGATATATTAGACCTTTTGAGATTCTTAAATATGTGGGGCTGATGGCTTATAGATTGATTTTGCCTCTGAGTTTGTTGGTAGTTCATCACATGTTTTATGTGTCTATACTGAAAAAGTTTCATGGTGATGGAGATTTCATCATTTGCTAGGATTCGATCCTTTAGATGAAAACCTTTCTTATGAAGAGGAATTTGTGGCTATTTTAGATAGAGATGTTCATAAGTTAAGGACTAAGGAGATTGCATATATGAAGGTCCAATAGAAGAATCATCTTGTTGAGGAGGCCACTTTAGAGATCAAAGAGGATATGCATAGAAAGTATCTGCATCTTTTCACTGAGTGAGGTAACTCTTTGTTTTTCCATTCATTTCTTATTTCCATTGAGGATGGACGGGATGCTTAATTGATATCTGATATAATGACCCGTTCTATCGTTATAGTAATATTTAGGGCATAAGTACCCTTTTAGAGCTTCCCCTAGTATAAGAGTTGATAAAATCCCAGGCTAGGATGGTTTCTGACAAAAATCAGGTGTTGCATGCTTTAAAGGTGATGTGTGTCTCATGGTGTAGTGTTTGGTGGTTGTGTGTTCATTATGGGATGGTCGAGGGACATAGTTGCCTATAGAAAGTTTGGGAATAAGAAATAGATTTATAGAATTAGATTATAGAGGTTGCCGTGTTGGGATAAACTTATGTTATCAATAATTAAGATGTGTGTTCTGAAATAGGGGAAATCCTGAAACTTCGTTGAGTTTCTGCCTAAGGGCTGCTGCAGCAGTTGAAGCACAACTGCAACGAGCCACTGTAATAATAGGTAGGGAACAGGCACAAACCGCTATGATGTGCCACTCGGCCAGCATAGAGAGACCATTGGAGTGGCCACGAGATTACTGCAGCGGTCATCAAGCAGTTAAATGCTCTTAAGTCCAAAAATCAGAGTTTAATTTCCAAAAACTCAAGGGTTCGTGCTTAGGCTTATGAGAGACAATTTTCTATTAACTTGGGACAATTTTCTTCATTAAGGTGAGTTCATTTCTCCCTTCTAACAATGATTAATCCATTGGATTTGTAGAATCATTAGAATGGGGGTTTATGGTGAATTTCTTGAGTTAGGCCTTCAGTCTATGAATTGGTAGAGAAAGCCTATGGGTTGGTGTGAAATTGCCTAAGAATGACTCTAGGTTGTTAATTAACACTCTCTAACATAAAATTATCCTCATTGAACGTGAATTATGAAGGTGTAGGGTAAATTAATAGTTGAAAAATCCTTGGCTAAGATTTTAGGCAATAAAAAGAGTATTACCAGTGGGGTTGCATACCCAATGTTTAGAATTTAAGAGTAAGTGATTAATTATGCTTGTATTTATTTATTTTAGACCTTGAACAATCCAAAGTTTTGAAGAAAGGCAAGGAACTTGCAACCTAGCTTGGATTCGGGTTCTTCAGTTAAGGTAGGTTATGGTTAAAACTGAAATCAGACTTGATTTGTGCCATGTGTGTACTTAAATTGAAAACTTGTTGATTGATACTTAGATATGCTTGTGATGGATGATTATGGTTGTTAGTATTTGAATAAATAAGCTATTAAATAATGAACTTGATTAAAGATACATGATGATCGTAATTGTACTTATATATTTGGTGCACCGTGTTCTATCCGAGAGATAGTAGAATTGAAAACATATATTGATATTATTGTGGTGGATTGAGTACCGCACTGGTATAAAAACTTCTATTAATACTATTATGAAGGATCGAGTACCACATCGATACGATATATGAACTTAGGTTATTCCCTGAAGGTCATGATAGTTGGGTAGAAATAAGTCCCATAGCATGTGTGCATGGACTAGTGTTTAATGTGTGAGTTGGTTTGGTATATTGTGATGATAACAAGATTAATGAAATTAACCTTGTGAGGTGAGGTGGACATAGAACCCTATTGTGTTGATTGTTGAACTTGTGATTATTTATGGTACAGTTGATGGTTATTTGACTGATTGTGAATATAGTTTGCTCTGTTGTAGATACACTTGTTGATTGAGTGAGGTTACTTATTATATACTGGATGTTCGGCCTAATTGATATTTGATTTTTGTGTATGCATGTTTCTAAATTGAGTCAGCCTATGATGCCTATTAATACATAGTGGTTTGTACTGATACTACCTTGTACTCTTCTTTTGTTGAGTCTAGACAGTGTTTCAGAGGCTCAGATGTAACTTCATCTCTAGAGGAGACAACTGATTCGATCCATGGGTGAGCACTCCATCTTCAGGCTGCCATGAATCTTCATATTGGTTCTTGTCCTTCTTTCAGACAATGAGACTTTCATTAGTTTGTTAATTTTAGATATCTTAGACATTGTTTGGATTAAAGTTCTTATATATTGACTTTTGGGTCTTGGAGATTGTAATAGATAGCTGATTATTTCCTCACTTACATTTGATTGGTTTTTAGGATTATTATTATTATTATTATTATTATTATTATTATTATTATTATTATTATTATTATTATTATTATTATTATTATTATTAAAGTTGGTTTTGATAATCTCGTCTTAAAATGACTAGTTATTTGGGTTAAGGCTTGAGTTAGATGGCCTTCCCACCGGAGGGTTAGTATGGGTGTCACTCACAGCCATTTGGATCATGACATTATTGTTCTAAAAATAACGTAAATTGTACCTAACATGCTACACCAAATCCTGCAATAAACCAAAATAGAAAAAAATTACAAAGAAAACACCTCTAAATGTAAGTCCATATTAAATTTTCTTTTTCATAATTTTATAAAATTTGACAATCAGAGTTTGTTAAGTATTTGTTGGAGACTAAATATGCTCACATTTAGCGAACTTAAAGTTCTCAAACTACTGAAAAGTATATTTAAGGGACCATTTTTGAATATATCCTCAAATATAAGAGATATTTTTTATTTTTCTCACATTTTAGTTAGGGGTTTTAACCAAACTTTGTCAAATTTATTTTTGTGAAAGATGAGACAAAATTAAATGACATTTATGTAACAAAATAAAAAATAATGACTTTATATTTAGGGTGTCGATGTATCATGAATTTATGACACATCTGATGTGTTTTACATAAGTTTTCAATTGTCTTTTACAAGTTTTCTATGTGTTTCAATGTTAGAATGTTGTTTTATAGGTGTCTGATCTTAAAATGGTCAAAACAAGAAAAAATTAAAAAATACCCCAAATTGGGCAACACGAGCCATAGATCTGATGTATGTACCTGGTTTGTAGCGTGGAGAAGTTCAAAGACTTAGACTTGCAGTTTGAAGTGTTGACTAAGATACGGATCAAGTTACGACTATAAATATTATTCACATATAGTAGATCTGGTGTGGTAAATAAAAGCCACTATCCAAAGTTAGAAATTGAATGATGCTCAAGCTCGAAGAAAAAATGCGGAATGTGTGCACATTTCACAGCCTATAGATTTGAGGATGACAACAAAGTAAAGGTAAATCACAATATGTTTCACGAATGATAGATCACTTCACAATTCATGGATAATTTTATAGTGGAGGTCCATAAACCCTAGAGATCACGATATTTAGCTATGAAATTCTTAGCTACGCCACAAAATTCGTCATTAATTGTTCATTTTTTATGACAAAATTTAAATTTCGTCATTAAATACATGAGGCACATGCTTTTAGTGACAAAATACAAAAAAATTCGTAGCAAAAAAATTGTCCCCTAATGTTTCCCACCAAAAAATGAGTTGGCGCCATTTATTGGGGAATATTAGCTACAAATTTTAGGCTATCAGTGACACATTATTTTGTCACTGATAATATAACCAATTTGTGACAAATCATTTTTCGTCTTAAAATTAGTCAAATTTTGGACATGAAAATTTTTTGTCACAAAAATACATTGTTACAATAGCGACAAATTAGAATTTATAGTTAAATGTAGTAAGCGTTAGACCCAAAATTTTATGTTTAATTGTGACCATAATTTTCGTCACTAATAATATAAATAATTAGTGACAATCACTTTATTGTCCCTAATCAAACTGTGATTTAGTGACAACAAAAATTTGTCACAAAACATGCAATGTGTTAAATAACAATGGCTTAAAATTTGTAGTTGAACAATTCAACTATTTGCTACGAAAATTATTCATCGCAAAAATAATTTTTTTTCTTTGTGTAAGATTGATAATTATTACAAGCGATAACTTAAAATTTTTTTTTTTCAAGCGCTCCATAACAAATCGATTGAGTCCATCGATTGAATGGTGGGGGAAGAAAACTCTAAAAATCGACAAATTTAGTCGATTTTATAAAAATGAAGAAATTTATCAATTTTCTTAAATTACGAAATTATAAAAATGCACTATCTAGATTTGCCTATGCATCGATTTACATTCGACTAAATCCAGGCTATTAATACCAAGCCCCCCCGCCCCCCCGCCCCCCGCCCTCGCGGTTCCTAGCCTTGTACGAGATATTGCATAGCCTCGCTTTAGTTCGTGTAAAATTACACTTGTGCAACCAAACAATACGTTTATAATTATGTTGTAATTAAATTATGACAAGCAAATAGATCGTTGTAATTACAGTCATACCTCTTTATATATAACGACTCCTCTTTATAATGATATTTCACTATGGCATCCTGTTTATCTCCGAAACCGATTTTTCATGTTATATTTTATTTCTCTATAACCACATTCTACTTATAACAACAATGACGTTTATTAGAGTAGTACACTCTTTTTAAAATTACCTCTGTGTAACAAGATACTTAAATATTATGGAATATTACTATTTTACAAAAAAAGAAATTATGTTTATATAAAATAAAATATTAAGATATTTATGGTAATCAACATTAAACTAAGCAAATTATAATTTTTTTTATGTGTTTGAACTGTTGTCCTTTAGGACAACATAACTTTAATGCCTAAAGCTTCCTTGATATCATGAGAATACCCTTTTGCTGAAAGTTTTGGACAAATATCTTCGTCAATTCAAGCGATATACTGTCACTAAGATATTAGAATTTATGAAACAACCTACAATATAGAATTTTTATATCAAGATTGAAATATTTAAACTTTTCATTAATTTTAAATATATACGTTTCTTAGATTTTAATTCTTTGTCGGTACGATATATCTAGTTATGATTTTTTTTAGTAATGTATTAGTCCTTTTTTTTTTTTTTGGAAACCAAGATAACCTACAGTCGCTACAACCTCTGCCACAGCTTCTGTCCTTCAGGTGAGCACTTTTTGCGCATTGGGTAAGCCCCCTACTGTGTGATAGCTTGCGAACCACATAGGGGATGTAAACCGCACTAGGCAAGCCCTGTGCAACATGCTCGACTCAGAAGGCATTGCGGGGTGATCTATCTCGGGTCATCCGTGTGAATAAACACCCTCCAAACCAACTGAGCCATCCTGAAGGACATGTATTAGTCCTTTCAATAATGAAATATGAAAATCAATTGAGATTTTAAATGTAACAAGTATTTTATTTTCGTTTATGACATAAAAGTACAAATAAATAGTTTTTCATAATTTGATTTATAACAACTAAATGAGATTTAAACATCAAATGCCACCATACATGTATGACAACACCTCTCTACAGTAGTCGTAAATTTTTCAGACAAACACTGCCACTATAGAGAGGTTTGATTGTACTATGTTGTGTAATTACTATTCGAGTAATTATACCAATTCTAATTATCATGTGACTTTTTAAATAGACTTAAAAAATTCAAAAATAATTTTATTTACGTCAAAATAAAGCTTCAATTTTCAAATATCATTTTTTTTTTTGAGTACTAAATTTTTCCAAATTTCTTAATTTTTATATCCATAGGCCTACTTGCAATTCATTTTTTTGCCAAGAAAATAGTACTACTTATCAATCTTTTTTCAATTTCTCACGAAACTAAAAGCGACAATATTTCCTCTACTTTTTCTTTTTACTAGAGTTCTTCCGTCTTCACTTCTAGGTTTTTTGTAATTTCACTGTCGAAGGATTACAACTTTCACTCAACCTAAAAGACTTGAATTTGTAAGTTGCTTTTCTCTAGTTTCATTCATGTCTTGCTTAGGGTTTGTTAATTGTTTCTAGTTTCAAGTTTGTCTTTGATTTTCTTATTATTTGATTTTAACAAGGGCTAATACTCTCTTAATGAAAAAAAATTAGGGGTTTAGCTCCCTCCAATATTTCTTCTGATGTCTTCATCGGCCCCAACCACTTGTGGGTCTCTTCTCCAAGGATTGCAGGTAATTTTTTAAACGGATTTTCTCTTCTCTCTTGTAGTATCCTTTTCTTTTTTTTCATAAAGAATGTGTGTTTGAAATTGATTTTTGGTTCTTTTTTCTTTTGGTTATCCAGATCTGTGTTCTTCTTTCTTGTTAGAATACAATTGAGTTGCTTTATAGAAACTTTCTAGAATCGACCATAATGGTAGTTATTTTGGGGGCTTTTTCGCTTTCCTTGAGGTATCTATATTATTGTTCCTTAGTTCTACTGTGTGCAGAAAAGCTGCACAATTTTTATGTGAATTGTAAGGCATGACTAAATATAAATGGTTTGTTTTTTTTAGTTGTTCCATTAATTATTTTTTGTTTCTTTTTTTTTATGAGATTATGTCATTAAGTTGACTTTTAAACTAAACCTCTAACAAGAAACCAACTACAGAAACAATTTCTGAAGAAAGAAGAAAAAAGTATATATCCTATACAATATCCATTCCAGTATATAAGAAACTTCTTAGATAACAAAAAAGTTGCATTTCTCATATCTTCTTATTATGGAAGGAAATTGTCATTCTTCCAGTTGAATTAAAAGCTTAACCTCTCTTGGGAGTTGATGATGAGAGGAGAAAAAGGTTTTGTTTCCACTAGCGGAGGTCAATTTTGCAAGAAACTCGGCTACTTGATTAGCCTCTCACAAACAGTGAGTAATATTCATAGAAGCTCCATTATTGCAGTGAGTAATTCTCTTTGTTTGAAGAAAAGTCCTTTTTTCTAGTATATTTTTTTTCTATTTATGCTTCTACCTCTTTTGGTAGAGTTGTTAGAGTCTTCTTGTTTCTGTATAGAATTGTGTGTCTCATTGTAGTGATGTTTTTTTCCTGTAGAGTCCCTTTCCTCTCCATTATTTTTTTTCCTTTTTCCTTGTTCTGTTTTTGCCCCTAATGTTAGTTTCCTCTTGTTCTTCCTGAATCAGATGATTGTCACTCTTATTGCAGTTGGTTCTGAACTGGATGAAGTCCTCAATCTCAATAGGTAAATCATTGTTTCCCATAGTACTTTGTCCCTCTTTGTTGTGTGTGTTTCCGGTTGATATCAACAAATGAGTTGATAGCTCTTGGTTCTTTATTTTTAAAGGTAAACTATCATAGTGTGTTCTCATTGCTAGATTTTTGAATATTGTTTATGCTTCCTAATCCTCTCCTTTTTTAGTATTGTTGATTTTTTTTCTCTTTTGTGGTATTGCTCACATGAGTAAGTTTATCTTGGCTATTTTGATTTGAATTTGGGGGGAGTTTCTTATTGTTACTTTGGTATAATACCACTTCTGATTCATTTTGTATTTCTCCTGCATTGGAATCAGATGTAGAAGCATCTTGGTGTTGATGAGCTGATGTCTCTTGAATTTATCTGCCAGCTCATTCAAAAATTATTCTGTGGTATCACCTGAAATTAGAATATTCTATTGTTTTGGGGGACTCATGAACTTTTTGGCCTTCATTTTGATTTTTTGAGGTATTGCAGTCTTGAAAAGCACTATGTTTTTTTATTTTAGGCAAATTTTTGGTCTTCTTTTTCCTGACTACTTCAGTAGACGTATTCAACTTTTTTTCCCTATAATTCTGATCTTCCTACATGTTTCTTTCTGTATCATTATCCTTGTCGATATCAAGTTGTGTCCTTCGTTCTTGAAAATCAGTATTCACCTTGTACTGCTTATGTATCACTGTTTTATTGATCTACTGGATGTTGTTTGTTCTCTCATAGCTTCGATATCTTGTTGTTGGATATTCTGATCCAATTTTTTTTTAAATGGTATGTTTGTTAGCATTTTGCTCGATCACTCTTCTATTGTTCAGCACATTTTTGGCATGTTCATCTTCAATTTTCTTAGCATTCTTTTGTTCCAATACCCTGCAATTTTAAAATATTATGACCCAATTTTCTTCATTTCCTACAATATTTTGGGATGCCCTCATGATCTATATTTTGAATATAGCCTTTTAGAGGAGAATCATCCTACTCCTTTTTTTTTGGTTTAATATGACCCAGGGTTGAGAATAGTCTGAAAATGAAAGACAAAAACGAAGCTCAAGAACAAAACAAATATAAAAAGTGAATAACCAGAATAACCAGCCTATGTAAACTGGCCCAATTAAAAGAATGTTCCAGATAAAATATGTTGCCATTCCACTGATGTCCTATGCTTGAATTAAAAACTGAAGCATCTGTTGATGGAGTGGTATTCTCTGACCTCAAATCTCCGTGCTTTGTCCTGCAATCTCGTCGTCTCCGGTGAGTTCTTGAGCTCATTTCCATTGCTGGCTTCCTGTATTGATTCTCATCTCGTGTTTTCCTATTCTTTGCATCTCTGGCGGTGCTGATGGCGAATCCATGGATGGGTCTATTTCTTTGCTCCGCCAGCTGCTTTCTTACCATTGTTGGTAATATCTGATTTCTCCACAAGTAGTTTTCTTTATGTTGCACTTTTCTCCCCGAATTTTTCATTGTAGAAATTAATCATCTTTCTAGATTTCCTTTTGGATTTTTTTTTGAGACTTTTTGGGCTCAGATCCATGAATCTGGTGTATCAGGATTGACGTTATTGCTTTTCTTTTGAGATAGGGGCTGTCAACTCATTTGTAAAGCCTATGTTTATCAGATATCTGAGAAAGTCAATAACTGTAGATGTGTACATCATGTAATGTATATTGCTTCCCCTACTCCCATATCCCTGTCACGTTTGATCCCATGTTCTGATTCTTAGCATTGTTGTCTATTGTTTGTCCAAGTTGCGAATCTTTCTCGCTTGACTAGGTAACTCAGTGAACGAGTTAATCTCTAGTCTGCCAGGCATATCGAGCAAAATTGGCTAAAAAATTTAGCTAATTTATTTTCCTCTCGATAAATGTGCTGTATTCATCGAGGGGGGGAACAAAATAGCTGATTTTTTTTTATCCAATTTAGCTCTTGATATGCCTGGCAGACTAGAGCTGGACTTGTTCACTGAGAATCATTATACTCACTAAACCTACCCTAAACAGATTTTGGGAGAGGTTTTAGTAAGTCGACTTCGACCCAATTTTTGCCATAATGGAGCATGGTGGAGATGCACAGTTCAGTGGAGCTGTTAGGTTACTGTTGTATATATAGAGAGAAGAGAGCATTTTAGTATTCCTATTACCCTGCACTTTTGATTTAAGAAAGAAAAGAATAGAAGTACCAAGAATCTTTGAGAGCAGAAGTTACTTAGTAAATCATCTAATGTTGACAATCATTTTAAGAAGATTTAAGTATTCTCCTCAATGTAAGGTTATTTAATTCTTTGCTCTTGTAGTCTAAAGTTGTATGCTTGCTGCAAGTTCAAAACCTAAACCTTATCATATAACAATAAGCGTGCTATGCTTTCTGTGCATTTAAGAGTAAGTCTCATTCTTGATTTTCCTTGTCTAATTCGTTCTCCAATCTATCATTATTCATTCGCCTTTTTTTTTCTGTGCTAATTTTCTCTGGAAATTTTTTTGGCATGCAGTTCTTCTTGGTAATTTTTTTCCCTTTTTATGTATTAGATTTGACATATATTGACTTTTATATCAAGAAAATTCACCTGCATACTTAGTGGTTTGATAAAGGGTGCACATTTTTTTGAAATTGGAGTATGTTGCTCAAAGAACTAATGAAACAATTGTATTGGATTCAGTTACTATGTATTTTATTCTCAAAACTAGTTGACAAATTCCTAATTTGTTTGTTTATGTAATTGTCTTTGCAGCTATGCTATTTATGTGTGCACTTCTGCTAAATTATGCTTAACGTTATATTTTTTCAAGTTGTCTCGAAAGTTGTCTATATGTGTTATATTTAAAAATAAGCTTTTCTTTTTTTTTTTTTTTTTTGGGGGGGGGGGGGGGGGGGAGGAATTTGGAGAAAGCATAATTTTCTGTATGTCTAGTTGTTCTTCCTTCTGCACATCACGGACTTCACTTTTTTATTTTGCATTTTGGATATTATTTAGAATTGACTTCTAGAATTTGGAGAAAGCATAATTTTCTAAATGTCTTGTTGTTCTTCCTTCTGCACATCAGGGTCATTGAAACGACCTTCAACCATCTACTATATATTTCACTTTTTTATTGTGCATTTTGGTTAGTATTTAGAATTGACTTCTTTTCTGTAAAAATGATGCAGATTCAATGGGAGTCGAGAAAGTTCGTGGAAAAGATAGAAAAAGGGTCTTCAGTATGGAAGTAGTCTATGAAGAAAGGACGATATTAGAGATCTTAGTTGGTAAAGGGAGGTAACCTAAGTCAATTCCATCAGCAAAGCTATCAAATGTGTTGCGAATAACTGCTGCTCAGAATTTTTTTCTCTTCAACCAAGTGGAATGAACTCATCACAAGAGAGGAGAAAACATAATTGTCAGATTATATTGTATTTGTCAAGATAATCTCATTTTTGTTATAGCAGATATTAGTTCGTGCTAAATTGACTACATTTGTCAGTGTTTGTCCCCGAACTGTCTTCTTGTCAATAATTTAATTTTTTCTTTGACTACAATTTAAGTTTTATAACAATTGTTATTGGTGACAATTTGTTTTTTTTGGTAAAAAAATGTATTTTTAGTGACAAAATGATAGGTTTCAACTTTCAACTACAAAATATAAGCATTTTTGTAAAAGCAAAATTGTCACTAATTTATATTTTTAGGGACGAAATATCTTTTTGTATATAAAAGCTAGTCTTTAGTGATGAATTTACCTGTTTTCAACTACGAAAAACATATAACTTCAGAGACAATTGAAGTCGTCACTAATTAAACAAGAAAGTTAGTGACAATGTGATTTCGTCGGCATTAATAACCAGAAGTGACGAAAATAAACTATCAACTACATTTTTTTGCACTTTTTTGACTAATAAGTTCGTCATAAAAACTATGAATTTGGGAACGAAAAAACAATTCGTAGTCAATATATCTATATTTAGTGACGAAACACTAAGTTGTTTTTGTATACATTTAGCGACCCATGCTTTAGGGACGAATGGTTGACGATTTTTTTTTCGTCACGAAATATTTTCTGTGACGAAATATGATGTTTAAGTGACAAAATAATTCGTCGCTAGTAATCAAGTTTGTTGTAGGAATTCGACAGAAGAGCAGAAAGGTTTCATAAATTGTATGTCTGTTTTATTCGTGGATTATGTTGGAGAATAATTTGATATTTTTAGAATTTCGAGTTTGTGGGTATTTATAAGTAATTTTGTAGTGTTTTTGTAAAGGGGGTTAGACATAATTTCATAGTTGAGTATGTATAACAATATTTCTCTCTCTAGTTACTCATTTTTGTGGAGATTTGTAAAACGATCTTGAATAATCTTTGTTTTTAATCTTAGGGAAGCAATTATGTTCAAAAGTTTACTTTTACTCATAATAAATAGTAATTACGCCAAGATTCCTCTTTTTAACTTCCTACTTATAAGTAAAATCTCTTCATACCTTTAGTAGTTACTAAACCACAATTATTTCATCAAATTCCACTAAGCATGATTTAAACCCTCAAGTAGATACTCACTATCAATTTACTAATGATCAATAAGTCATATATCAATACAATTTACCATAAACATATCAACAAGTAGATAGAACAATTAAGATGTCCATTTTATTACTTTAGCCCATTAATAAACGTTGGTACTCATGGAGATGCTCACCATCTCATCTAGGCGGGACCTTCAAATCCTCAGTCATTCACAAAATACAAGTAATTAGCACATAATACATAAACAACCCAGGAAAGAGTCAAGGTAAATCTCAACTTATCTTAAGGAAGATCTACAAAGCCAAAACACAGCTCGAAGGATCAAATGGAAGCTCTACTCCCTCGAATCACCACCAAACACGTCTAATCTAATCAAATATGAGATCTACACATAAATATGAGACCAATGATACTCATATTGACATAATTTGATTTAGGGTCCAAAATCACCTCAAAAATCAACCCCGAGAATAAAAGAGTAAAACAAAAATTTTAATAGAAAATTAATTTTCCCATAATTTAAGAGTCTTATATCTAAAATTCCATTAAAGACCAAGTTGAAATAGGGTGAGAATCATCAAGATACTCATTTTTTATTTTACCGGGTAAATCCCAACATCTCAAATTTAAAAACAAAGATTTGAAGATGATTTTATAATATAATCAATGGGTAATGATGAAAACAAAGTTTATAAACTTACCCAAGGGTTAAATCTCGAAAATCCCTTGAAATCGCCTCAAATCGAGCTCTCAAGCTCTAAAAATGGTGAAAATGAAGTTTCTTCCCCAAAAAAGTAAATATCTACCCAGTTAAAATGCTCATCATGATTGCAGTCACCACTCACATAATCACGAGATTACCTGATCCGAATCCATCTCGATTGCGAGGATCCAGTCGTGGTCGTGACGACCAAAAGCCCGGCCCAATACTAACTCTTCTCGATTGCGGTCTCCACCATCGTCATCGTGATGCCCCGAGAGTCTCAATACATTGTGATTTTGGCAAGGAGCCTCATGATTGCAATGAAGAAAGACCCTACACCAGAAAACAAAAACCAACTAAGGAAAAATGGGTCAAAAACTCTCCGAATGGACCTTCGAGATTCATTTGGGATCCCATAAAAATAATCCGACATTGCAGACTCAATGGAATAATCAAAATCACCAAAGGAGGTCATTATCAATAAGTTACCCTTGAAACCAACTCTAGGCCAATAAAACTAGTATTTTGATCAAATGCTTAAAAATCACAAAAGGATCTCAAAATCCGAACCAACTATGCTACTAACTAAAAATGAACGTTTCGGAACTAATAAAACTGATGAAACTCTCATCCGACGCTCAGAATACAGAATGTTGACCAAAGTCAACTATATCACTTTAAAGGCTACTCAAAATCAAAACTCTCATAAATCACTCCCGAATGCTTTAAAAAACGTGTCAACCATCCCCACAACTCATAAATAATATAAAACAATAATGAGGAAGGGCAAAATGATCACTACACAAAAAAAATATATAAGTCACTACGAGGATTGTTACACTATCATTCTAGTAGCCTCTATAATATACTAGAATATCATCAATGGAATAAATCACAAACACATTAAGGAAATGCTTGAAGACCCTATTCATAAGGTCCATAAAAATTGTGGGAGAATTCATCAATGTGAAAGATATCACAAAATATCAACTGCCCATAACATGTTCTGATAGCTATTTTTGAAATATCATTATCTCTTACTTTTAGCTGATGGTATAACAACCTTATATCAATCTTGAAAAAACACTTGACACCTCATAGCTGGTCAAACAAGTCATTTGTTCTTGATTGTGACCTTATTTACTTAATGGTAATCAATACACATTCTTAGCGGGCCATCTTTCTTTCGAATTAATAAGTCTGTGAGCCCCATGGTTAGATGCTTGTTGTAATAAATCTCTTATATAAGAAATGATTCAACAGTTTCTTCAAATTGCTTAGTTATGATGAAGCCATTATGTATGGGCGTGGCGGAATCAATATTAATTGTGTGTCGAGAAGCACATCACTACCAAAATCAATTTTACTACTGGAGAAATTTTTGAGAGCCCATCAGGAAAAACCTCCAAGCATTTATGTCACGACCCAAGTGGTCATGATTGGAACCCACACTAACACTATGGAAAGAGAACCATCTAACCCAACCCATACCAATTAAGTATAACCACTTCACAAGTAGTTTTTGTCAAATCCTTATTATGAAGTCACTAACCACAATAATGATCACCCAAATGCACTCCAAAGCTTAGTCAAATATCATAAACTAAATAATAGAGTGGGGAATTCCTCTATTTATTATAACCTCGGGACCTGAAGTCACCGTACAAGAACATCTAAGAGTGTCCAAAATTGTATCTAATAGATCATCCAAAATGCAAAAAATAAGAGAATGTCTTAGTCCCGAAATAAGGGACATGAACATAAATTAGAACACTCAATGGCTTCCCGGTCATGGTTCTCACCCTTGAATCAGAGTCTGTAAATATTGGCTAAAGTCGAGTTCTCATCTCAAATGCTAGAACATGCTCAACACTCAATAAAAAAATCGGGTAGCATCAGTATATCAACTAAGTACTGGTAGGTATCATAAGCCGACCCAACTCAATACTATACAAATAGGCAAATCAAATATAGGTAACAATGATCAAGACAGAACTTACAATTAAGGACAATCAACCACAGATATGACTCTTCACTTAAAAAAGAATATAAGCTCACAAGAACATATTTTACACCTAGTCAAATTCAACAACAAGGTTCATCACCATATATAGGTATGTATATATATTTAAGTGCATATGATGAATGTATGTACACAAGATGTACGTATTATTTCCTTATCATCTTCATCTCGACATCATCATAAATGTCATTCTCAACATCATCATAGTCAATACCATCAACTCATCTCCTTAACATCATAATATTCTCCATCAACATCAATAGAAATGCAAATGTAGTCAATAATCACAAGTAGTGCTCGAAGGCAATTATAAATACTTAATTTACATATAAGCACAGAGTCAAGCAAGTCATTTTGCTATAAATAAACCATAGCCTACCTCGATTCCTTACCTGAAATATTATTTGGCCATAAACTTACCCTCCCTTTCAATCTTATCCCGTTCTTGATCTATAAACAACAAGTATACAACACCCATTTTAATAATTTACCTTTTCCAACCATTAGAAACCTAAAATTATTAATTTAAACTATGAACTTACCCTAGTTCATCATCTTAGGTTTTCTACCCTTTAAACCTCATGAATTCTACGTATTTTTGCATAAACAATGATAATTCTACTCAATCAAGTATTTTCTAACACCCTAGGATCATTACCAAATGATTGTAATCAAATTTCCATAAATTCCTTTCAGTTCTTAACCTAGGTCTAAACCTCAAATTCCACCATTAATATGTTTCTAGCAATTTTTAAGTATTTAATGAAGTATTTTAAGTTTAGAACATGAAGAAACCTTACCTCCAAAGATGAAAACTCCTAAAATTGATAGAAAATCGCTCCTCTCAAAGCCTTGAACGTTTTTCCTAGAAAAGTAAGAAATAAAATATTTTTTTGGTTTTTAAAACTGAAAACTACTATTTTTACCACTGCAGCGACACATTTTCCACTGCAGTAGTACCGCTGCAACGGTGAATCTGCCGCTGCAGTGGCCTGCAAGCCAATTAAGGTCACTACTGCGGCGGTACTTTTACAGCTGCAGTAGTCCCGAGGCAGTAACTCGGGACCTTATCCCAGTTCAGGCTATTTTGTAACACACCTCTCGAAATTCAACATTACAAACTAACCCTTTCACGGTAATCTCTGTAACCAGAGTTCTAATAACCCATTTTACGTACCAGAAATTGATACAACTTTCTAAACTCATCCTTTAACACAAAATCAAATCAAATAAACCCACTAATGCTCAAGTTAATACCAGATTTCTCTAGACCATCATACTCTAAAAATTCGCCTAAGCCTAGGCCAACCCTGAATTTCTAAAAAATTATCTAAGGAAAGACTAAGCAAAGGTTCTTCTCCCTATTGCAGTGTAACGACGATTTGGGTCATTATATTAGATACCAATTTATTCCTCGTTCATCCCCGAATGACATCTAGCCTAAAATAGTGCAACAAGTAGCAAGAGTATTTACCTGGGTCAATGAACAAGTGTGGATATCGCTTGCGCATATCCATCTTCGTCTCCCAAGTTGCTTTCTCAATTGAATGGTTTCTCCACTAAATTTTCACGAATGGAATAACCCTAGTTCTTAGCTTCTTCACATCCCTATCGGATATAACAATTGGCTCCTCTTCGTAAGTGAGTTCTTTGTTAAATAATTTGGAGTCCCAAAGAATGATGTAATCCCCATTACCGTGGTACTTCTTAAGCATGGACACGTGGAATATCGGATGAACCCCAGACAATTTAGGAGGCAAGGCCAGCTTATAAGCCATTGACCCTACTCTATTCAAGATCTCAAAGGGTCCAATATACCTCGGGCTCAACTTGCCCTTCTTACCAAAACACATCACACCCTTCATGGGTGACACTTTCAATAGCACTTTCTCACCTTTCTCAAACTTTACATCTCTTACCTTATTATACACATACTCTTTCTATCGGCTTTGAGCGGCTACCAATTTCTCCTAAATGAACCTTACCTTCTCCATTGAATCCTTGAGCATATTAGTGAACCAAGGCCTCACCTCGAATGCATCAAACTATCCGATCGGTGACCTACATCTTCTACCATACAAGGCATCAAAAGTAGCCATGTTAATGCTGGAGTGGTAGTTATTGTTATATGTAAGCTCACACAAAGGTAAGTACTGGTCCCATTAACCCCCAAAGTCCATTACAAAAGCCCGAAGTATATCTTTAAGCACTTGGATTGTTTGCTATGACTGTCCATCGGTCTGTGTATGGAAAGTTGTACCTAGGTCCAACCTCGAACCCAATTCTGACTGAAACTTCTCCCAAAAGTTGGAGGTAAACTAAGTACCTCTGTCTGACATAATAGAAATAGGCACCCCATGGAGCTTTACGATCTTCTTCATATAAATCTTGGCCAACTTACCTGTATTATAATCCACCCTTAATGGAATGAAATGAGCTAACTTGGTCAATCGATCGATGATAACCTATATAGAGTCACACTTTGTCAAGGTATTAGTAAGACCCACAATAAAGTCCATGGTTATTCTTTCCCACTTACATTCTGGAATGGTCATTCTCTGAAATGTGCCATCAAGATTTCGATGCTCATACTTGACCTGTTGATAATTTTGACACTTGGTCACAAAATCCACAGTGTCACGTTTCATCCTTCTCCACCAATAATGATATCTCAAGTCTCTATAAATTTTGGTTGCACTCGGATGTATCTAGTACTTAGAATTGTGAGCCTCTGCAAGGATAGTAGAAATTAAGTTGTCCACACGAGGCACTCACACGCGCCCCCGAATCATCAATACTCCTTCTTCATCAAGAATGGCCTCCTTGGCCTCATCTTGCAATACTTTTTCTCTAAGGATGATAAACTTCTTGTCCTCAAACTGTCTGCTCTAGCCTCTACATGGGCTAACACCCCTCCCTCACTAGCCACCTGCAATCTCATGAAATTATTATTCAAAGTCTATACCTCTCTAGCCAATGGGCGTCTCGACACCTCCAACTATGCCAAGCTTTCTATGCTTACCTATTTCAGGCTCAATGCGTCTGCCACCATGTTGGCCTTGCTCGGATGATATAAGATTGAGATGTCATAGTCTTTGATTAATTCTATCCATCTTCTCTATTTCAAGTTCAGGTCTCTTGGGGTGAACACATGCTGCATATTACGGTGGTCTGTGAACACCTCACACTTTACCCCATAGAGGTAATGTCTCCAATTCTTCAGAGCAAAGGCCACCACTGCTAATTCAAAGTCATGAGTGGGATAGTTCTTCTCCTCATAAGGCTTCAGTTATCTCGAAGCATAAGCAATCACATTCTGACCCCACATCAAAACAACACTTAAACCCAACCTTGAAGCATCGTAATATATAATGAAGTCCTTACCTTCCATAGGAAAAGTGAGAATTGGGGCTGAAGTTAACAAAGTTTTGAGCATTTGGAAGCTCTCCTCACACTTGTCATCCCACACAAACGGAACCTCTTCTTGAGTCAAGCGGGTCATATGCGAAGTAATAGCAGGAAGCCCCTTAACAAATCAACATTAGTAGCTGGCCAACCTCACAAAACTCTTAGTTTCAGTGACATTTGTTGGTCTAGCCTAATTCTTAACAGTTTCAACCTTCTACGGATCTACCATCATCCTTTCCTTGGATATCATGTGTTCTAAGAAGGACATTAAAGACAACCAAAATTCACACTTTAAGTATTTAGCATATAGTTGCTTCTCCTTAAGCAACCCCAATACTGTATGCAAATAAGTTTCATGTTCTTCTTCATTTTTGGAGTACACTAGAATATCATCAATGAAAACGATAACAAAAGAATCCAAAAATGGCTTAAAAATCCCATTCACCAGACTCATAAAAGTAGCTGGGGTATTGGTCAAACCAAAAGACATAACCAAAAACTTGTAGTGTCCATAACGAGTTCGAAATGCAGTCTTTGGGATGTCCTCCACCCTAATCTTGAGCTGATGGTAACCTGACCTCAAATTGATTTTGGAGAACACTGCCACTCCCTGCAATTGGTCGAAAAGATCATCTATCCTAGGCAAAGGATATTTGTTGCGAATGGTCACCTTATTCAACTGACGGTAATCTATGCATATCTGCATACTACCATCCTTCTTTTTCACAAACAAAATAGGGGCACCCCAAGGTGAAACACTTGGGCGAATAACACCCTTTTTTTCTAGCAATTCTTGCAACTGGGACTTCAATTTCCTTAACTCTGTTGGTGCCATATGATAGGGAGTGATAGAGATGGGACGAGTTCCTGGTTCTAAGTCTATGCAAAAGTCAATCTCATGGTCCGGAGGCATATCGAAAAGATCATCAGGAAATACTTCTAAGAATTCATACTCAACTGGAACTGAAGCTATAGGAGGAACTACTGAACTTTCTTCCTAAAGATAAGCTAGAAACGCCCTATACCCCTACTTAACTAACTTTTGGGCATGAATAGCTGACATGATTCTCACAGAAGTAGGCTTAGCTACAGTGACAGTCTTAGCATAACAATCAAGAATGACATGATAAGGAGACAACCAACTCATCCCTAAAATAGTATCAAATTCCTCCGTATCTAAAATCACTAAGTCTGCCAAAGTTTTAAACCCCATAAACATCATAAGACACGTACGATAAACTTGATCGACACATACAGACGCACGACAAAACTTGATCGACACATTCAGACACCCCGACTGGTATGGACACATACATAGGAGTATCAAGATATTCATAGTCTAAATCCTAACCCAGGGTAAATTTTACAGACACATAAGAGAAAGTAGATCGAGGATCGAACAATACAGAAGCCATACAATCACAGAAAAAAATAGTACCTGTAATCACCGCATCACAAGCTTCTACTTCAAGATGGGCAGGAACAGCATAAAGATAAGCCCTGTCACCACCTTTACCACTACCTCTAACAGCCTGAGCACCATCTCTACCAACTTGTCCTCCACCTCGGTTGGCTTAGTAACCAACCCAACCTGCAGTTTGACCACCATTCCCACCTTGTGGATGACCCCCACCATTTTCTCCACCACTACGACCTGCTGGAACTAGTGTAATAGAAGCTGGTTGCTGAGTTAACTGACTTACAAACAAGAAATTTGGATAAAACCTCTTGATGTGTCCCAAAGCTCCACACTCATGGAACCTGATGCCCAAGGCAGGTCTCTGAACTGAAGACAACAAAGGAATATAATTTCCCATTTGTGAAGGATGATAACTAACCTCATACGGGCCATCAGTGTACACAGTTATGGCTGAATAATAAGGCTAAGATGAATGACCCTGAGAACCACAACCTTTAGAATAAGTACCATTGAACTGTCCAGATGTCCAGGATTTTTTTTCCGCCGCGTTCACCTCCCCTTACTTCCCAATAGCTTCAGCCTTCTTAGCAAACTCAATCACATCCTAGATGGACTTGCCTGAAGCCTCCACTGATAAAGTAACCATCTGAAATTCCTGAATTCAAACCTTTCACAAAGTACCTGATCCTCTCATTCTTTAAAGTAATCAACTGAAGTGCATAATGGGATAAGGCATGAAACTTGGCCTCATAGGCCACCACAATTATATCACCCTGCTCCAACTTCAAGAACACATCCTTCTTCTGATAACGATAAGCGCGAGGGACATACTTTTCAAGAAACACATTTTGAAATTAGGCCCAAGTAAGTGGAAGTAAGGCAGCCCTACACTCAACAAAGGACCTCCACCATTGTCTTACCTCGGACTGCAACTGAAAAGACATAAATTCCATACCATACCTCTCAACCATGCCCATCTTATGCAAATGCTCATAACAATCAATCAAAAATTGGAAAGCATCCTTAGACTTAGTACCCTGGAATACCAGAGGTTTCATCTTCATGAACTTACAGAATAGTCCATGCTCATTATCAATCATCATCGGTCCCAATATCTGTCGGGGAAATACTTTGGTCTCAGAACCTCATCCATCCTAGGCGCTACAGCAGCAACATGTTATAGGGCTAGGGTGGGAATCACAGGCACTTCTGGAGTGGTACCTATACCAGCCAAGCTACTTAGAAATTCTAACACTTGTTGAATCACTTCTGCAGACAAAGGAACCGGAGCTGCACTATTCTATACTGGCACCACATTTTCTGGAACTACCACTTCTTCCTCCTCAACTACCACTTCTTCATTCTAGACAAGATCTGGAGCATCCTGTTGTGGGGGAGGGGATGGGGTCCTCTATCTAGCCAGTCCTCCGACTGTCTGGGCTCCATTTTTGATAGGTGTTACCCATCTTCCTCCTCTCCTTACCCTGCCCCTCACCATAAGCCTACCCCAAACTGTGGTCCCAGCCACTGGTGCATGTGTTATTGCTGGTGCGGCTATCGGTGTGGTTTTTCCTGCTGTTGGTCTAGTGGAACGCGTATTTACCATCTACGAAATAAGAATGGATGAGTTAGATACCAATTTGGATCAACATATATCAATTGGAATCAAGTAATAACACGAAAGTAGGAAAGAAATGAATTTTGTTTCCTAAAGCCCTGTAGCCTCTCAAAAAAAAGTACAGATGTCTCCGTACCATTTCGCAAAACTCTACTAGACCTGTTCTTGTATGCTGAAATCTACGAACCCTGTGCTTTGATATCATCTTTTATCACGACCTAAGTGGTCATGATTGGTAACCATCCTAATACTATGGCGGGAGAACCATCTAACTCAACCCATACCAACTAAGTATAGCCATTTCACAAGTAGTTTTCGTCAAATCCTTATTACGAAGTCACTAACCACAATAATGATCAACCAAATACAATCTAAAACTTAATCAAATATCATAAACTAAAGAATAGACTGTGGATTTCCTCTATTTATTACAACCCTGAAACCTGAAGTCACTGTACAAAAACATCTAAGAGTGTCCAAAACTGTATCTAATAGATTATCCAAATTGCAAAAAATAAGAAAATGCCTTAGTCCCTAAACAAGGGACACGAATATAAATCAGAAGACTCAATGGCTGCCCGGTCATGGTGCTCACCCTTGAATCAAAGTCTGCAAATGCTGGCTAAAGTTGAGGTCTCATCTCAAACGCTTGAACACACTCTGCACTCAATAAAAAGAAGATCACAGGTAGCATCAGTACATTAACTAAGTATTAGTAGGCATCATAGTCCGACCCAACTCAACACTATACAAATAGGTAAATCAAATATAGGTAACAAAACGATCAAGACAGAACTTATAATTAAGGACAACCAACCACATATATGACACTTCACTTAAGAAAATATAAGCTCACAAGTACACATTTTACACTTAGTCAAATTCCACAACAAGGTTCATCACCACATATAGGTATGTATGTACATTCAAGTGCATATGATGAATGTATGTATGCAAGATGTACGTATCATCTCCTTCTCATCTCAATATCATCATTAATATCATCTCAGCATCATCATCAATGTCATTCTCAAAATCATCATTATCATGATCTCGTTATCATCGTCAATACCATCAACTCATCTCCACAATATTATAATATTCACCATCAACATCAATAGAAATGCAAATACAGTCAATAGTCACAAGTGGAACCCGAAGGCAATTACAAACACTTAGTTTACGTATAAACACATAGTCAAGCAAGTCTTTTTGCTATAAATAAACCATAATGTACCTCGATTCCTTGCTTGAAACACTATTTGGCCATAAACATGTCCTTCATTTCAATCTCAACCCATTTTTGATCTATAAACAACAAGTATACAACACCCATTTCAATAATTTATGTTTCCCAACCATTAGAAACCTACAATCATCGATTTAAACTATGAAATTGCCCTAGTTCATCATCTTAGGGTTTTCTACCTTTTAAACCTCATGGATTCCACACATTTTAGCATAAACAACGATAATTCTACTCAATCAAGTATTTTCTAACACCCTAGGATCATTACCAATGGATTTTAATCAAATTTTCATAAATTCCTTTCTGTTCATAACCTAGGTCTAAACCCCAAATTCCATCATTAATAAGTTTCTAGTGATTTCTAAGGATTTAATGGAATATTTCAAGTTTAAAACATAAAAAAACCTTACTTCTAAAGATAAAAGCTCTCAAAATTGGTAAAAAATTGCCTCTGTCAAAAACTTGAATGTTTTTCAGATAAGAGTAAGAAATAAAACATTTTTCTGGTTTTTAAAATTGAAACTATGGTTTTTACCGCTGCAGCGGTAAATCTGCTGTTGCAGCGGCCCGCAGGCCAATTGAGGTCACCGTTGTGGTGGTACTTTTACCGTTATAGCGATTCCAAGGCAGTAACTTAAAACCTCATCCTATCTTCGGCTATTTTACAACACACCTTGAAATCCGACATCACGAACTAACTCTTTCACAGTAATCTCTATAACCAAAGTTCTACTAACCTGTTTTACGTACCAGAAGTTGTTACAACTTCCGAAGCTCATCCTCTAACACAAAATCAAATCAAATAAACCCACCAATGCTCAATTAATACCAGATTTCTCTAGACCATCACACCCTCAAAATTCATCTAAGCCTAGGCCAACCCTGAATTTCTATAAATTTGTTTAAGGGAAGACTAAGCGAAGGTTCTACTCCCTATTTTAGCGTAACGATGATTTGGATCAAACAATTCATTCACATTTTTCAGCAAGTACATATTGAAGATTTTGTCTTTATCATTTGTTCAACTTCATCTTCCCCCAAACAATTATCAGCTCGCCATGTAAATATGAGATAGATTTTATTAGAAGGGGCAGAATAATGATTTTCGTAGCACTGGGGTTCAAGGTAGCAGCGTAGTTAAGCATTGGTGTTGTACTTAAATTTGTGGATTGAGATAAGGCAGAGCAGTATCTGCCCAGTGATCTAAGTGGCCATATTCTATTGGAAAGATCGATAATTTTAAGGGTTTTGGTCGTCTAGAGTTAGGATCCTATAGAGCGTTGGTGTCACTCCTCATATGGTCGAAATATTTTGGCATTGTTCACTACCACAGAAAACACTTTTAATGGCACTTATTTAGTGATAATTCTTTAGTTGTTACTATTATATTTCCTAAATCTAAACATTATCGGCAATAACTTAATTGTCCTAAGTAAATACTCTTTTAAAGGCAATAGACAGAAACTAGAGGTTCAAACCCAAATCAAAATCTTCTTCAAAATCCAAATCAGATTTCTTTTTCCATGTCGACAACGATATCACTCAATGTTAAGTACAATTTTGTTCCTTCTTTGATTCTTTCTTTGAATTTTCTCATGATTCGAGGTTTATTCGTAGCATATTTCTTGAATGTAGGTTGATTTGAACATACTTTCAGTGTACTTGATCTTTAGGAACACCGCTACAACAAAAAAGACTTTTAGCAGTAATAAATATGCACTTTAACAAAGAGTGTTAAAGCTTTTATCGGCATTAGTTAATTTTCATTGGATCCAATATCGCTATAGGCTTTAGAGGCATTTACAAAGAGTGCTAAAATGTAATTATCACTAATAATTGCCTCTAAAAAATTTAATTTAGCGGTAATTAAGCTATTGGTGTTGACTAATTGCCGCTAAAGATTTTTTTTTTTTGTGTAGTGGCAATGACTTTGACAAAAGTATAGTATTTGATGCGTTGATCTCTTTACGAATATCCCAAGAGTTTATGGGATTTTGAAATGCTTTTTCAAGAGAATATATTATCCTTTATATAGACGCGAGTTAGGTTTTAGGATAAATTGGTCTTCAAAAACCCTAAGAAAATTTGGACTTGTCTTGTAGAATCCCACAAAATTTGATATCCACACACATCATTAAAATTTGGAACAAATACAATCAAACATCAGGAATTGCTGTGCCAAGTGCTCTTTTTGAACAAATTTTAAAGAACCATCATTTATTTTGTGATGAAGAAAGGTGAGTTCTATGGACAAAAACTTACTTTACAGCACATTAATCCCCTGTCATAACTCTCCTAGTTATACTTTTTTTAATAACTTTGTGGTATATAATAACCTAATGTACAAACTTCGGCTTCATTGTAAATATGGACCAAAAGTATTTGAAATGTCTTTTTATAGGGACCTTTTTATATGACTTTAAAATCCACAAGAAATAATAAGCAATAGTAATTAAGTTTTCCTCATGATTTAAAGAATCAACATTAACAGAAGCTAAGAATGCCAACTGTTTTTGGACTTCTAGTTCTAATGATGAAGAGGAAACACAGACTAAAAGACTTCAACTTTTTGTTTTACGAAAAAAAAAATTGGAGGCTGGGGAAGGGAAAAATGGGAGGGGAGATTACAAAATGGGGAATCGAACCGTCAAAAATATACTGAAAGTTCATGAAACTAGGGTAGGGGAAGAGAAAATAGGAGATCGAAGATTACAAGATGGGGAATCAAACCTCACCACTAATGTGAAAGTTTCAGGTAATCAACCAATTGTTGAGCTACTAATAATAATATTCCCAAAGACAATAACTACGTTACATCCTTGTACATATTTTTTTCATGTAAAGAAGCTTAAGCACTAGAAAGGGTAACAGGATATCCATCTGTTGGGATGGCTAGTAGGAAATAAGGGTACAATATCTTTTCTGAAGGAACCTTAGTCTCCCACCTAAAACTTTTCAGTACATGATGAAGGAAAACAAGAATCAAAATTCTGGCAAATTCTTGTCCAGGACACATTCTATGTCCTCCACCAAATGGAATTGATGTATAAGGAATTTGTCCATTTACTTCAAATCTTGAAGGATCAAACTTCATAGGATTTGGAAAGTATTCACCATTCTTCTGTGTAGCTCCAAAACTCAAATATATCTGCAAATTTATTTCGATAGCATACTTATATTTCTAGGCAAATAATATTAAGAAAGTCAAAAGAGAAGAAGAATCATATCTAGTGTTGACTAATTTATTACTCCTTAGAAATAAAGTTGAAAATTGTGTTATCAATATATAATAGTAATAAGTTTTACAAGTTAGAATTTTTTTCGATTTCCGAATCTATACCATTATTTTTGACAAAAATGCTGTCAAAACATAATATCATGAATTTTCTAAGTAGATAATAGTATGTTTCTGGGTTAGATATTCTTGCATATTGGATCTTTCAATGATGTATATTCTCTATTCCTAATTAATTGACGTTTCTTTAATTCTAGAAACAGTGAGCAATGGATTAAAATATACCACTGGTATATACGGACACCCCACAACTTTGACAGATCATTTAGGCCATGCCATGTCATGTGAGCATTCTTATTATTTTACATTGAATAAGAAAAAAATCAAATTATCCTTTTAGTTACTTTCTTACATTTAAAAAAATAGTGTCTTCATACATGCTTGTTAATTAGTATAGGTACGTTACCTCATTAGGATTGGTGAAGTAAGACTTAGCGATTCTCCTTGTTGGTACTTATTCACGTTGAGGTTTTAAATTTATTATTAATAAAAAAACCGCTAGATAAATTCTATTTTTTTTTTTTAAAAAAAAGTCGAAGAATACATACCTTCCATCCTTTTGGTACATGGAAATCTTCATAAGTGAAGTCCTCTATAGCTTCTCTGAAAATACCTTGAACAACTGGTGTGTTTCTTAATACTTCATTCACAAAGCTCCAAGTTTTCTTCATTTTCTGAATGTCAACCCAACATAACTCTTTCCTTGGAATCATCTGCCTTGATATCTCATTTTGCTCTGTCATTTTAGGTCCCAATTATTTACAACAATTTATAATATTTTGTGAATACTCATGTTATATGAGGCACCAATAACACACACACACACAAAACACTTGTTAATGATATATTAAAGAAGAACAAACTGTTTTAGAAATATTTAGATGATATTCCTAATTACCAGCCAAAAAAATATTTAGCTAGTATTTTGTGGATAGAAATAGTATCTTTTTTTTTTTTTTCTTCTCAATTATCCCTTCAAATGAAAAATGTAAAAGAGTTTATGCTATCAGGTTATCTAAATGATAGCCTCATGTAATTATATACGGCTACTCATGACTTGTGGAATTAGTAAACTGAAAAATTAAAAATATAACTTGTCACAAGATGTAAATTTATGAGAAAAAATTCTTTATACTGTTGGTAGCTAATTTAATTTGAAGACAAAAAAATACCTTCTATTATTTCAGTGAAGAAAAAAATACCTTCTATTATTTCAGTGAAGAACTCAGGCTTCTCTTCAAGGTACTTCATGGTCAAAGTAATAGTTGTAGCAGTAGTATCATAACTACCAATAATAAAGCCAAACACTTTGTCCATTATTTCAATCTCTGTCATAAACTTGCCATTTTCATCTTGTTCACTAATCAGTTGTGTTAACACATCAACCTTTGGTAACTCTGGATTCTCTAGTAATTTTGCTTTTCTTTCTTCAATGATGACCTTCATTTCTTTCCTTAATTCATTCCCAACTTTCATTGCCTTGTAAAATGTTGTGCCAGGAAGATTTATGTCCACTGCCAAAAGACCTTGTGTAAAAATCTTGAATTTTTCATAAAAATTCAAGATTTTATCCGAATCTTCGATACCCATAAAGGCTTTAATAGAAAGGGAGAAAGTGAATAACTTCACTAGATCATACACTATTACTTCATTATTCCCCTGTTAGTTTTTAGTGTACAAATCGCAGATAACACAATGAAGACACTGTCTAATTTGCAACAGAAAAAGAAGTAGGAGAATAGAAGAAGATGACTTAAAAAAGAAACTTATGCAGAGAGATGCAAATTCTGTAGAAAAGAAGTTACATAAAGTATCCTAAAAAGCAACTGAAATAAATCATGGCCCTACTTTAAAGTCATGGTGCTAACCATGGTAACTACTCCTAAATAACTGAAAAGAGAAATACAGGAAATAAGAAAATAGATACTGCAATCCTAAAGCAACTAACTAATACTCCTCCTTGCATTAGGAGCTACAAATTCCAAGTTGTTGCCTTAGGAACTCAAACTTGCTGACTGGAAGTGATTTCGTAAATATATCTGCTAGCTGATCTTCAGATTTGCAGTAAACAAGTATCACTTCTCCTTTTTTCTGCACATCCCTCAAGAAAAAAAGCTTGATGTTAAAGTGCTTAGTCTTCCCATGGAACACCGAATTATGTGAAATAGCTATTGCAGCTTGATTATCAACATGAATCTCGGTATTAACTTTTTGTTCCATATGCAAATCAAAAAATATTTTTCTCAGCCACAAGGTTTGATTTACTGCTGCTGTTGTTGCAATGAATTCAGCCTCTGCAGTGGACTGTGCCACAGTTTCCTGCTTCTTGGAACACCAAGAGAAAATCCCTGATCCCAGACTAAAGCAATATCCTGATGTACTTTTCATGTCGTCAATGGATCCAGCCAAATCACTATCTGAGAATCCATACAACTTGAAATTCTCACACTTCTTGAATTTGACACCATATTCGACAGTACCTTTGATGTATCTTATAATTCTTTTTGCTGCTTGCAAATGCATTTCAGTAGCACAATGCATAAACCTAGATAAAAGACTTACAACAAATAGAATATCCGGCCTTGTAGCAGTAAGATACATCAAGCATCCAATCAAGCTTCTGAAATTTCCTTCATCAACTTTATCAGTTCCATCCTCTTTGCTTAACTTCTCCTTTGGATTCATCGGTGTGCTTGTCGCCTTGTCGCCTTTGCATACTTCTTTGGGCAGATAAAAATTTCATCACAGCCTTGCTTGATTTCCATTCCCGGAAAGTATGTCATTAGTCCTAGGTCTGTCATCTCAAAGACTTGCATCATTTCCTTCTTAAACTCTTCAACCAGCCACACATTGTTTCCCGTCACCAACAGATCATCAACATAAAGGGAAACAATGAGAAGATCAGTTCCCTTGTGTTTGACATAAAGAGTAACTTCAGACACACTTCGAACAAACCCCAAACTCAACAAGTAATCATCGATCCTGCTATACCAAGCTCTTGGGGCTTGTTTTAAGCCATAAAGAGCCTTTTTAAGCAGACATACTTTTTCTTCTTTTCCTTGCTCAATGAAACCCTCGGGCTGCTCTACAAAGATTTCTTCCTGCAGTACACCATTTAGAAAAGCAGATTTCACATCTAGTTGGAACACTTTCTAGCCCTTTTATGCTGCTATTGCTAGCAACATTCTAATGGTATCTAATCGGGCTACTAGTGCAAAGGTGTCTGAGTAATCAACACCAAAAATTTGGGCATATCCCTTGACAACAAGCCTAGCCTTGTATTTGTTGATAGAACCATCAGAATTAAGCTTGGTTCTAAACACCCATTTTACTCCAATGACCTTCCTATCTTTCGGTCTGTCAACTAACTCCCAAGTTTTGTTTTTCTTGATCATTAGCATCTCTTACTCCATAGCATTTCTCCATTTTTTATCTTGAAGCGCTTCCTCGTGCCCTGCAGGCTCACAAACTGCCACATTACTTTGTTGGTAGATGTCAGAAAGTAGTCTTGTACCTCTAATTGGAGGATCATCTACAAAATCATTTTGCCATTGATCGGATGTTTGCTCCTCTGAAGTTTTGACTGAAAGTTGATTGTTCTTCCAATCCCATTTCTCTTCCTCATTAAAGTGCACATCTCGACTAACAATCATTTTCCTTGTTTGTGGATCATAGACTTTGTAGGCTTTAGAGGATGAGCTATAACCCATAAAGATTCCAGGGATGGCCTTTTTATCAAGTTTGTCTCTTTTAACCTGCGGCACATGAAAGAAACAAACACAACCAAATACTTTAATGAAGCTTAGTGATGGTTTGAATCCATTCCAAGCCTCAAATGGAGTTTTACTCTCCAATGCTTTAGTGGGAAGCCAATTTTGGAGAAATACTGCTGTATTAGCTGCCTCAGCCCAAAAAACTTTCGGCAACTCTTTTTCATGCAACATGCACCGTGTCATCTCCATTATATACCTATTCCTCCTTTCACT
Organism: Capsicum rhomboideum; assembly: GCA_031232105.1. NCBI lineage: Eukaryota > Viridiplantae > Streptophyta > Magnoliopsida > Solanales > Solanaceae > Capsicum > Capsicum rhomboideum. The sequence goes on along the minus strand of CP124708.1, from coordinate 95,706,785 downwards.
AACTCCATTTTGTTGCGGAGTGTATGGAGTAGTAAGCTGATGAGTAATACCCCCTTCCTCACAAAATTTGTTAAATTCTTCAGAATTGTACTCTTTTCCATTATCAGACCGCAGGGATTAGATTCTGCAACCGCTTTGATTTTCCACCATCTTCTTGAACTTCCAGAAAATTCCAGCCACTTCTGATTTGTATTTCATGAAAAAAATCCAGCAGAATCTTGTATAATCATCAATGAATATAACATAGTAAAGACTACCATTAAAGGACGGTGTTCTTTGAGGTCCTGCAACATCTGTGTGAATCAGTTGCAACCTTTGAGAAGTGCGCCATGATGCTTTAGGAAACGACTTCCTATTCTGCTTACCAAATTGACAAGCTTGACAACTTGGTAAGTGATCAACTAGAGTTGGTAGTCCTCTTGTCATATCCTCCTTCTTCAGCAACAATAATGCTTGTAGATGACAATGACCAAGTCTCTTATGCCAAATTTCCGTCACATCTGCCTTCGTGGAATAAGCAAGTTGCTCCTTCTCTGTTGGATCAAAGGAAAAACTCCTTCTTCTCATCTTCACCCTGAAAATTTCATTCCCAGCAGTGTCACTGATTTGGCAGTGATCATCTCTGAAGAAAAGTCTGAATCCTTTTTCCATCAGATGTCCTACACTTAGCAAGTTTTGATCAATCTCAGGAACATAAAGAACTTCTGAAATTTTCTTTATGCCTGTGTCAGTCTTGATAGCTATGGTTCCAATTCCTTTGACAGGAAGATGGTCCCCATTTCCTATCTTAACCTTGGAAATTTTAGTGGGCTTCAAATCCTTGAATAGGCTCTTGTCATGAGTCATATGATTAGTGCACCCACTATCAATTAACCAAGAATCTGTTGAGCTCTTACTTGAGAAGCATGTTGCGACAAAAAGAAGATCCTCTTCTTCTTGATCAACAACTTGAGCATTTGCTTCCTGCTGCAGGGCTTTACCTTTGCAAATAACTGCTTCATGTCCCAATTGATTGCATTTCTTGCATTTAGCATCAGGTATCCTCCAGCATTTCAATGGTGGATGACCTTTCCTTCCACAGTGATGGCAAGGAGGAAAGTTCTTTTTCGCATTTCCTCCCTTACTTTTGTTGTTGGTTGATGTTTCTCCTTCACTCAATGCTTGATTCTTTTTCTTCTTCGAAAATTTGTCAACTTGGTGCTTACTGACAAGAGCCCCTTCTGATGTAACATCCTGTCTCATGAGTCTTCTTTGCTCTTGAGCTTTTAGGGAATTGAGCAATTCTGTCAAACTGATTTTTGACAAATCCTTAGTGTTTTCTAAGGTCGTAATTGTTGCTTCATACCTTTCAGGAACTGTTACCAGAATCTTCTCAACAATTCTTGAGTCTGCAAGTGTAGAGCCGAGTAGCCTCACTTTATTTGCAATATTAAGAAGTCTATCTGAATACTCCTTCACTGTTTCAGAATCCTTCATCTTTTGCAATTCAAACTCCCTAATTAAGTTTAGAACTTGCGTACCTTTTATTCTCTCATCTCCAGCATACTCTTCCTTAAGATAATCCCATACTTCTTTAGCAGTTTTCAGAGACATTATCCGCGTGAAAACTGTTGATGATACAACAGCAAATAGACATGCCTTGGCCTTCGATTTCCTTGTCTTCTTTTCCTTGTGTGCTTTAATCTGAGCCATGGTGGGATTATTCGGTAGGACTGGAATATCGTAATCCTCTTCCACAGCTTCCCAGAGATCTAAAGCATCCAAGTACGTCTCCATTCGTACTGCCCATACCTGATAGTTATCTCCATCAAAGACCGGCGGAGCGATTGGTGAGAAACTTGTATCAACATCCATGACTTCTCCAACTCAACCACAGATCCCTTAAGATGAAAGCTCTGATACCAACTGTTAGTTTTTAGTGTACAAATCGTAGATAACACAATGAAGACACTGTCTAATTTGCAACAGAAAAAGAAGCAGGAGAATAGAAGAAGATGACTTAAAAAAGAAACTTATGCAGAGAGATGCAAATTCTGTAGAAAAGAAGTTACATAAAGTATTCTAAAAAGCAACTGAAATAAATCATGGCCCTACTTTAAAGTCATGGTGCTAACCATGGTAACTACTCCTAAATAACTGAAAAGAGAAATACAGGAAATAAGAAAATAGATACTGCAGTCCTAAAGCAACTAACTAATATCCCCTTCCAATGATTTTCCAAGTGTATATGTGACATAGAGTCCATAGTACTAATAAGTCTCTCAACATTTTTTGAATTCAAGAAATAGCTAATGACATTTTGTGCCCTTTTGGTGTCATGTTCTATAGGAACAAATGATGTAGAAGGGAAAAGTTTTTGAACAGAATTAGGTCTCCAACCAATGAAAAGTTTATTACCTTTGGTGAATATGAATTTGTTAGCTGCTGGACCTGAAAAAATAACCACTTTTTGGCCAAGTAATGAGGTTTTGAATACATTAGAGTTGTATTTTTTGGTTCTTTCTTGAACAAACTTGTGGACCAATCCATAGTGAAGTGATACAAGGAATTGGATGGTTTCTCCAATAATAGGCCAACCAAAAGTACCTGGAGGAGCTTGAGGGATTTTTTCTTTGGGCTTGGCAAAGAAATATTTGAACAAAAAATTGATGATGATCATAGAAAGCAAGGTTGTAACAAAGAGGAGGAAGAGGTCCATTTTGTGTACGAGTCTTTTTTTCTAAAGGGGTATTCAAGTATATATAATAGTTCATCCTTAAACAGATGTCTCAGGTTTGAGTCCCCTTGGATACGAAGTCGCCTTTGCTAGGGAGCGTACCCTTCAATATGGGACTTCTGTACGAATTCGAATTTAGTCGAGCTCCAATGCGAACACCGGACACCAAGTGGAAAACAAAAAAGAAAGTATATATATAATAGTAAAACATAATTTCACACATAGAAGCTGAGCGTGGTGCTCTAGCGTTGAATGTACTCTATGTTGGGTTGCCTAACACCCAACGGAAGACATAAAGCAACCCTAGACAGATCTACTTGCGTTTAAAATTTATTAACATCTAAAAAGTAAGTTTCAAGACAAACCCGATGGCGATAGTCGTAATTGAAATTCTTTGATAGTAGGAAAACTCTATGCATATCCACACCGAGATCGATCTTTGCTATCAACTCCTTGATCAAGGGAACTCGCGAATAAATTGGATTACAAATTTTGTGTTGAACATTTTTCTCTAAAATCTCAACCCACAATAAACAGAATAAGAAACACTTTTCTGATCAATTATATTTTCTCTCTTGATTTGATATAATACTCACACACTTTCAATAAAGTGTTTCTCATAAAACTATGCTCATAGTGAAAACTTTTTTCACGGTAAAAAACTCATAATGAAAATATTTTTTTTTTCATAAACTTGTTCTATGAATATTTTCCCATTACCCTTTATATAGAATCATTATAAACCTTTTCTTATTTAGTTAAGGTAATAATTTATTTGGGGTAATTAAACTTTTATTGAAAATTCGATATTAGAATATCTAGAATCCAATTCTTAATTGGCATTAGTGTCGTCAGGACATGTATGGCTTTCCATTCCCATTCTAAATAGGTAAGCCACCAACGTGAGGTCCTTGAGGACTTTTCAACGTGAGGTCCTTGGTGGACTTCCCATAATTGAAAAACAAATCCAATTTAAATTGTGAGTCTTTATATTTATATACCATATATAAATAGTACTATCAAATATATATCATAAATATATATTTCGATTAAGAGATATAATTTTACTTTCTATTTTAAATAAAAAATTTAATTTATTTACAATATTAATTATATTCTCGGTGATAGTAAAAAATATAATAATATTTCATTTGAATTAATATTTTATTTATTTGACTAATTAAATTCTCTAATTTCATTATCAAACAATAAAATAATTAATTCATTAACGAAGATAGAAACACTCATTAGTGTGCGACCCCATAGATTCAAAACTAAATCGGTGAAAAATTGATCATAGTAATATACTAATCAAGGTTGACGTCTAACAACACTCCTTAACGACCGTCTAGCATGAAGTATACAATTTATTCTCAAGAATCTGTAGAAGAATAATGTAGTATTTCCTTCTGTGTTTATAGCTCCGGATCACCCTAGGATATGGTCTAACAGTCAAATCCCAATAGGTGATCAACTATGTGTGCATGTCAGATTATAATCGACTATTGAGTGACCCAAGAAACTCTTGGTTCAATGGTCTGATGGTTCAAATTGAAGACAAGGTCAAGACGATTTTAGTTATAGCTGCAAGCAATTTGATGATAATGAAAATTTTTGTCCAACTACATGAGGAGCAGAAGTTAATTTCAACTATATTTTCAACATTCCTGCTGTTGCATCCTTAAAAATAAAAATGAAATATTAATTTTTAACCCATTTTTAATCATGATATTTTTAACCTTATTTTTAACAATAGCAAGCAACAGTGATGAAGATTATGTGAAAAACGAAGATCATACATGTGAAGAAGACGGATAACATGAAGTAAATCAAGCCAAGAAAGGGAGATTTGTTAGGGTTTTTGCCCTGATTTTCTTACCAAATTTGAGTTTTACTTTTCTTGGAACGAAAATCAAAGTAATACCATAATTATTTTTATTTTTCCTGATAGAAAAATATAATTTCCTTCCATATTTGGCTAACCTCTTTCTTGGAGGAAATGTTTTGAACCTCTATAAATAGAATATCCCTCTTCTCATACCATAACACAATAATATCCACAATGTAGTCGATTAAAGAAGTCTTGTTTAAGGGAGAGATTTCTCCCAATAGATTTTATGTTTTTTAATATTAGTTTTTAATATATAGGTCGTTTGACCAAACAATATCAATAATATATTTTTAGTATGTTTTTCTTTATCATCTAAATTATCGCCTCTATGATTTGCAAACTATTAGCTTTTGCATGATGCCCTCTTGATTTCGAACCCAACAAGTGATATCAGAGTCTATGGTTCAATGGTCTGATGGTTCAAATTGAAGACAAGGTCAAGGAGATTTTAGTTATAGCTGCAAGCAATTTGATGATAATGAAGATTTTTGTCCAACTACATGTGGAGCAGAAGTAAATTTCAATAATATTTTCAACATTATTGTTGCTGCATCCTTAAAAATAAAAATAAAATAATAATTTTTAATCCATTTTTAACCATGATATTTTTAACCTTGTTTTTAACAATGGCAAGCAACAGTGATGAAGATTATGTGAAAAATAAAGATCATACATGTGAAGAAGACGGATCACATGAAGTAAATCATGCCAAAAAGGGGAGATTTGTTAGGGTTTTTGCCCTGATTTTCTTATCAAATTTGAGTTTTACTTTTCTTGGAAGGAAAATCAAAGTAATACTATAATTACTTTTATTTTTCCTGAAAGAAAAATATAATTCCCTTCCATATTTGACTAACTTCTTTCTTGGAGGAAATGTTTTGAACCTCTATAAATAGAAGATCCCTCTTCTCATACCATAACATAATAGCATCCACAATGTAGTCGATTAAAGAAGTCTTTTTTAAGGGGGAGATTTCTCCCAATAGATTTTATGTTTTTCAATATTAATTTTTAATATGTAGGTCGTTTGATCAAACAATATCAATAATATATTTTTAGTGTATTTTTTCTTTGTCATCTGAATTATCACCTTTATGATTTACAAACTGGTAGCTTCTACATGACGTCCTCTCGATTTTGAACCCAACATAAACTTGGCCAAATAAGTTATAAGTTATTCCAATCAGGCTCTTATGCATGTACAAAAAATTGAAACATCTAAAGCAATTTCAGAATGGATAATTAAGCAGAATGAAACTTAGGTCATAATTCTAATCCTAAAACAGCCTATCGTTTATTACCTTAATATAATTAGCTATTCGCCACCTATATTTTAAGGAGCCAACCTTTTCTTCTATATTAATTTATGGTAATTGGATTCATCACCTTTTGAAACCTATATTTTATAGAACAAACCCTTTTGTTGCTTAGCTTGCCTAACTTTCTCTTAATTCACTGTAGATCAAGTTGCACATGTGAGCATGATTATTAATACAACAACAACATACCCAGTGTATTCCCACAAAGTGGGTTTGGGAGGGTAAAGTATACACAGTCCATATTACTACCTCATATGAAGTAGAGAGGTTATTTCTGATAGACCCCCGGCTCAGGACAAATAATAGTATAACAAACAAAAAAACATAAAAATAAACAACATAATGGGATAAAACACCGCAAGATAATAAAAGAAACAAGACACCCACAGAGTAATACTATAAACTATCTATTCGAAATCACAAACGTTACCAAACACTACGAACAAGAAACTACAAGCACAGATACAAACAAAACACTCCTCCCTATTATTACAGACACACTTCTACCCACTAACCCTCTACTCTAATTCGTGTCCTCCATACCTTCCTATCAAGGGTCATGTCCTTTGTAAGCTGTAAACGCTCCATGTCCTACCTAATCACCTCCCTCCAATATTTCTTCGCCCTACTTCTACCCCACCTAAAACTATCCATAGCCAACCTCTCACATCTCCGTACTGGAGCATCCATGCACCACCTCATCAAATGCCCGAACCATTGCAACCTCACTTTCCACATCTTGTTTTCCACAGAAGCCATTCCCACCTTCTCTCGAATAACCTCATTTCTAACCCTATCTCTCCTGGTAAGTCCACACATCCATCTCAACATTCTCATCTCCGCCACCTTCAACTTTTGGATGTGGGAGTTCTTAACTAGCCAACACTCCGCTCCATACAACATAGCCGGTCGGACTGCCACTCTATATAACTTACCTTTAAGCTTAGGGTGTGACATGATTATTAATATTCTTGAAAATTACCTGGAATAATAAATGACAATTTTTTCCTTCTTTCACTTGCCGCAAATATGAATCATTTCTAGTGAATACTATATCAAAAGAATCGAGACATTGAGAGAAGCTCATATCTAAAATTTTGAGCTGGTTAGAGGAAAATGTGAGTTGATGACCATTGAAGAGCTTCAACGAAACTCAAATTTTAAGATTCGACCTGCCGCAAATGTGAATTGTTTCGAGTGAACGATATATATTAAAAGTCTCGAAACATCGAGAGGAACTTATATCAAAAATTTGAGACTGTTTAGAGAAGATTTTAGTTGTGGGTATAGAAAAATTTCAACTTGTTGAGGAAGATGAACAACTGCAATGTATAAATATCGTATAACAATGTATTTGGATGCATGTATATACATCTTTGGTACATAGTTATCCATTATATATACATGATTATACACTATTTATTAGACAATATCGTTACATTACATCTACATGCAACCATTTAGCTGCAATTTTTTTTAACAGGCGATACATTTACGTAAGAAGCCCATTTCAGAAACTATCCTTGACCCTTGGGCCGGCCACACACAACGCCCGTGTTGTGTGTAGTCGGCCCAAGAGTGAAGGATAATTTCTGAAATGGGGTTCTTACGTAAATGTATCGTCTATCAAAAAGAATCTTACGTAAATGTGTTGTCGCTAACAAAATGATATATATATATATATATATATCATTTTGTTAGTGAAGGATATACATTCTAAATCGCAAAATTATGAGGTATATTTACTCCTTTTTCCTAATAATTATATTAAAAATAGCATATATATATATATTTTCAAATAAACGAAAAGGGCAAACTAAAGTACCTAACATACAAGTCCTATAATTGTTATAACTGCATGCATGCAGGGACTGAGCAAAGCCAAGAGTTTGGAATGCGGTTGTCAGTTGTCAGTTGTCAGTTGTGACACAGCCATGAGACGAGTTGGCACATTTTTGCTACTATTCTTTACGTGGATATAACCAAAATACTCCTGTTTGGGTCAAGAAAAAGGCAAATGCTTTGCGCGCTCAAATATGAGGAGTCTTATTTATTTATTTTTAAAATAATAATAGATTATAAATTTTTTTAAAAAATATTAAATATTATTTATAAAAATAATAAATATTTTCTATAAAAGAAAAGAATTATTAAAAAAAGTTTGACATATTTAAAGTAGGTTTCCAGAAAGATTATATGGTTATATTATCAATTATATTGAAAAAAAATTATCATAAGAAATCGATTATAAAAAAATTAGTAATAACTTTGCATCTTAAAAAGCTAAAAAATAGGCTTTATATATAATTTCTTAAAAGTTTAAAGGCTAAAGCCTTCATTCAAGTTTGGTTTTAGGCAACTAATATGTTTGAGCCATCCATGCTTGTGAAGGATTTGGAGCAGTGAGTAGGAAATATTTTATTTTGATTATGAATTCTATAAATTTTTTAAATATAATTTATATATCTTAAATTTATATTAAAAACACTATAAGATAATATAATTAATAATTTAAAATATTTTAAAAAATCACAATCAAAGAAAATTATCGTAATCAAATATTTTCTCCGTTCATTTTTACTTGTCACATTTTGACTTGACATATTTATTAAGAAAAATAATTATTGATAGAATTATTTTATTATATTATTTATATTAATTGATGTTTAATATTATGTCTTAAAAATAATTTAGAGAATAAATTATAAATATTAAGAATAAAATAATTTTTTTTTTAATCTTTTATTGATATGTCAAAAGAGAAAAGGTAAAATGAATGGAGGGAGTATGTTCTTTTTATTGCTTGAAGTGATGAATATAATATTGTCCAAACGCCAAGAGAAGTCGACAACTGGCTAACTTGTGGGCTCAACATAATGATATGTTGAAAAACTAGTGGACAGAGATCTAATTTTTAGGCATAATAATTTTATTTGGTGGCTGGCATCTAGAGGATTCAATAGCAAACTAGCTAGTGGACACGTGATCCATTAAGTGCAGTCCATGTCTTGGAAAGTGGGCGGGAGTACTCCCCTACGCTGCTGCAAAATTCTACGCTTCCCGAAAGAGTTTTTCTGACATTTTTTTTTTTAATATTGTGGTCAAATAAATTTTGCATTGATACATAAATTGAATTAAAGTTTAACTCAAAATTCATAATCGTTGGAATATTTAAAAGCAGAGTTAATTTCTCAAATTGTCACTAAACTTTTATAAATATCTTACTAAAGTTACTAATAATTTTTTTTAAACAATATTGTCATTAAATTATATACATTTTTCCAAACAAAATAAAATTAATCGAATGGTTAACTTTTTAACGGAACCCATAACCCACAATTCATTTGACCCATTTAGCATATTAAACCCCCTTTGCATATTCCATCAGGTAGAAATCATTCCTACTCTTCTGCTCGTTCATTGTTTTTCATTCAATAATAGAAACATAGGCATGAGTACACAGCAACCTTCAAAATAATGTATTTTTGGAGGATTCGACACAATTACGACAATATTTTTGGAGAGTCCGAGCGACTTAGGTGTAAGTAATAATTGATAGAAGAAAGAGATGGAATTCACTTACTTTATCCTACTAACATTAGACAAATCATGAAAGGAATGGCGTCATTACCCAAATACGCCACTAGAGGAAATTGAACATGTTGTTTCAAGATAATCAAGTAACTATAGTGTAATCTGAAGTTAAACAGACCAACTTATCCATTTTAACAACTAGCACACAACTCTAAAGACGAGTAGAATTTCTTTCTAATACAAACGGGAATGAAAACGAAAACGACCAAATAAATTAAAAAAATAAAATTATAAGAACGTGTTTGGGTTTGGCAGACAAGACATTAGTTTCGTCAAACAAGATTTTCACTGTTTTCTCTTCCAAGGTCTAACTGATGGAATAAGCAAAGGGAGTTAAATCTGCTAAATGGATCAGATGAGTTATGAGTTATGGGTTCCGTTAAAAAGTTAGCCATTCCGTTAATTTTATCTTGTTTGAAAAAATGTATATAGTTCAATGACAATATTGTCTAAAAAAAAATTATAAGTGACTTTTGTGAGATGTTTATGAAAGTTCAATGACATTTTGAGGAATTGTTTCTCCAAATGCATAATCATTTTAAAGTTTGACTCAAAATTCAAACTATGTTACATAAATAAAAGGAAAAAAAGGTCAAAGTTATCACTATACTTTGAAAAATGGCTAAATATACCTTTCGTCATACTTTGGGGCTAAATTTACCCTCGATGTTATACTTTGGGGTCAAATTTATCCTCGTTGTTAAGAAACTTTTCACATGTATCCTTCCTTTAATAGAAAAGCCCAATCAACGTTAAATGCCTCATTTTTTAAAAATAAAACACATCCTATTCTAGCCCCTCGACCCGACTCGAGCCACAAAAAAAACACAAACAAATATACCCCCTCAGTTCTGTTGGTCAAATTTTTCCAACGAGATTAAGCCACTGGATATTTATCAGTGCATAGCTCATGAAAATTGGATCTGCATTAGTGCAAACATAAACAAATATACCCCTCCCTCAGTTCATGGTTTTGCATCAGTGCAGAGCTCATGAAATGACACTTAGCGGTCAAATGCAATAGAATAGGTCCACTGGATATTTCTCTGGACGATTGAGTTAAGAGATTTTCTTATGTGTCAATCGTGATATCTATTCATTCTTATGTCTTTATAGACAATTTGGATCTACATAAATTTTTCATCATGTCATTTGCTCAGAAAACTTATCCACTGATTCTAGAATCTAGATGCACGTAGAATTACATACCAAATTTTAAAATTTGAACATAATTGAAACATGAGCAGAGTTTGTAATAGACATTTTCTCTAGTTCCATGCTTCTGTGTTATCCCATTTCATTTTACTTTTTGTTCATTTGTAAACAACCTACCAGCGTTGCGCGTCGAAAGAGAAGTATATTTGTTCGTTGGGAAAATTCGAACAATAGAATTGAGGAGGGGGTATATTTATTTGTGTATTTTTAATGGGTCAAATCGAGAGGGTTAGATTAGCGTGTGTTTTATTTTTAAAAAATGGGTCATATAACGTTGATTTGGGCTTTTCTGTTAAAGGAAGGGTACATGTGAAAGTTTCATAACAACAAGGATAAATTTGGCTCCAAAGTATGACATCGAGGGTAAATTTAGCCCCAAAGTATGACGAAGGGTATATTTAGCTAATTTTTCAAAGTAGAGGGGTAAATTTAGCCCCAAAGTATGACAACGAGGGTAAATTTGACCCCAAAGTATGACGAAGGATATATTTAGCCAATTTTCCAAAGTAGAGGGGTAAATTTGACCCTTTTCCCTAAATTAAATTAAAGAGAATGTTAATAATTATATGATTGAAAATAGTAATTGACTAACTATAACAATTTGCATGGTTGTTTTGTATTTTTGAATCCATTTTTTCAGTTAAACCCTTCCTGTAACTTCATAATGTTGCTTATGACTTGCGGAAGTGGGTAACACGATTTTTGAGGTGATCGATGTATTTTGAGGAAGATTTTCAGTTTTTGAAATTTAGAGTTTGAAAAGTTTGACCAAAGTCAATATTTTGAATTAGCGAAGTCGAATTTAAGTTTTGACAGTTCCATGAGGTCTAGGAGGGTTATTTATGAATTTGTTGGATGTTTTGCATGAATCTCGAGGCGCTCAGGAGTGATTTGGATCATTGATTGAGTTTCTAGTTAAGTTTGGAAATTTGAGTTGACCACGATTAATATTCAGCCAAGACGACTTTGGATCGATGATTTGATGATTCCAACAGCTTTGGAGTGTTTAATAATTGATTTGCATATTTATTTTGTGTTTGGAGGACCTCGTATGAATTTTGGATGCTTGTTCGAAGATTGGTATTTTGATGTTGTTGAGCTTAAATGGTACTACTTGAAATAAGCTTCAAATTGTATTTTGATTGAAGCATAGATACGTATCGTGCATTTCAAATCATAATAAAAAAATGAGTGAAGTGTTAAAAACACACCTAAACTATCCCATTTTTTTGAGTTTCACATCTAAACTAATGGAAGTGTGAGAAACACACCTAAACTATCACTTTTATTTTGAGAAACACACCTAAACTATAATTTATAGTTTGAGAAACACACCTAAACTATCACTTATTAGTTTGAGAAACACACCTAAAAGCTGACTATACCAAATATTTGTTTACAAACTCTTTAAGTGTGTCTAGCCATTAAAAATCAGTCTACGTGACATATTTTATTCTTTTTTACAAACACATTATTTTTTTTCATTTTTTAAATATTTTTATTCTTTTTGAGGTGTGTTTCTCAAACTAATGAGTGATAGTTTAGGTGTGTTTCTCACACCCTCAATAGTTTAGGTATGAAACTCAAAAAAAGAGGATAGTTTAGGTATGTTTTTGACACTTTACTCTAAAAAAATTATCAAATTTTGAGTTTGGATGAGAAAGTTATGGTAATTTTACCTAGAGGAGTTATTGTTGGTAATGGTGCCACCACAAAAGCTGCTATTGGCCGCAATTGCAAAGGTTCGCAAATCCGGCTATCATTTTCTTATTATTAGCATTTTCTATACTTTGTTACTAACATTTTATTTGGATGAATTTTTTTATAACTTTGAAAAATCTCCAAACGAGGTTAATTTACTTACATGAGTTTCTTTACTATTTTCTCTTACTTTTCTCTCGGTATTAAATCACGTTAAAATGGGTTTAAAAGGGACTTCAATCAATTTTGTCTTCTTAAATAATAATCTGGACTTAAAACAAACATTTCAATGCACAAGAAATTTGAACCTTCTTGAAATCCCTTTAACCACCTCTTTCAAACATTCTCAGATTTGCAAAGTAATCAAAATCAAGTATCTAGTTATAACTCTTGTTTTGTATAAAATTCGATCATTTTTGAAAGCTAGGGTTTTTAAGTGCCAACACAAAGGTTAAGATTTTCAAGTAAATTGTTTTAGCCATAAAAGATTTAAAATCCGTCGTAACTACAGTTTCGGAATTTTTAAAGTGCTTAATTCCTTCTTTAAAATTTTATTTGAACACCTACCCCGGACTCTAGTTTTAAACTAAAAGTTTTTTTTTGTTCATAATAAATAACTTTTAAAATGGTTTTAATTTCTCTAAAAAAAATAAATGACGACTCTTTTATTTATTTTTCAAAATAATTTTCCAGCTATAATGTTTTTAGTAATTCAAAATATGCCGTAACATGGGAGACAGGAAAGTGAGAAAGAGAGATGTGAATACAAATGTTTACATGATTTAAGAAAACAGAATGAGGGAAACTAAAACAATGGGGGAAATAGAAGAACTTTAGAGCGCTCTTCTTTAAGAGGCAGCGGAGGTTTAGGAACCCCGTCAATTGTATATGGTTACGTGGTCAAAGGAAATCCAATAATGTGATATATTTCGTGGAGGTAACAGTGACCTCCATAATTAAATTGTCACGACCCAAACCTATCGTGAGTGGCACCCATCCTAACCCTCCGATGGGAGAACCAACTAATTCCAATATTAATCAATACTTAACCAAAAGTAAATGCCTACACAATTTTATTAGTCCAAAACCATATCCAATGTCAAAATAAAACATAAGCACAATAAAAGTTGCGGAAACACTGTACTTATAGAACCCCTAGAACCCGAAAGTCGTTTGTACCAAAACTACTAAAGAATATCACAAGGGGATGCAACCCCGAAAAAATAAGAAGGTGTATAAGTCCAGAACAAGGGACTTGAAACATCAATAGATGAATTCATGGTAGTCTGAAAGATGCAGTTCACCCTTTAATTCAAATCAACCGTTGGAATCACAACTGAGGTCTCCCAGTAGCCGCTGGAAGATGCTCTGCACTCAACAAAAGTAAGAGCAGTAGTATCAGCACACAAGAAAACAACAGTGTACTGGTAGGGTCATTTGGCCAACCCAAAATAAGATATGTGAACACATAACTATAACTAAGTAAAACAAGCCAACACATGCTCACTACTTGGCAACCTCTATTCAGTCTACAACACTTAACCATATTCAAAAGCTTTATTTACAAGCCATTATGAGTTAAACGAGAGTAACACGTCAAGTCAAGTTAAGTCCACCAACAAGACTCCAAGTCAACAATACAAGACTTAATACCTTAACCAAGTCAACAACACATAACTCAATACCATAACCAAGTCAACAATATATGACTGTAACACTAATTCCACCTCAATTTAGAACGTGAGAAACAAACATAATAATATTCCCTTTATCTTTATGCCATTGGCCCGGACCTCTTAGGGATCCAATAATCTCAACAAAACAATTATTATATATATGCAGCTCGGTTCACACAAGAAACCACTTTTACCATTAACATATGAGTTCGGTCAATTCAAAAACCACATTAACAATTCATCACTCAAGCCGGTTCACTCAAGAAACCAAGATAATAATAATGCACATAAATCTCGGTTCACTCATGAAACCGTCATACTCACCTGAACCTTATACATACATGCTAAGGGTCTTACGGTTGTCCACTAGTCATGACCTGCAGGGGACGAGCTTTGTCCATGTGCCAAAATCCAGACATCAAGTGCCTGCCAACCTTATTCCACCAATCCCGTAAAGATGTCCAAATACTGGTACATTCCATAATTAACCAATAGAATATCACAGAAATCACAGAAACAATCATAACAACCAACACTTATAACAACCACAACCTTTACATATAAATTCATTGAATATGATTACACTTAGAGTGTCAAACAACCCTTTTTCATTCCTTAACACATTTATTAAACAAGCAATACTAAGGAACAGTTATTATGCAGACATAACACAAATTGGATTAAACTACATTAACCATCACCTACCTCAATCCAAACTTGCACTACTCAATTAAGCCGGAGCCTTACCTTTTCGTGCAATTTTTGCTTGATTTCGGTCTAGAAAACACGAATGCAACACGCAATCGACTCAATAACCTACAATGTTGAGGATTATAATCCAATCCCAACCTTTAAGGCCAAATTCATGATCATCCCACCCATTCTAGGGTTTTTCTACCACCAACTCACCTAAAAACTACCAATTTCATGGTTATTTTAGTAAATTAATGATATGCAAGAGTAAATTAGTGATTAATAACTAAAACCCAATGGTTTTACACCTAATTTTATCCCCTTTCACTAGAAAATTAACTAAGGCAAGTCTTAACCCTCCCCAAAATATGTAAACTAGTGATTTTAAAGTTAATTAACTAAAATACTAGTTAAAAGTGATAATTTACTTACCTTTACGATGAAAAACGATGGAAAACTGACTGAAATCGCCTATTTCTCCCTTGCCCTTCCCCAAAACGTGTTTTTGAATAATGAGGCATTTTTGGGGAAATTTCTGATAAAAGAATGATTTACCCCGCTATAGAGACCTATGTGGCTATAGCGACATCACTATACAGGGATCTACCGCTATAGCAGAATTGATCGGGTTTGACTTCCACTATAGCAGGATTTTTTTTCGCTATAGAACATGTCGCTATAGCGACGTGCACATCACTATAGTGACTGTGGTGAGACAGAACCTTGGGAATCTTTCCAAATTTTCCTTTTTTCCAACACACCCTCAAACCGCTACATTCCAAACTAATCCCTTTATGTCAAAATCGATACCGAGAGTTCTACTTAACTGAATTCACTTTCGAAAGGTCCTACGGGTTTCTTCTTGTCTTAGCTATCATAAAATCAAGCTAAACTTAATAAAATCCTCCCAATTCATTACCGTATTGCCCTCGACCGTACCTCGCTCAGATTTTATCCAAGCCTAGCCTATCTTGAAATTTCTAACTCTCAATCCGGGGAAGATTTTAACCCAAATTTTTGTACGAGAGACTTACCCGTAACAATGAAGAGGGTCGTTACATAAACCTTCATAAATTCAATCTTTTTTGTAATGATCGCACATGCATCTCGTGCATCACATGTGCATTACATGTATCTCGTGCGTCACATATGCATCCTGTACATCTTATGGGTCACATGTGCATCCTGTACATTTCGTGCATCACATATACATTCTGTGCATCACATGTGCATCTCATGTTAATTAATAATTTTTTTTTTTAAAAATGACATATTAATGCTAAACATGTGTGTGAGGTATACAAGAAAGTTAAAAGAAAAGTGAATACATACTAGCTCAATATGATAAAGGATGATCTTGTTTCAATGACTTGGTAGATAAATTCAAAATTATTGAACATTGTTTAAACATATATATAGAAATAGAAAAATTATAAATATGTATCCAAATATTTCAAATCCTTCAACTATAAATACCTCACCATATGAGTTGATAAAATCACCACATGCACAAAGTTAAATATCTACCGATCCTTTGTACTATTAATTTACATAACATATATTGGTACATAACTACTAATTAAAAAGGAGTACTTGGTAACTACCATGATAATTCTTTTGAGTTTGATTTCCCCACAACATCTGGTTGTTTCTCAGACCAACTACCATCACATGTAGTTTGTAATGCAATGGCCACCGACATTCTGCGGGATGTCAGGAAACTGTTTAAATTCTGTGCATATGAAGTTCGCCTTTCACGACATTTGTTCTGTAAATAGCAATAGAGTTATTTTGACATGTGATCCACCTCCAATGAATATTGTCGTGGTATGTTCTTGAAAAACTAGCCCATTCATATGCTTTCTTGCTATTTATATTACTCATTATATTCACTTCATTTTTGTAAGTAATGTTTACGCTAAATTTGCAATGTACCTACATAAAGTGGGAAACAAACAAAAATTTAGCGAATTATCTCCACAAATATTGTCCTAGTTTGATCTGTGATTGTCCCGACTTTGTGTTGTGGAAGCATTAATAGATGGGTCATGGCTATTATTCTAGCTAGACCATCAATGATGCTAAATACTTCTAAGGAGGAGTGAGTTTTGCAACAAACAAAGACATAAAGGAATATGAGATTGATAACAAATTGTTGGAAAAAGGAATTATTTTTCAAATGGTCATGGTTACCAAGATACTTCCATCAATTAATAAACCCATCTAGATAAACGCTACTATATCGAAATACTCAATAATTTACAATGAATATCCTTTTTAACCATTTTCCATAAATCAATATATACCTCAAAGTCGGGAGCCAATACTGTACAAGCGCATCTTAATAAAATTAGTGGCTTAAAGCTACCTTAAATATATGCACATATACACAAAAATAATAATTTAGAGTTGCTTTTAGTGTAGTATCTTAGAAGACACTAAATATTTAACTTCACATAGTAATATTTTTATTTATAAAAATAAAAATTAATTCTAGATAATAAGATGTCAGCCATTTCTTTGCAATGCATTACCCTGAATGTTGTTGTAAAAAATTTATTTATTAATATGAAGATTTGATTTGTTTAATTCAAAGTTCTAAAATATTTTTGACAAAAAGTGGATAGTTCTTCTTTCTTTCTTTCTTTCTTTCAATTTAAATTTCATACCTTTTATTTTTAAAATCTTCAATATTTCTTTAACTGAAATTAAAATTTTAAAATTCACCATAAAATATTTTGGGGACCTAAACCAAATGCTTTACTAGCCTTAGCCTTTAGACATCCCTACTATTGTATAGGAACCATTATCATCTTGCAAATAGTGTTGTCAGTATCGCCGACCCAACCCATCCGGACTAGCTCACATGGGCTTTGGAATTTGATCGGCCAAGTCGAGCTGGCCCATAAAAACAGTAAACCCAACCTATCACTCCGTGGGCTGCCAGCCTCGACGGGCCAACCCACTTTTTTAAAAAATATTATTTTTATAATATTTTTAATATTAATTTTAATTTTAAAATGTTAACAACATAAATATTTACAAGATAGTATTAGTACTGTTACTGCTGGCTAATTAAGTCTCAAATTCCCCCAAATAAAATTATAATAATTTGCGAAATTGAATAACTTTTGACATGATACCGTTCGAACCAAATAGAGATACTAATAAGCTAACTAAACAGTTAATGAGTAACAATATAACTAGCTACATTAAAATATTAACCTAATTTTGCTCCAGTAGTAATGGGTTAAACTTTAAATATTGAAGAGTGAGATTGCAATGACTAAGATTTGCATTGCAATGGGGAAGACGGTTGCCGCTGCTGAGAGTGAAATGTACTAAATCCTAAATAGTAATTAGTGATTACTTAAAAAATTTAGGATTTTGTATTTTGATTATTTACCTATTTCATAAGCATAATTAATATTTACATAGTTATGATGGTTTAAGTAGACTTTGAGTTTGGACTCCTCTTATTATTTTTAATACTCTATTTCATTTTTATTTTCAATTATTTTTAATTTGGCCCACGGGCCGGCCCAACCCACATTGCTCAAGCTCCATGATCCAGCCAGCTTATCCTAGCGGGCTAAAAAGTCCTTCTCTTAATTGACCTACAAAAATCTTAGCCCAATCCTATTAAAGTAATGGTCGGGTGGGACCAGTCCAATATTGACGACTCTACCTACAAATTAGCTATCCTCACCACTTTAAAATCATTGTTTTTCACATCAAAACCAAATCAAACACAAAACATGTAAGGCCTATATGGACTAAAATGGACACGAGATTTAGGGAGGGAGATGATTTTACGAATAGCGGGGTTCCAGAGAATGATAGTATCCTTGTACGCGATAAAACTTCTACGAGAAAACAAACCATAACAAAAAACCACAACTCTAGAATGGTTTCCAGAGCTAGTGTGGAAGGGAAAGTTCAGTTTTTTTTAACAAAAGTGAGGTTTTTGGTTTTTGAAGGGTTAAGGTAGACAAAGTAGTGTTCTTGTTTTTTGGTCAGGTAGAGATATGAC
The DNA here is from genome assembly GCA_031232105.1 of Capsicum rhomboideum. Classification (NCBI taxonomy): domain Eukaryota; kingdom Viridiplantae; phylum Streptophyta; class Magnoliopsida; order Solanales; family Solanaceae; genus Capsicum; species Capsicum rhomboideum. The sequence continues at coordinate 95,687,947 of CP124708.1, read as the reverse complement.
GGAGGATGAGTAGGGCAGAATGAGAAGAGTGAGTGGAAATGAAATAGGGAGATGATATTAGAGAACACCATCACTTCGATACGCACATGAATCGTAAAATGCTTTTGATGGGCAGATTGCTAAGGATTTAGAATAGTAAGTTAGGAGGCAAATAGTTGGACATTATTGGAGGATTTTCTTCTCTTCTTTGTGATGTCTATGGAGAAAAATAACAAACAATTCAAAAAGGCTTATGCAAAGAGGAGAAAAAAAACTATTATTTGTGATTTTTGTTCAAATTTTTTAGCAGAGAGAACACAGAGAAGTTTATACTAATATGGAGAGAGAACTGTTGGGAAAAATACTATAATATTGATATAAAACTGGAATTAATTATAGTAAGAGAATAGTCACAAATAGTGTGTCGTGGCAAGACACTGCCTTGAAAGCGATTTCGGTCCAACTCTAGTGCAAATCATTGTAGCCGGTCACTCCCCAAGGTTACACAACTAGTTCAAACACGTGCACTCAAGGCTAGAAGTTTGGAGGTTGCTCAAAACTATTGCCCAAAAAAAAAAGTCAAGAAGAAAAAAGGAGGTAGGTATTTTTCTTTCATTTTATTGGTATATCTTTTGTTAACAAATGGAGTGGTTTATATAGGTGAGGAACAAAAGATGTTTCAAGAGTAGAATTAATGGTGAGTTGAATGAAACTATAATTCAACTAAATTAACTCACCCATTAAAAGAGAATTGAAAAACTTTCAAATGAATTCATCCATTAGAACCGAATTGTAAAACACAGTTACAAGAATAAGATGTTACAAATTCTTACAATTTATTTATTTTGTAACAACGTATTTGGCCTATTTCTTTTGGATAAGCTTAAAGAAGCTTTAAGATTTTGCTTTCCAACCATTTATTAAAAATGCTTTCTGGGCAAAGAAAAGGAACATGTACTTAAGTGTCAATATCTTTTGATTTGAATTGATACGTAGTGATATGAGGCAACAACAAATATCCAAAAAGTGAATTACTCTTGAACTAGATAGACGAAAGTTGAGACCCGCACAACAAATACCATATCATTAATTTTAAGCAATCTCCGTGATACTACAAACATACTTTTTATGGTCATGCACAAACCTTGGGTCTCATGAGTGCTCTAGAAAGATGACTCAAGTCTTTCATAAAAGGCGACCACCCCTTTACACTCACGTAGGTGATCCATCAAGTCTATCTCAAATAGACCACCTTAAGGCTATGGAATCATTAAGAGCAAAATAAGCTCAACCTTATAATACACTACCTCACGCCATAGAAATAGGAAATATAGTGTACATTGAGAGCTTATTTGGATTTATTTGACCATAAATGGGTATCCATCATACTACCTCAATCCATGGGCTTTAGCCCCACCCTCCTCGACAATTCATGGATCATTTTTCTTGTCAAACCCTTGGTCATAGGGTTAGACAAGAAAATATTCCAAGAAAAAATACCATGTTTCAACAAATGTTTAACTGCACCATGTCTGATGTGAATATGTCTCTTTTTTCTATTGTACACACTATTTTTAGCAATTCCAATTGTCGCTTGTGAGTCACAATGTAAAAAGACTTGTGAAACTTGTCTTCCCCATAACAACGCATCTGCCAAAACATTTCTCAGCCACTCAGCTTCTTGCCCTGCCAACTCGAGAATAATGAATTTAGATTCCATGGTAAAACGTGCTATACAAGTCTGCTTTGAAGACTTCTATGAAATAACACCTGCACCTAAAGTAAATACATAGCCACTGGTGGAGCTATCTTCATCATTGTCAGTTACCTAGTTTGCATCACAAAAACCTTCTAAAATAGTAGGAAATTTATTAAAATGCAAACACCAATCCATAGCACCTCTCAAATACCTTAACAAGCTATGAAGAGCATTATAATGTTCACTACTGGAATTATGAGTATATCTACTTAATCTGCTAATAGCATAAGCTATATCAGGCCGAGTATAGTTCATGATAAATATTACACTCCCAATTATTTTAGCATATTTAGTTTGAGAAACACTAGAATCTTTATTCTTTTTCAAGTGTATGCTAGGATCATAAAAAGTTCTCACTAAAACTACATCAAAACAGTTCTTTTGATTTTAATCCCTAAAATCACATCAGCTTCTCCAAGGTCTTTCATTTCAAATTTAGAAAATAAAAGTTTCTTAGTCTCACTTACAACATTCACATTAGGACCAGAGATTAACATGTCATCCACATATAAATATATAATCACACGATTTGATCCTATTATTTTGGAATAAACATAGGTATCAAATGAATTAACAACAAAGTCATTATTTATTAAGGTGAAATTAATATTTTCATACCACTCCTTAGGTGTCTGATTTAGTCCATCTAAGGACTTTCTTAATTTTCATACTATATCCTCTTATCCTGGAATCACAAAACCCTCGGGTTGAGTTATATAGATCTCTTCCTTTATATCACCATTTAAAATTCTGTTTTGACATTCATTTGGTGTACCACTAAACTATGAATAGCGACTAGAGCAATAAGAGTCCTAATGTTCGCTATTTTAGTCACAGGAGAATAAGTATCAAAGTAATCAATACCTTTCTTTTGGTTAAAACCCCTCATCACAAGTCGAGCCATATATTTATCAATTATACCATCAGGCCTTAATTTCTTCTTAAGTATCCATTTGCTATTTATAAATTTACAACCTTTAGGTAAATCATACAAGTTCCAAGTGTGATTAGAAACTATAGAGTCTAATTCACTTTTAATGCCTACTTTTCAAAATATTGCATCTATTGATCTCATTACTTCATTATAAGTCTTAGGGTCTTCTTCTATTAAGTAGATAGCTACTAATTCATCATTTAAAGCATCAATATCAAAATTCTTAGTCATGAAGGTGATGATAAAATCAGGACCAAACCTAGTCTTAATTCTATGTCTTTTACTCCTTCTAAGTTCATTTTTATGCTCATTAGAAACAACATCAGAAGAAGGCATAACATGAAAGTTAACAGTCATAAACATAGAAGCATTGTTTTGCATATAACTAGGCACATTAATTTTTAAAGAAAAAACATGCTCAAAAAATTCTGCATCTCTAGATTCACAAATAGAATGATCATTTAATGACATAAATCTATATGTAGCACTATTTTGAGCATAACCAATAAAGACAATGTCAAAAGTCTTAGAGCCTACATTTACTCATTTAAAATCAGGTAGACCAACCTTAGCCAAACACCTCCACACTTTCAGAAATTTCAAGTTAGGGGAAAACCCTTTCCAAAACTCATATGAGGTCTTGTTCAACTTCTTATGAGGGATTCTATTAAGAATATAGCATGCAGAAGATAGCTTCCTCCCATATATTAAGAACCGAGCTTAAAAGCATAAAATTCATCATTTCCTTAAGGGTTCTACTCTTTCGTTCGACTACACCATTTTGTTGGAGAGTATAGAGAGTATTAAACTCATGTATAATACCATTTCTCCCACAAAAATCCTCTAGAGTTTTAGTACTATATTCACCGCTACTATCCAATCTAAATCTCTAGATTTTTCTGTCTAATTAGTTGTTTACTTCTACTTTAAATTACAAAAACATGCTTTCAGCCTCATCTTTAAACTTAAGAAGATATACCTTAGTGTATCTAGAAAAGTCATCAACAAAAATAATATAATACTTCTTTCCACCTTTGCTAACAGTTTTCTTGAAATCTGCTAAGTCTGAATGTACTAGTTCAAGCAATTCGATATTTCTCCTAGTAACAAATTTAAAAGGTTTCTTGGCATGTTTTGCTTCTACACATACATGAACTTTAGAAAATCACCAACTTTTATTGTAGGAATTAATTCTATTTTTCTAAGTCTTTTAATAAAAGTAATACTAACATGACCTAGTCCACCATGCCACAAATTAATAGACCCAGTATTATAAGCAGAATTGGAAATAGTTGCATCATTGACCATCTCTTGAATGATGTTCAGTATAAATAAGCCTCCCACTAAGATATTACTCCCTAAAAAAGTCTTCTCCATGAGAAATAATTATTTTATCAACTTCAAAAATAAGTTTAAGGCTTGTTTTTTTGAGAAGTTCTCCAGAAACTAAATTTCTATAGTGGAAGGGAACATACAGAACATTGTTCAAGACTAATATTTTTTCAGAAGTTAATTTAAGAAAAAAATTTCCCTTACCCATAACTCCAGCAGTTGCGGAGTTACCCATGTAGATGCAGCTGCCATCAATAGACTCTACAAAGTCATGAAAAAACTCTTTATTGGTGCAGAAATGCCTTGAAGTGCCTGTGTCTAACACCCACTCAGTCTTGCTATCCACCATTTTTGCCTCGACGATTACCTCAATAATCACCTTACTATCCTCAGCGAGATAAGCTTGGACATCATCCTATCTTCACTGCTTTGAGTTTTGCAAACTATCCCATATTTCCTTAGTAGATTTGTAAGTAATAAATAAATCAAATAAAAGATTAGTCATATGAATCAATAAATATCCTCTAACATTTTTGTTATTCTTTTCAAACTTCTTTTAGCAGCTTCATCAACAACCACAATAGTGCTAGAACCAGTAGTAATGTTAGAACCATCAATAGGAGGTTCATTAAACAAAACATAATCAACTTCTAATTGTTCAATGAAAATCAGAAGTTTCTTTGACCAATGTCTAAAATTATTTTCATTCAATAGCTCAAATTTTGATAAATTAGGAAAAGTTTTATTCAAAGAAATAGCTATTTATCAATATTGTATGAAGAAATCACTTTCAAATTATTGAAAAAAATACTACAATATTGATATGAAACTGGAATTAATAATAGTAAGAAAATAGTCACAAATACTATGTCGTGGCAAGTCACTGCCTTGAAAGGGATTTCGGCCCGACTCGAGTGCAGATCGTTGTAGGTGGTCGATCTCCAAGGTTTTAAAACTACTTTAAAACATGTGCACTCATAGCTGTAAGTTTGGAGGTTGCTCAAAACTATTGCCCCCAAAAAATAATTCATGAAGAAGAAAGGAAGTAGGTATTTTTCTTTCACTTTGTTGGTGCATCTTTTGTTCACAAATGGAGTGGTTTATATAGGTGAGGAATAAAAGATGTTTCAAGAGTAGAATTAATGGTGAGTTGAATGAAAATTTATTTCAACTAAATTAACTCATCCGTTAAAAGAGAATTGAAATCTCTCAAATGAATTCATCCATAAGAACAGAATTGAAAAACACAGTAACAAGAATAAGATGTTATAAATTCTTTCAATTTGTTTATTTTGTAACAACGTCTTTGGACTTCTTCTTTTGGATAAGATTAAAGAAGCTTTAAGACTTTGAATTCTACCATTTATTAAAAATGCCTTCAAGAACATGCTGAACAAAAAACACAGCATGTCCTTTTTTCTGTTCATCTAATATTTGTTCATATCTTTGGTCCAGAGAAATCTAAATTCTAAATATATATTTTTTAAAAACTCTTCTTATGTTGGATAGTTGGAGGGTGTGTTTGGAACGAATTCTTGTTTATTTTTTAGTCCTTGGTATGTGGAAAAAAATATTATTTTAAAAATATTTGTATATACAATCTAAACAAATATTATTGAGACAGTGTTAAAGTGTGGCAATTGTGAGGATGAGGGCTATGGAGGTGGGGACAAGAAGTTGGGGTTGGGTGTGTTGGAGGGTGGAGACTGGGGAGCAAATAATTAGTATGGAATGTCGTTTGTGAAACTTATTTTCTCTAGTTCCTCTAAAGAAATTATTTTTCTCATTTTTAAGAAATTTGCTTTCATAAAAAAATAGCTTTCCAAATTTTTTGACTATTCATACATGGAAAGATAAGAAAATATTTTCTTATTTTTTCATGTTTGGCTGGACAAAATTTTTGAAAAATATCTTCTCTAGGAAAGCAAGTTCCTTAAAAATGAGGAAAATGACTTCCTTAATGGAAGTAGGAAAGACAAGTATAAATGACATTCTATGTTTATTGTATCCTATAAATCGAACCTCGATACCACATTCACAAAAAGATATGGTCATCTCTCTAGGTTGCATACTCACGTAAGTGTTGCTCTCACATTCATGTTATATAAATCCCCATATATTAAACAAGTGCAAAAAGGAAGTTTATTCAATAATTTAAACCACTCGTCCAACTAACATCAATATTCAACCAATAGAGTGCGGAACCCTCTACTTATTACATTCTCGGGACCTGAAGTCACCATACAAGAACATCTAAAAACAACTAAGTCTGAAAAGAATAGAATATCCCAAAAACATAACAAAAGAAAATTGTCTTAGTCCTGAAATAAGGGACATCAACATCATAAGAAGCTCTAAAGGTTGCCTGGACATGGTGCTCACCCTCAAAATTGGGTTCGAACTGCTAACTAGAGCCGAGGTTGCATGTCAACCACTGAAAGATGTTCTGAACTCAACAAAACAAAGAGTACAGGTAGCATTAGTACATCAACAAGTACTGATAAGCATCATAGGTTGACTAACTCAATAGTGTACAAGTAAGTAAACCAAACAAGTATAAAAGCGATCATAACAAATTCATAGCCAATGATATCATTCACTTCAATATATCATATATCATCACATAATTACAGCTCACAAGTTTACTTTTACGGCTTTCAGACTTGGTCATTTTCATCAACAACTCATCATCATGTATAATCATCATAAGGCACCCAATGAATATGTATGAGTACATGTATGCAAGATGTGCGCATAATCTCTTACTCTTCTCAATCTCATTATCAACATCACATCGTACCGCTGTGGTACCCGATCTATTATCACAACATATCATATTTGTACAGACTTGGTACCCGACCCATCATCTCAACATAACATCACAATGCAAATGAAATGCAATGCAGTCATTAAATCATAAGTCATGCTAGAAGGCAATCATAGATGTCAAGTTCACAAACAATCACAAAGCCAAGAGAGTCTAAGTGCTACAATAAAACCACAAACTACCTCAATTCCTTTGCTCAAAGTCTCTTTTAAGCCACACTTTTGCCTTTTTGACCTCTTTCTTGATTTATAACAAGAAGAATATACATTCATTTTAATAGTTCATCCCTTTTAAACTGTTAGGGATAAAAAATTACCGATTTTAGCCATAAATTTTTCCTATTTCATCATCTTAGGGTTTTGATTTCTTAAACCCTATGGATTTTACTTGAATTAGCATAAGCAATCGTAATTCTAGTCCCATTAGTGTTTTCTAACACCCTAGGATCATTATATACTGAAATTATACACATTCCCATCACTTTTCATCAATTTTCATGAACTAGGGTTAAACCCTAATTTCCACCATTAATCCATTTCTAGTAATTTTCTAAGGTTAAATGAAGTAAATTCAAGTCTAGAATATAATTACTTACCTCCAAAGATGAAAAACTCCACAAATCCTTTGAAAATTGCCTTCCCTAGAGCTTTATTGCGTTTTTCAAAAAAAAATGGAGAATGAAAATATTTCCTGGTTTTTAAAATTGATATTTTACTATGCGTTATCGCTGAAGCGGATAATTACCACTGCAGCAGTTAAATTTCCGCTGCAGCGATTCACGCCCATTTTCCTGTAGGCCGACGCTGCGATTTTCGTAACCACAGTAGCGGTTCCTTTTTTTTGCTGCAGTGGTTTGAGGCAAAAACTCGGGACCTCTCCTCTATTTTACTTATTTTATGACACACACCACGAATTTCGACATCCCAAACCAACCCCTCTAGGTGCCGGAAGTTGCCACGACCTCCTATACTCTTCGGATATCCAACTATCACATCAAACCCCACTATTACGAATCATATTAATACCAAATTTCATTCAACTATCACATCCTCAAGAATAAGCCAATACTAGACTTGCCCTGAATTCCTCAAAATTTTACTAAGGGGAGTTTAGGTGCAATTTCCCTCTCCTATTCAGTGTAATGATATTTTAGGTCGTTATATTAGATATCAATTTACCACTCATTCATCCCCAAATGACAACTGGCCCCAAAAAAACCCATAACAACTATAATAGAATGTACCTAAGTTAATTAACAAGTGCGGATACCTCTTACACATGTCCGCTTCTATCTCCCATGTAGCCTCCTCAATAGTGCGGTTCCTCCACTGAACCTTCACCCAAGGAATAACTCATGTCCTCAACTTTCTCACATCTTTGTATTGCAATCAGTTCCTATTCATAGTACAGTTTTGGGTCCCAGCGAATAATATAGTCACCATCTTCATGGTAGTTCTTTAACATTGACACCTAGAAAATGGGGTGAACCCCAGACATACTTAGGGGTAAAGCCAGCCTGTATGCTACTAATCCCATTTCTTTCAACACCTCAAAGGATCCTATGTACCTTGGGCTCAACTTGTCCTTCTTGCCGAATCGCGTCACATCCTTCATGGGTGGCACCTTCAAGAGTACTTTCTCCCCCTTCTCAAACTTTATATTTCTTACCTTTTTGTTCTCATATTCCTTCTGTTGGCTTTGAGACACTATGAGCTTCTCCTGTATGAATCTCACATTTTTCAGAGAGTCCTTGATTATATTAGTCCCCCAAGGCCTCACCTCAAACTCGTCAAACCACCCAATTGGGGACCTATATTTTTTATTATATAAGGCCTCAAAAGGAGCCATATCAATACTAGAGTGGTAACTATTATTGTAGGAGAATACATATAATGGTAGTCCCACTGACCCCAAAGTCTATAACACAAGCCCAGAGCATATCCTCAAGCACTTGGATAGTCCGCTCAGATTGACCTACGGTTTGTGGGTGGAAAACTGTGCTCAGGTCCAATCTAGAACCCAACTCAGATTGAAATTTCTCCCATAAATTGGAAGTGAACTAAGTACTCCTATCAGACATAATTGACATTGGTACCCCATGGAGCATTATAATCTCCTTCACATTATTCTTGGCCAATTAGCCACATTATAATCAACTCTTACCAGAATAAAATAAGTCAACTTAGTCAATCGGTCAACAATAACCCAACTGGAGTCGCATTTTCTTAAGGTTTTCAGAAGATCAACCACAAAATCCATCGCTATACATTTCCACTTCTATTCTGGAATGGGCATCTGTTGAAAAGTACCACTAGGCTTTTGATATTCGTATTTGACTTACTGGCAGTTTTGACACTTAAACACAAAATCTATAATGTGACGCTTCATCCTTCACCACTAATAGTGTTGCCTCAAGTCTCTACACATCTTGTTGGCACCCAAATGTATGGAGTACTTATAATTGTGAGCCTCTTCTAAAATGGTTAGAATCAAGTTACCTACCCGAGGTACACACAATCGACACAGAATTCTCAAGGGCCCCTCGTTATCAAGAATGGCTTTCTTCGCCTCCCCTTGTAATACTTTTTCTCTGAGGTTGTTTAATTTTTTATCTTCAAACTGTCTACTCTTAATCTGATCATAGAATGTGGACCTAGCCTCTACCTGTGCCAAAAATATTCCTTCGTTACTTTCCTGCAATATCAGAAAATTGTTAACGAAAGACTGTACCTCTCTCACCAATGGGCGCTTGGACACCTTCTACAATGCTAAACTCCCTATGCTCACTGGTTTCCAGCTTAGTGCATCCTCTACCATATTGGCCTTACCTGGGTGATACAAAATTGAGATGTCATAGTCTTTAATAAACTCAATCCATTTCCTCTGTCTCAGTTTTGAATCCTTTTGGGTGAACATGTGTTGTAAGCTGCAGTGGTCTGTGAACACCTCACACTTTACCCCCGTAAAGATAGTGTCTCTAAATTTTTTGAGTGAACACCGTAGCTGCCAATTCTAAGTCATGCGTGGGGTAGTTTTTATAGGGCTTTAGTTTTCTCAAAGCACAATCAATCACATTCTGATCCTGCATCAACACAACTCCTACACCCAAACGTAAGGCATCGTAAACTATAATAAAATCCTTACCTTTGACAGGCAGGTTAGTACTGAAGCTGAAGTCAACAAAGTTTTGAAATTTTGAAAGCTCTCCTCACACTTGTCATCCCATTCAAATGGAACTTCTTTCTAAGTCAGGCGGGTCATATACAAAGCAATAGCAGCAAACCCCTTAATAAACTGGTGGTAGTAGCTGGCCAACCCCATGAAACTATGAATTTCTATCATGTTTATCGATCTGGCCCTATTTTTAATAGCCTTAACCTTTTGTGGGTCCACCATAATGCCTTCTTTAGAAACCATGTGTGCCAAAAAGGACGCCGAAGAAAGCCAGAATCCACACTTGGTGTACTTAGCATACAATTATTTCTCCTTCAACAACTTCAACACAGTATGTAAATGAACTTCATGCTCCTCTTCACTCTTAGAATAAACAAGTATATCATAAATAAACACAATAACGGACAAATCTAAAAAGGACTTAAACACTCCATTCATCAAGCTCATGAAAGAGGCTAGGGCATTGGTCAAACCAAAAGACATAACTAAAAACTCATAGTGCCCATAATGAGTTTAGAAAGTGGTCTTCGAGATGTCCTCTGCCCTGATTTTTAGCTGATGATAACACAACCTCAAATGAATCTTAAAAAATATTGTAGCTTCTCATAACTGGTTAAATAGATCATCTATTTTAGGCAAAAGATATTTGTTATGAATGGTCACCTTATTTAACTGGCGGTAATCTATGCACATCCTCATACTACCATCTTTCTTTTTTACAAACAACACTGGTGCACCTAAAGGAGGGACACTTGGCCGAATAAAGCCCTTTTCTAACAACTCTTACAATTGAGATTTCAACTGTTTCAACTCTGCAGGTACCATATGGTATGGATTATAAAAATAGGTCTAGTCCCTGACTCTAGGTCTATACAAAGTCAACATCCCAATCTGGAAGCATACCTAGAAGATTATATGGAAACACTTCTAGGAATTCACAAACCACTGGAACTGATGCTATAGGAGGGACTACAAATTTCCCTTCATGAAGATGGGCTAGAAATACCCTACACTCTCTCTTTACTAATTTTTGATCATGAACTACGGACACAACCCTCATAGGATTAGGCTTAAATTACCCTCCCATTCTAACTTCTCCTTCTCGGGCATCGCTATAGTGACCATTTTGGCATAGCAATCAAGAATAGCATGATGAGAGGACAACCAACTCATCCCCAAAATAATATCAAATTCTTTTATGTTTAGAATTACTAAGTCTGCCAGGGTCTTAAACCCCATAAACATCACATAACACGCACGATATACCTGATCAACACACAGAGACACCCTAACCGATATAGACACATATATGGGAGCATCAAGATAATCACAGTCTAAGTCCCAACCAGTAGCAAATTTCACATACACATAAGAGAAGGTGGAACCGAGATCAAATAATACAGAAGCCATACGATCACAGAAAATAATAGTACCTATTATTACCGTATTAGAAGCTTCCACTTCATGAAGAGCCCAAACTGTGTAAAAATGTTCTCTATCACCACCCTAGCTTCCACCTTTACCACCCTGAACTCCATTTCTACCAACTTTTCCTCCACCTCAGTTGGCCTAGTTGCCACCCCTTGCTTGACCACCATGACCACCTTGTGGATGACCCCTACCATTTCCTCCGCCACCACGACCTACCAAAACTAGAGAAGTAGAAGCTGGTGGCTGTGTTAGCTAGCCTACAAACAAGAAGTTAGGACAATTCCTTATCATGTGTCCCAAACCCCCACACTCAAGTCATTTGGGTCCCAAAGCAGGCCTCTGAACTGAAGAGGATGAAGGCGTGTAGCTGTCGGCTTGGGAAAGCTAATGGCTGACCCCAGATGGGTCCCCTGCAGATACTAGAATAGTTAAATGGTAGGGCTTAGAAGAACTACGCCCCTTCGAGAAGGTACCACTGAATTGGCCCGAGGTCTGAGCCTTCTTCTCTTCTACCTTTCCCTTTCCCTATTACTCAAGTGCTTCAGCCTTCTTAGCAAATTCAACAATATCCTAAAAGGACTTACTAAACACAGCCACATATAAATTAGCCAGCTGAATCTCTGAATTCAGACTCTTCAAAAAGTACCTAATCCGCTCCTCTTCTAAGGTAATCAACTATATTACAAAGCGGGATGAGGAATGAAACTTGGCCTCATGGGTCGCCACAGAAATGTTACCCTGCTTCAACCTCAGAAACTCATCCTTTTTCTTGTCACAATAAGTGTGGGGAACATATTTCTCAAGGAATACATTCTGAAAATTGAGCCCAAGTAAGTAGAAGTAAGGCATCCCTGCACTCCACAAATAACCTCCACCATTGTTTGGCTTCATTCTGCAGCTGAAAGGAAACAAACTCCACACCATACTTTTTAATAATATCGATCTTATACAGACATTTGTGATAATCTATTAAGAACTTAAAAGTATCCTCAGACTCTGTACCTTGGAATACTGGGGTCTTCATCTTTATGAACTTACAAAATAGCCCATACTAATCATTAGTCATCACTATTACAAGTACCTGTTGGGGATACACCCCTATTTCAGAGCCTGCATCCATTCTTGGTGCTACCGCAGTGGTATGCTGCAAGGCTATGGGCGGAGCAGTCGAAATCACTAGAGTGTAGTCAGTGCCAACCAAGGTACTCAAGAACCCCAACACTTATTGGATCACCTCTACAGACAAGGGCACCTGAGCTGCACTATTTAGGGCTGGTACCACATTCTCTGGGGCTATTATCTTTTCTTCCTCAACTACCTCCTCTTCATTTTGAGTATGGCCTAGAGCATCCTGTGGTGGAGGAGGAAATGATGATCTCTTTCTTACCGGTCTCCTGACTGTATGTGCTCCACCCCTAATGGGTGCTGCTCTCCATCCTCTTCTTATAGCTCTTCCTCTAACTGGAGGCTTGCCTCAGACTATGGCCCTAACGGTCGGTGTGGCTGCTGCTGCAGGTGCTACCGCGGGTGCTGCTGCTACTACTCTGGTGGAATGAGTATTCACCATCTGTGAACAAGAGTGAAAGGATTAGATACCAATTTGGATCACCAGATACCAATTGAAATCAAGTTATAACATAATAGGAAAAAAAAGAAGGAATTCACTCCTAAAGTCCCATAGCCTTCCAAAAAAAAGTACAAAGATCTATGTATCATTTCGCAGGTCTCTACTACACCTGTTTTTGTACCACGAGATCTACAAACCAGTGTTGTGATGCCATCTCTATCACGACCCAATATTTCATGGTTGGCACCCACCCAAACTTATGGTGGGAGAACCATACTAGTCTCACCCTTACTCACATAAGTGTTACTCTCACATTCATGTTAAATAAATCCCCATGCATTAAACAAGTGCAAAAAGGAATTTTATTCAATAATTTAAACCACCCATCCAACCAACATCAATATTCAAATAATAGAGTATGGAACCCTCTACTTATTACATTTCCGGGAACTGAAGTCACCATACAAGAACATCTAAAAACAACTAAGTCTGGAAATAAATAGAATATCCCAAAAACATAACAAAATGAAATTGTCTTAGTCCCGAAACAAGGGACATCAACTTCATAAGAAGATCTGAAGGGTTCCCAGACATGGTGCTCACCCTTATTTGTACAAGTGTTTTTCCTTGGAGTGTGCTTGTTTTATTTGTTAAAAAGAAGGATGGTAGCATGAGGATGTGCATAGACTACCGCCCATTGAATAAGGTGACTATTCGCAACAAATATCCCTTGTATAGAATAGATGATATGTTTTACCAGTTGCAGGGAGCTGTAATATTCTCCAAAATAGATTTGATATCAGGATACCACCAACTCAAGATTAAAGAGGAGGATATTCTAAAGACTACTTTCTAAACTCGTTATGGGCACTATGAGTTTTTATTTTTGTCTATTGTCTTGACCAATTCCCCAGCTACATTTATAAGTTTGATGAAAGGGATTTTTAAGTCATTTTTGGATTCATTCACTATTATTTTTATTGATGACATACTGATTTACTCCAAGAGTGAAGAAGAACATGAGGCTCATTTGAATAAAGTATTGGGGTTGCTTATGGAGAAAAAACTATATGCTAAATATTCCAAGTGTGAGTTCTAGATGTCTTCAGTGTCCTTTTTGGGGAATATGGTTTCTAAAGAAAGGTTATGGTAGACCAGCAGAAGGTTAAGGCTGTCAAGAATTGGGCTAGTCTGACGAATATGATAGAGATCTGCAGCTTTGTGGGGTTAGCTAGTTATTATCATCGGTTTGTCAATGGGTTTGCTGCCATTTCTTTGCATGTGACCCATCTTACTCAAAAAGAAGTCCCATTTGTGTGGGATGAGAAGTATGAAAAGAGATTCAAAATGCTCAAAACTTTGTTGACCTCAGCCCCAATTCTCACATTGCCTATTAAGGGTAAGGATTTTATTATATATTGTGATGCCTCATGGTTTGGTTTATGTGTTATTTTGATGCAGGATTAGAATGTGATTACTTATGCTTAGAGACAACTGAAGCCTTATAAGAAAAAAATACCTCACACATGATTTAGAATTGGCATCCATGGTGTTTGATTTGAGGATTTGGAGACACTACCTCTTTGGGGTAAAATGTGAATTGTTCCCAGACTACCGCAACCTACAACATGTGTTTACTAGAGGGATATAAATTTAAGACAAAGAAGGTGGATGGAGCTGATTAAAGAATATGACATATCAATTTTATATCGCCAGGGTAAGGCCAATGTAGTGGCGGACGTGCTAAGCCAGAAACCCGTGAGCATGGAAAGTTTAGCATGGCTGGAAAATCAAGGCGCCCATTGGAAAGAGAGGTACAATCTTTGTCTAATGATTTTTTGAGATTGTAAGAGACTAGTAAAGGGAGAATATTGCACATGTAGAAGTCAGATCCATATTCTTTGACCAAATCAAAGGCAGGCAGTTTGAAGACAAAAGGATGAGTAACCTCAGGGAAACAATATTGCAAGGTGAGGATAGAAAAGCCATTCTTGATGATGAGGCAGGGTTGAGAGTTTGGGGATGCTTGTGTATACCCCGGGTGGGCAATCTAATCTAAATTATTCTTGTAGATCCCCACAACTCTAAGTACTTTATATATCCCAGTACCACCAATATGTATAGGGACTTGAGGCAACATAATTGGTGGTAAATAATGAAGAGGGATATTATAGATTTTATGACCAATTGTCAAAATTGCCAGCGGTCAAGTACGAACATAAAAAATCTGGTGGAACTTTTCAAATAATGCCCATTCTAGAATAGAAGTGGGAAAGAATAACCATGGACTTCATGGTTGGTCTTCATAAGACATTGAGAAAGTGCGAATCTATATGGGTTATTATTGATCGGCTGAAGAAAGCTGCTCGCTTCATCCCAATAAAGGTGGATTATAATGTGGCTAAGTTGGCCAAATTTTATGTGAAGGAGATTGTAAGGCTGCATGGGGTACCAATTTTGATTGTGTCAGATAGAGGTACCCAATTCACCTTAAATTTTTGGGAGAAATTCCAGTCAAAGTTTGGTTCTAGATTGGACCTAAGTATGACTTTCCATCTACAGACCGATGGTCAGTCGGATCAAACTATCCAAGTTCTTGAAGACATGCTTCGGGCGTGTGTTATGGGCTTCAGGGATCAGTGGGACCAATATTTACCATTGTATGAATTTGCCTACAATTATAGCTACTACTCTAGTATTGATATGGCCCTTTTTTAGGCCTTCTATGGTTGAAGGTGTAGGTTTCTAATTGGGTGGTTTGATGCATTTAAAGTGAGTCCTTGGGATACTGATATGCTTAAGGATTTGATAGAAAAGATGAGGGTCATACAGAAAAAGCTCATAGAAAATCAAAGACAATAGAAAGAGTATGAAGAAAGTAAGGCGAGAGATGTGAATTTTGAAACAGGAAAGAAGGTACTCTTGAAGGTTTCACCCATGAAGGGTGTAATGCATTTTGGTAAGAAGGGCAAATTGAGTTTGAGGTACATCGAACCCTTTGAGGTTTTGAAAGGGGTAAGGGTAGTAGCTTATATGCTTGTATTTTCTCCTAATATGTCTGATGTTTACTAAGTATTCCATGTATCGATGTTAAAGAAATACCATGAAGATGTGAACTACATCATTCATTGGGATCTTGTGTTATTTATCATACAAAGAGGAACAAATTGCGATATTAGGTAGAGACGTGAGAAAATTGAGAACCAGAGTTATTTCATATGTAAAGGTTCAATGGAGGAACCGTACTATTGAGGAAGCCACTTGGGAGACAGAGGCTGACATGCGCAAGCAATATCAACACTTGTTAGGTGATCGAGGTAATTATTGTTTCATTTTTGACATTTTAGTCTATTTATTATTTGGGGATGAACTAGGATTAAATTGGTATCTAATATAACGACCCAAATCGTTGTTATGCTGAAAATAAGAAGTGAAAACCCCACCAAATTTTACTTGTGTTATTTTTAAGGTATTTCGGGCTAGCCTAGTATTCAATGAATTTTGTGGATGTACTACTATAGGTAAATTTGGTGTTGGTGTGAGCGTTGGTGGGGATGTTTGACTAGATTTCTAGATAGATAACAAGTTTAGAAAATCATAGCAACTTTCAACATGTAAAACGGAGTCATAGAACTCCAGTTATAGAATTTACCGTGGAAGGGTTGGTTTGTGATGTTGTAATTCGAGGAATGTGTTGTGAAATTGAAAAAATTTGTAATTTGATTGTTGTAGTGCTAAAACATAGAAACTTTTCTATTTTAAAATCCAATTTTTTTTTTCATTCCCACTTTTCCAAAAAACGAGTAGCGACTTAGCAAGGGGCATTTTTTGCAAATTTTGGGAGTTTCATCTTTGGAGGTAAGGTTTCTTTACATCCTAAACATGAATTACTTTGTAAAATTCTTAGAAATTGCTAGAAACATATCCATGGTAGAAATTGGGGTTTAGCCCTAATTCATGAAATTACTACAAACTTATTGGAATGAACATAAAATTGGTAGTTAATAATTTTAAGGTGTTAGAAAATACTAATGGGAGTATAATCTTAGTTGTTCATTCTAAATGAAGTAAGGTTCATGAGGATTAAAGGTACAAAAACCCTAAGATAATGAATTAAGGAAAATTTATGGTTAAAAGTTATTAATTATGAATTCGTAGTAGTTAAAAAGGATGAATTGATTGAAATGAGTGTTTCAACCTGTTGTTATAGATCAAGAACAAGTTGAAAGAAAAAGAAAAGACAACCTTGTGGCCTATAGGTTATTTTGAGCAAGGAATCGAGGTTGGTTACGATTTATTATAGCAATTAGACTTGCTTGACTCTGTGCTTATATGTGAATTAAGTATTTGTGATGACTTTCGAGCACTACTTGTGATTATTGACTGCATTGTATATTCATACAAATTGATGTTGTTGAAATAATGAGGAAGAGATTATGGAAATCATGATGTTCATGTTGATATTGATGTTATTGATAATGTTGATGAGATTGAGATGAGAAAGAGAAGATGTGCACATCTTGCATTCATACATTCATTTATGTGCATTGAATATTCAGTTATAATCATATGTTGTGATGCAACTTGTTGCTGGATTTGATTAAGTGTAAACCTACATGAGTATGAGTTTATATTTCCTCCAAAGTAAAGTGTCATAATTGCGTAGTCTTTGATTATAAGTTTTATGATGATCGGTTTGCATCTATTTGATTTACCTATTTGTATGGTATCGGGTTGAGTTGTCCTATGATTCTTACCAATACTTGTTGATGTACTGATGCTACCTGTGCTTTTTTCTTTGTTGAGTGCAGAGCGTGTTTCAGTATTTGAAACAAGACCTTGACTTTAGCTAGCAGTTCCAGACTCAGGTTCAAGGGTGAGCACCATGACCAGACAACCATTGAATTTTCTGATTTGTGATCATGTCGCTTGCTTTGGGACTACGACTTTTTGTATTTTTCCTTTCATACTTTGGATATTCTATTAGTTACCTGTTTAGACATTCTTAGTTGTTCTTGTACGGTGACTTCAGGTCCCGGATATTGTACTAAATAGAGGTTTACTAGCTCTATTAGTGGTTGGATAATTTTGTTGGTTGATATTGATTTCTTGACAATATAATAAAGACAACTTAGACTTGCTTAATGATGTAGTGTAAAGTTAATGTAAATGTGGCATTGGGTTACTCGAGGGTTTGGGTTAACCGTGGTTCTCCTGCCATAGGTTAGGGTGGGTGCCAATCATGGCTGTTTGGGTCGTGACATATTCTTAACCCATTTCATTGATTATTATTTCACTCATTTGAATGAGGTAAAAATCGTTTACCCCAACTTTACTTTAAAAATCAAACTCCCCCCTCAATTTTGAAAAATAGGCATTTATGATTTACCCATGGATTGAATAAAATATTTTATATAATATTAAAATATGTTACACAGGCATTTCATAGGATAAAGAGGAAAATGATTATTCTTTAAGGTTGAGGGAAAGTTTGATTTTTATATCAAAGTTGAGGGACGTAAATGGTTTTCATTAAAATGGACAAAATAATGTATAAACATAAAGGCCATAATATATACTATAGCAACTCCAAATTCATGATTCGAACACTGGTATATATTATAACCACCAAACAAAATTATATTGAATATAGAAAATAATAGCAAAAATAAGAACAACAATTAAGGGTGCAATGAAGGAATAATCTGAAAGAGATGAGAAAGCAAAACTTAGATAGAAAGAGGGTGAGGGAATACACACTTCATAACAATTTGTATAATCTCTTCTATCTAACTCCAAGGCCTATTTTTTTTTTTTGGTAACTGAAGATATGTATTAATAATAAGGGTTAAATAGTTAAGCAGTGCTTACAAACATAATTATCTAGATTAATCTGGTATAAAAACAAAAGTGTCTAGGCACTGGCTTGTTGTGGTATTACAAAGACTGACATGTCTTTCAAAATTAGTTCCTAGGATGTCTGTCCACACTACTTTAGTGGCATACAACAGAGCAACTACAAAAATGCTTGTTATGTCTAGTGTTCCATTCCTTGCCCCTTCCTTAGCTAAGACATCTACGACTTTGTTTTGCTCCTTGTAGGCATGACGTACTTTCGTACACTCCAATCTGCTCATTAACCACCTGCATTTATCAAGCACATCATTATAGTGAAGGTTACCATTATTAAGCATTGAGATAATTTTCTTTGAATCAGTGTTGATTTGTAAAAGATAGAGGTGATGCTCCTTAGCTCTTCTAAGACCTTCAAGTAAAGCTAGAAGTTCTATTTGGTTATTTGTAGAGTATGTGAATCCTCTGGAGAAACAAATTACCCAATCACCTTTAATATTTCAAAACACTCTTCCAATACCACCCTTCCCTAGATTCCCAAGGCAAGCTCCATCAGTGTTGAGTTTGAAGAAACCTCTTATAGGGGGGGTCCCATTTAGCACTGATAATTGTGGTGGTTTTTCTAGTGGTATTTTTAGTATTCAGGTGGAATTCCACAGCTTTAGAGTAGGCCCTTTTAAAGGAGGGCTTATCCTTTTGATGATTGAAACAGTTATCATTCCTATTATTTCAGATGATCCATAATAAGAAGGAAAAGAGAAAATTCCAAGGGATAAGATGATCAAAGTTATCATGTTGCAGACATTTTCAAGTGGTTTTCCAGTTGTTCATGCCAAAGGAGTTGGGATGGAGCTGGAGATCATTGTGATCTTTACCAAGGAGATTGGTCCATAGGTCCTAGGAAGTAGTGCATTCATCAGGATATGGTTGATATTTTCCTCAGGATGGAAGCAGAAGGATAAAAATGGGTTGATGTCGGCATTACATGGAAGCCTATTGTGCTGAATTTTCCACAAGAAGAATTTGATCTTCTTTGGGACATTAAGTCTTCAAATCCAAGTGAATTTTTTCCTTGGAGTGTCAATGTTGTACTTATATTTAGAATGGATGAAGTGGTAGGCACTCTTGGTAGAGAATCGACCATTACCAGTGAGATTCTAGATGGGCTTGTACTTGGTGGTCTTTCGTTAGGGAAGAAGGAGCTCTGAAAGTTATGAATACCATGAGAAGGTAGAACAAAGAAAAGATCCCTAAGGTTCCAAACCTTATTTCTCCAGTAATCACTGAGCTTAGAGCCCCTCATATTATTGGTGACAAGACCTTGAATGATATGGCTGAGAGGAGGTGAGTGAGGGATCCATCTTTACTCCCAGAAATTAACTTTGTTCCCCTTGTGGACAATCCACAGTGAAGCCTGTTTGCAAATAGACTCACCCTTTGGATGGATTTCCAAGTTCTGGTGGAGTAAGATTTGGTTGTTCTATTCCTATTGGCATTCTTAGAGTTTATAACCCTAGCCCAGAGTGAGTCTAGGTTTTTAGTCTTCCTCTAAGACAGACTAGCTAAGAGGGCATCATTTTTAACTTCTGCCTTTTGAATACCCAACCCTTTTCTTTTGGACTTGGTGATGGTGTTCCAACCCACAAGATGCATTTTCTTCTTCTCAGAGGTAGTGCCCCAAATAAAGTTTTACCGAATTCTGTTAATGGTTAGGTGGATTTACTGGGGAGATAAATGTACTGTATTACATAGTTGGGAATACTACTAAGAGTGGATTTAGTGAGGGTGGTTCTTCTAGCAATGTTAAGAAATTTGGTTTTCCATCCAGCAAGCCTAGTATTCATGTTATCCAAGATGAATTGGAAATCACTATTAGTAGGCTTTTTGTGAAAAATAGGAAAACCCAAGTACTTTCTAAAGTTAGGTTTCGTTGGGATGGCCAATCATGAAGCAAGAGCTTCTTTTTCCTCCAAATTACACTTATTTATAAAGATAACCTTAGATTTGGAGGTTTTGATTCTTTAGCCTGAGAAAAGACTAAAACTGGAGAGAGTTTGGGTGGTGGTGTTAAAGTTATTTGTGTCTGCTTTAGTAAACAGAGTAAGGTCATCAGTAAAAAAGAGGTAGGAGATATTAGGGCCTCCTAGGGAGACAGAGATGGGGTCCAATTCAAGATATCCACTTCATGGTTAATTCTCCTAGAAAGGATTTCCATGCATATGATTAAAATGTAAGGAAAGAGAGGATCTCCTTGTCTAATACCTCTAGATGGTTTAAAGAAGTCTGTTTTACTTCCATTAACCAGGACAAAGATAGTAGAGGTGAAGATGTAAGGCTTATAGAGATGAGGAGGGATGTTGAAAAATGGACAGCTTGCCTGATAAAGGACTATTTAATCCTGTCAAAGGCCTTTTCCATGTCTACTTTGAGGATCATATTGGCAGTTTTTCTTTTCATTTTTGAGAAGTAGCTAATAAATTCCTGGACAATAATAGTATTATCATAGGTCCTTCTTCCAGCAAAAAAACTGGACTGACTGCGCCAAATGATATTAGGGAGAAGAGGTTTAATCCTATTGGCAATAATCTTGGTGATGATCTTGCATTAGGTATTACACATTCCAATAGGTCTGAAATTTCTGAGTTTTCTAGCATTGGAGCATTTTAGAATGATACAAAGGTAGGTTGAGTTGACCGATTCATCCATCACCTCAGTGATGAAAGTGGTGGTATAAAAACTTAAAAGAGAGTGGCTGAGAAATTCCCAGTATTTTTTGTAAAGAAAAGGGTGAATGCCATCAGGACCAGGAGCATTATAAGGCTTAAAGGAGAAACAACTTTTTTGATCTTACTGATGGGTGGGATAACATTCAGGAGAGAATGAGAGTCAGGCATGATGAAGCCCTAGGTAGAGGGGTTATTCTGACACTGTCTTGGGGATTTTGCATGATTAGTGGGGTAGGGGGCATGGTAAAAAGTTTAGTTGGCCCTACTGATCTCCTCATGGTTATTAATGTAATTCCTCAAGTCATCTTTGAGAGTATTAATTCTATTCCCCCTTCTCCTATTGAGGGTGGAGGTGTGGAAGAATTTGGTATTAGAATCTCCATCAGAGAGCCAGTTAATTCTATACTAGTGCTTCCAGAAATCACTTTCTAATATGAGGAGATCATTGAAGTCCTTGTTGAGTTTTTTCCTCTAGAGCATTAAAAAAAGTGCTAGTGGAGTAGTGAAGGGACTTTTGGATACCAGCTAGCCTGTCAAGGATGACCTTTTGCTTGTAAAAGATGTTCCCAAAGGTTTTTTTATTCCAAATTTAAAGTTTTTCTGTAAATAACGCAGTAGATTCAGTGAGGTTATTGCTTGACTCAAATGAGTCTTTAACAATCTCTCTAAAATCAGGGTGAATGCACCAGATAGTTTCAAGTCTGAAAGGTTTTTCTAAGGGGACCTTTAAAACAGATGTTGGTATGGAGGGAATAGTGATCAGAGTAAGTTCTTGGCAAGTGTGTGACACTTCTGGAAAAAAAGAATCCAAGGGCCATTAGCAAAGCATCTGTCAAGTCTCCCAAGAATGAGGCTATGTATATTCCTATATCTTTTGTTAGTCCAAGTGTACTTACTACCTTTGAACCCAAGATCCACAATTCTACATTGGTTAACATAGTTCCAGAAGTGGGAGGCTCTGTTAAAGTTAATGTTATTAACCCCAAACTTATCAAAGGACTTAAGGATTTCATTGAAGTCACCCCTACTATCCAACCATTATTGGTAATATTATTAACAGAGATAGAAAAAGAAACTAAGTGGTCCCAAAGGATTTTTCTATCCTCAAAACTATTGCTAGCATACACAACAGTAAAGAACCAAGAGGAGACAAAGTTATGTACCTTGATGGAGACATGAATACACTGCGGATTAATAGAGATGTTATCAATGTCAATATGATCCTCAACCCACATGATGATAATACCTCCAGAGGCCCTAACTGCTCCAAACTGTATTTTCTTGGAGAAGTCTAGAGATTCAGGAAGCTTCTTATAATCATTCATACAAGTCTCCAAGAGGAAAAAAATAAAGGGCTTATGAATGTCAATCATACAGGAGCAGTGCCTCTTGAATTCAACACAATTGGCACCCCTTGCATTCCATAGTATGAAGTTCTTCATTATTGAGATTGTTGGAATGGATGTCTCCTCTAGTAATCCTTTCCCTTTCCCTATTGGGTCCAGGTTATAGGATTGTTCTGCTTCCTTTCTCTTTCTTGACTTTGGAGTCTGAGTTGTCACAAAGAGCCCCTTTGTTAGGGGACAGGGGAGAGTGATGTTCAGGCCTACCATTGTAAAGGCCTTTTGAATAAGAAGAATCACCCGCTCGCTTGCCAGATTTCCAAACTCTAGGGTTAGGATTGCTTCCAACTCCCTATTTTTCTGTTTGAGCATCTCCAAAGTCTTTGCTCTTTCTAGTATTTCTATTGCTACTGGTGGAATAGGTTTCCCCACAGGAGTTTCTATTATGGTGGTCATTGTCACTTCCCCATTCCCTTTCACAAAAGCTGGACCTTTGAATAGAAGGTATGGTATCAAGGAAGGGAAAAAAGGGTAGGCTTTGACTGACTTGTTGCATAGTCAGTTGAAGAGTGTCTAGGGTCATGTTCTCTTGAGATGGATCGGTATAACTTTTATAAGTGTTGTCATCCATACATTTTATCCCAGGTTTGAAAGTCCCTGGTTTGGGTGTTCCATTGCTACTTGAGTCAAGTAGACAGGGTCTTGGATGGTCACTATGAGTGGTCGCCCATCTATCTTCACCTTCAATTTTAGAGAATAGCTGTGGAAAGCCATCTACAGCCACGAGGTTGGCTGGTGATTTGGAGGTAGAGGAGCTAAGGTTAGCTCTATTGGTATCTTCATTCCTAGGTTGAGGTTGTCATCGTCTATTTTGTAGAGTGTTTTGAGAGAACTAGAGAGAGTTGAGGAAAAGGAATATGAGACGATTCCCCTAAATGAGAGTCATATAAGTATATATTACCTTGTAATGATATATTGGAGGATAGGAAAGTTTTTGCTATCTCTCTAGACATTAATTTAATGTCTTGATTGATAGCAATCGTCATTCCTCTTGTGAAGCACAGAGACGCCTGGTTTCTTAAGGGTGAGGAGAGAGAAGAAAAGGTGGGGAATTTTTTTTGCACAGTTGGGAATCTTTATTCTCACAACTATTGAGAATTGACTTTTTAGTGGGGTCAGTCTATTTCAATGATGGACTCAGGTCAAGTCCATCCATGGGGGAAGTACTAAGATTGGGAGATAGGCCTTTAGAATTAATGGGATGAGAATTTGCTGGCCCAGTATCATTGGCCCAACTCAATTTGGATTCAGTGGAATTTTTGCCCAAGTTGAGGGTTTTGGTGCTACCGAGACTGGTAGGGCATCTCGGCGTCTTGTCGGTGGCAACATTTTTATAAGCAAAATTTCTAATTTTTAGGAACTTACCTGAGGCCGCATCGAACATCTTTACTTTAATATTTGGAATAAGTTTACCTAATCCCCCTCCTTTGTTGTTCTTGTTCGTGGCCTGTGGCTTTTGCCTCTTGGGGAAGGAGACAGTCTTCCATTCCTCACTCTTCAGGGTTGATTAGGATTCCTTAGGGTCCTTTTATATTTAATTTATTTGGGTCAAGTGGGTGCATGTCCCGATTGTGTGACCTAACCTGCCGCACCCTTCACACAAGAAACCTTCTCCTTCATAGCAGATTTCTTGCGTATGACACCCAATACTCATAGAGGTCCGCACTAGTGTCTCCAAGAGTATATAAATACATATTCTTGCGTATCTACCTCTAAGGGTGGATGAAGTGTAGGAGTCTACCTTTAGTAGCATCCCTAAGCTCTTCCCTACCTTTTCCAAAATTTTTCGATCATAGAACTCCATGGGTAGGTAGGGTAGTCTCATCCAGATGGCTGTGTGGAGAATTTGGGAATTGTTGGGTACAAAATTTTGTTCCCATTTACAGATCAAGAGAAATTTCCCTGCTACAAACTAAGGGCATTCGTAAAGAGTTTTTAATTGACTTTCCTCGTGGCTGAATTTTACAGTATAGAAATCTTGTCTCAGATCTATGGGGATGATATTTTCTTTTAATTTTCATAGGTCTGTGAGCTTTGTTTTTAAGTATTGATGGCTGAGTTTACGGCCAACCCCTTTTATTATGACGGAGAGCTTCCATGGAGAGTATAATCTCTGTTTATCTTCTACTAAGAGTGTGATGATTCCTTTTTCAAGATCATTTGTTCTATTTGTTGAGTCATCACTGTCGTCCTCAGAGTAGATAGAGGATGATTGAAGGTGCTTGTCCTTGAGAATATCTGAGTAGGAGCCCTTTGGGGTTGGGTGTTCTACCATATGGATCGTTTCCCCATCGGGTGGCTCTGGTGGGACAGGAGTCACCTGTGTCGATGATAGTAACGGCAGGGTGGTCATATTCCAATGGGGTCAGTTTGGAGTTTTCTTATGAGAAAACTATAGAGAAGGGGGTCTTTCTCTCTCTACATTCAAAGTCCCAAGACTTATTTAATCAATTGATAATTGGGCTTGGATCTCAAATAAAATAAGAAATTTAACTCAAATAGTAGCCCATATAACCTTTAATAAAAAAATTGTGTATTTTATTTTCATAACCTCATTATAGCCAACTTCCACGGATTTTTTACTTTTATTAGCCCGATTAATAGTTTGAGTAATTGTAGGATTTTTAGTCTTACAATTTTATAGAGATAAGGGTTCTAATCCTACAATTTTATACGGGTAAGGATAAATACAAATCTTATTTATATTTTTATCTCTTTATGCATATATAGGTTGTTTGCATTCAAAAACAGAAATTTGGCCTATTTAATTTGACTTAGATTAATTTCAAATTTACATTATATGAGTTCTACTTTTATTTTTTGATAAGTTTACATTCATACTGTAAACATACACACACACATATATATGTACCAAGTGACTTTTAAAGAAGATAATTATATAATTATTAAATATTCGATGTATAGTTATTATATATTTAATGAATAGTTATATTTTCTCATTATATAATATTTATACAAAGGGTATACACTATTTATACACCAAGTACAAAGAATAGACATTGAATTGTAATTCCATATTTTAATCATGTATAAAAATATTTTTTCACAAATATAAAGTGACTTTTAAAGAAGTTAATTGAATAATTAATTATTCGATGTATAGTCATTGCATAATTAATGAATAGTTATCTTTTCTCATTATATAATATTTATACAGAGGATATATACTAATTATACACCAATATTAAAGAATAAACATTGAATTATAATATTTTAAACATGTATAAATATTATTTCTATATAAATACAAAAAGTTCATAAATTTGATATGTCCACACTATGTTATGGTTAATTTTTTTGCAAACTTATTTTCAGGGCTACTAAAAGTTATAAACACTTTGGGTTTGGCTATATATGTTCTTTTCCCAATAAAGTACCCCAATATTTTAGTCAACCCAATAATCTCAAATAGATCTGTCTCATCCACCCATCTAGCCCATAGGTCCTTATGTAGTTAGTTTAGTTCACAACACATACATAGACGCTTAATTTTGGCATCCATTTGCGATTGAACCCCTCAATGTTTATTGAGACCATCTAGACATCTTAATTTGACATAGGAGTGTTTTGCGGATATCTTAAGAAGTGTATTCTAAAATTGAAGTGTTTACATGCCAAACTTAAATCAAATCAAGGTATCTAAATGTATATTCTTAAAGTTGTATGTGTTTAATTATTAGTTGAGACCAAATTAAAGTGTATATCTCTCTTTTATTTATGTCAAGAAAAAGGGGACTAGTTATGAATTTTATTTAATCTAAAAAAACTTCTCTACCCTATTTGTCATGTTGTGCTCACAAAGCTGAAGAATGGCGTACCTTTTTCTTTCTAATATTCAATATTGTGTTTTCGTTCAGTGACATTCTCTAATTTCTTCTCCTCATTTCATCTCCCCATACACCACTGCTAATGCAACTGCCAGAACTCCCCTTATCCTCCTTCGTCACTTCTCCACCAAACCCAAGAAACAAGAGCACTATTGTGTCTACTTTGACCCTTCTTCAAGCATCCAAAATCTCATCCTCCCTAAACAACTCAACTTTCCCTTCAAGTATAGCTATGGAAACGACTTTAGAATTATTGGTTTCTATAATGGTCTATTTTGTCTCTCTTATTGTCACACCCCGAATCCCAACGAGGCGTGATTGACACCCATAGCCGATAAGGCCCGAGAGAACCAAGCATTGCTTCTACTCAAACATATGCATGTCATAGGAAACACCACTATCACATAAGAACATGAACGACTAATATCGAAAATCATGGAACATGTGACATATATATATACACATTTGAGAAACTTGGCCGTTGAGGCCATCAAAACAAGACTTCATGAGTCATCTTATACATATACCCACATGCGTCTGCAAAAGCCTCTAACAGATGCATTGACCAAACAAACTAAAAGTCGGGACACGTCCCCGCTTTATACAACATGTACATCACCAAAACATATATACACTCTGACTCGGAGAAGCCCCGAATTAGCTGGAGCTCACCAACGAACTGCTAACAACTTGCAATCTACTGAGGAGGCCTACTGGTACCTGCGCCTGCAACAAATAAGGTAAATTCCCCAAGAGGGGTCAGTACAAAATAAGTACTGAGTATGTAAGGATCAAATGAAACTGTACAACCCATGAATATTTCAATGGACTCAAGATAAATGAATAATCGATGTGAATAAGTCACCATTTTTTATTTTGGAAACCATGTGTATTGCTTTCATTACTTTCTTTGCTTTCTTTACTTCAATGCTTGATTGTCAATACATGTGTCACAATGTACCCGGGCCCCTACTGATCAGTGGGTCTTTACATAACATGTCATCATGGGGGGATCAGCTCGAGCTAGGCTTATGCCCCTAGAGCTGCCACCCATAAATCAATGCATCGGGATCGGCTCGAGCTAGGCTTATGCCCCTAGAGCTGCCACCCATGAATCAATATATCAGGTTTGTATCGAGCTAGGTTTTCACCCCTAGAGCTGGCCTCTATCAAGTTCGGCTTAAGCTAGGCTTTCACACCCAAAGCTGCCCCCTGATCCAATAATCTCAGGATTGGCTTGAGCTAGGCATTTCTCCCCTAAAGCTGCCACCCGTACTCAATCATTAACCACATATGCATTACTTTGTTCATTACTTTGAGATTGATACAATGATGGTCATAACTTTACTTGAAGCTTTGGATCATTAACCAATAAGTGAGAGACATATGAATAGCATTATTGGAAACATAGCCCTTGAGGAAACATACACTGTTGGAACCATTAGACAATAATACATGAACAAGATACATGAGTATAATCACTATTGGAACTTTGGAACACAACCTTATTGGACTTTTGGAATGTTATCAATGAATATGAGACATGTGGTTCACAATTGTTCAATGAGTAGGAGACATGTGATAATAACCTTTGGTAGCCGAAAATAGGATGCCATAGCACATTTCGGAATAGGACAAATGTAACATAACTGTGAGTACTATGAGCGGCCAAAAGATACGGACAAAGTAACCTTACATACCTTCACTTCCAAGTATGAATTCACAAGCCTATGTATGAACACAATAGTCCATCTTCTTCTTTCCGTCTTACTCTACAACACAAGTACATATTGTAGCATACATTAGCAACTAGTTGCTATACAGGCGTACAAGACGACAATGAACTATTTGACAGTTGTATAGCGTCATGTCACCCCTTACAATACAATCCAATGCATTTTCATATCCACAACACCATAACATTACACACATTAACCAAGAAATCATACGTCGATAGCCTTTCATACCACACTTACCCATTACGCTTTTCTCTATATCATTTCGTCTCAATTAATCCTTCACAACAACATATGAACAACCATCCATACTTAATACAGTCCAACACACCTCCATACGATACTTTAAAGTCATTAAAACAACATCACAAGTTGATAATTACATCAAAAAAGGGTATCGGGGTCTTCGGGGATCAACTAGAGATGAAAGCATACAAAACCAATTCTGGAGGTGACCTGAGCTGCATGCGTGCGCAGATGGCCTCTGTAAAATTCCAGGGCCTTCTGCGTTGGCATCTGCGCCCGCAGATGCCCTCGTCTGCGGGGGCGGATGCCCGTTTTGGTACGAAATGGCTTTTTTTGGGTCTTTTAATGCCATGAATTGTACATGATCACAATCAAACATATTTGGACATATTTTTGATCATCTTAAACACCAAAATTCATCCATGGTCTCACAACACACATAACAACACCCAAAACCACATTTCACGGCCAATACGACACCAAAACCATAACCAATGTCACAATAACAATTCCAAATGTTATACACAAGGATTAAAAAAAGTAAGACTATAATCACATCTCACATGTCAATATTTACTCCACCAAGTTCATTTCCTTCAAGACTACAAGTGCATAGTCAAGTTCACAAGACAACCCATTCTCCGATTTAGCAAACATGTAACATTTCACACCTTGTGATCTTCTCAATACTCCACCAACATAACCAACATAATATAAAGCATCTATCATGCATAATATATATTATACCATCATAATAAACACTTACCAAGTCTTACAAATTGATGATCTTGGCCAAGGGAGTGACTTAGGGTTCTTGAGAGACAAGGTGATAATGTTGGAAAAATCTAGAAAATGTTATGAGAGTTCAATGGAATAAAAATTTGATTTTTCTATTTATATGGTCCCTCATGTCTCCCTTATCTTTTCCTTAGCATTTAATGCAATGTTGATTTGGTCAAATGGATCAAATTGGAAGAATGGGTCAAAAATCCTATGTTGGGCCATGTCTTCCCTTATGATTTTGGGCTTCATTTTGGGCCCAATTGTACAAGATTCCTAAATGCTCAACAAATACATGTCTAATTCATCAAATCTCTCATGTTTTCATTTTTTCCTAAATGTTACGATTGTTAGCTAAACTTAGAAACGTACGGGGTGTTACACTTATGATCTCTTCCAATACACACATATTCTCATTCTCTAGAACCCTGCCATTCGCAAAAACGTCTCCCTCCCTAACCCTTGTGTTCGCTCTGGTCCACATGGCCCGTACATGTTTTGCCTTGGATTTGGGTTTGATTACAAAGCTCATGCTTTTAAATTGGTTAGAATAGTCTATCCACGAGGAGCTAATGGTATTTTTTTTGTGCCTCCGGAAGTTGAGGTCTATAAATTGATTACGGGATTATGGAAAATAGTTAGCTCAAAGAAAATCAATTGTAAACCAAATATCAATAGTAGTATTTACTTAAATGGGGCTATTCAGCGGTTTTCCCATAGTAAGAATGGAGGTAAGGTCTCTAATAGCCTATTGGTTTTCGACCTAAGTGATGAGACATTTAGTGAAATGGGTTTGCCACGAAAGCTAGCTCATGTTTGTTTTTTTGGATTTGTCTGGTACTTTATGTAGGGAAAAGATTTCTGTGATTTGGTATGAAAGGGTTATTATAATGGTCCATCATGTGATACTTGTGTTGTCTAGGTGGTGGACCAGTATGGTAAATCAGAGTCGTGGATGGAGAAATTTGTTGTAGATGTGAAGAGAGGGTTGAGGCTATTAGTTGAAGAAGAAATGGGGAATTTCTGGTGGTCGACTATCCTGGGTATCTTTTATCATATGATACAGAAAGTATGAAATTTAAGGATCTTGATATCCATGGTAGGTATGATTCATTCTTCTTGACCAAATACATTGAGAGTCTAATGATTCTTGATGAAAGAAGTGGGCCTATGACTTATACTTTTGTTGCATCTAAATTTAAAGACACCAAGTGAGTTACAACCTAAATGGTGGACTCTTTACACTGAGAAGGTGTCACAGAATTGGGACACACTTGTGGAGCTTTACGAGATTAGAGGATGAACAAAATGTAAGAGGAAAGATTATGTTTTTACCATTTATTCAATCCAATTTTTGAATTATGCACTTTAATCTCTTAATTCAAAGTTTTAATTATTGGTAGAAAGATAGATAATTGGCAAGAAGTTTGTTGAGTTGTTAGCTGGACCTTTGTAGTGCTAATACCACTGATGATTGGAAAACATCTATGAAATTTTTTTCCCCATTCTCTCTCATTTAGTTTTCCAATTTTTCTTTGATGTTGCTGTTGAATTGTTGGTGTTGGAGTCCCTTTTTAGCAGAAAGTAGTCTATGCTATTATACTTTGATATCCACTGTGTTGTATTTATGAAATCTTATTATGCAGTATAGTTTGTGAGAATCTAATCATTTTTATCAACTTTTAGTAGCATTATATGTAGAATGATGACCGTCACCCTAGCCCCGTTGACATATGTTAGTTTGGTAGTAGTAACCACGTAGTCACTTTCAGTATGCACTTCATTGCAATTCTGAATTTGTTCAATTTCTACTTTTATCAAAGAGTATTGCTTTTATTTTAGAATATGAGTTCCTTTTGTTTTCTTTCCTGATGCATTTTTGGCACTTGTTTATCAATTTGATGTTTTATGGAGAGTGGTATATCATACTCATTCAAACTAACTAGTCCAGCTACAAGCAATTCAACCAAAAATTCTAGGGGACTTTACCATGGACAACAACTTATGTATAAAAATATTCCACGACGCAACTCTCTGGAATTAGGGTTTTGAAAAATCGTGGAAAGTGATCAGAAATTCCCAAATTAACCTCCGTCGTCTGCCTATCGCCGCTGTACACTTCTCTGATTTAAATTTTTTTGGTTGTGTATCAGCAGTAGGTCAAGGCAACGATAGCGAAATTTCGGGGACCAATTTCTGCACCAACTTGTCAAAATTCGACCAATCAATTAAGAAAATGCCCCCATTTCATCTTCTCCCTAGATCAGGTGCACTCGTTTCATCTCTTCGAGTTATCTTTTCTAGGTTTCTTGACTATTGGTAGCGGATACGTCCCTTCTCTTTTGGTATTTGTATTTCAGTCCTTTCTCACTTGGTTTCTTGCCTGATTATCTTTGACTATTCTTGTTGGATTATTGGTACTTGTTTCTGTGTTACTTCATAATAGTTAGTTGAGACTAGCATATCTATTTACTATCATACGTGTTGTTATTTTCTAAAGCTTGCCAGATTTCTTGTGGTAGTATAATTCTTGTTATTGATTGTTATTTATCAAAACTTGCGTCATAGTATATTGGTTTTATTGCTTGTGGCATACGCAGTCGATTCTTGATTCTTTCTTGTAGATTTATTAGTTTTGGCATACACTGTTGATTCTTTCCTGTATATTTCTGTTTATTTCCTTAGCATATAGTGGTCAAAACTTCAAGCTTCAATACTGATTTCACTCATTATTACCATTGTGTCTTACCCATTTGCGTACCTTCTTATTTTTTTCTCTTATTAAGTAGTGGTTGTGGTGGTCGATGGTAGACTAGGGTCATGTCATAGGTCGGGGTCAGGGTTAGGGTCGGGCCCAGAGCCCAAGGTGAGGTCTGGGTTTGGGTTTGGTGTTGGGTTAGGGTCGGGTCTAGGGTAGAGTTTGGGGTTGGAGGTGAGGGGTAGTAGGGTTAAGTAGGATAAGAGAGCCTCTAGGTTGAGAGTTGGGTCTTGGAGCATAGGGACTCTTCAAGGTAAGTCCATAGAGATCGTAAAGATTCTTAGGAAGAGGAGGATTAATATAGCTTGTGTCCAGGTGACCGAATAGGTACGTTCTAAGGTGAGGGAGGTGGATGGGTATAAGTTGTAGTACTCTGGTAGCATGAGACATAGGAATGAGGTAGTATTTTAGTAGATGGAGAACTTAGAGGGTGGGTGGTAGAGGTTAATAGGGTTAATGATAGGTTGATGTTGATTAAGTTGGTCATTGAAGGGTCAACGTTGAACGTTATTAGTGCCTACGCCCTATAAGTGGGCTTGGACAAGGAGGAGAAGAAGAGCTTTTGGGAGGTTTTGGATGAGGTGGTGCGAGGTATGCCAAGCACTGAGAAGCTTTTCGTAGGAGGGGATTTCAATGGAAATATTGGGTCTTTATCGAGAAGCTATGATGATGTGCATGGAGTTTTCGGTTTCGGGGAGAGTAATGAAGGCGAAGCTTCACTTTTGGATTTTGCTAGGGCCTTTGGGTTGTGGGTAGCGAATTTGAGCTTCCTGAAGAAGGAGGAGCACCTTATTACCTTTCGTAGTTTGGTGGCCAAGACTCAGATAGACTTTTTGCTCCTTAGAAAGGGTGATAGAGCGCTATGTAAAGACTGTAAAGTCATACCTAGTGAGAATTTTTTGACCCAACATAAGCTTTTAGTGATGGACTTGGAAATCAAAAAGGGTAGAAAGAAGAGGGGAGTGGAGGATCAGCCTAGGATTAGGTGGGGTAGCTTGACTTTGGTCGGTGCTTTAGAGATTGGGAAGAAGTTGACGATGATGGGGGCTTAGGAGAGTAGAGGGGATGTGGATAGTATGTGGGAGACGACTACCAGTTACATCAGGGAGATATCTAGAGAGGTGTTGGGTGTCTCGAGAGGCTAATTTGGCAAGCATCGACTGGACTGGTGGTGGAACACAGAGGTTAAAATGAAGGTGGAGACTAAGAAGGTGGACTATGCAAAGTTGGTTGAAAGCAATGATGATAAGGAGAAAAAAATAAATAGGGTAGAGTATAAGTTAGCTAGGAAAGAGGCTAACTTAGCGGTTACGGTGACTAAGACAGCAGCATTTGAGAGCATGTATTCTGCTTTAGAGGGGAAAGAGGGAGATAAGAAGTTGTATAGGCTTGCCAAGGCTAGGGAAGGGAGGGCACGTGACCTTGACCAAGTGAAGTGCATCAAGGGGGAGGATGGCAAAGTGTTGATGGAGGATGCCCTCATTAGGAGGATGTGGCAGTCCAATTTTCATAGACTTTTGAACGATGAAGGGGATAAAGGTATTGTGCTGGGGGACTTGGAGCACTCAGAGAGGTGTCACAATTACGGGTATTGTATGCGTATATAGGTTGAGGAGGTTAAGGGTCCTATTCGTAGGATGCATAGGGGTCAGACGATAGGGCCAGACGAGATTCCAATGGATTTTTGGAAGATCACTGGTGAGGCAGATATGAAGTGGATTACAAGGTTGTTTAAGACCATTTTTAGGGCGGCAAAGATGCCCGAAACTTGGAGATAGAATACGATGATTCCATTATACAAAAACAAAAGGGATATTCAGAGTTGCAACAACTATAGGGGTATCAAGTTCTTGAGTCATACTATGAAGGCTTGGGAAAGAGTGGTAGAGTTGAGGCTGAGGAGGATCGTGACAATTTTTGAGAATTAGTTCAATTTCATGGCAAGTCACTCTACTACTGAGGTCATTCACCTCGTAAGGAGATTAGTGGAGCAGTTTAAAGAGAGTAGGAAGGACTTGCACATGGTGTTCATCGATCTCGAGAAGACGTATGACAAAGTCCCTAGAGAGATTTTGTGAAAGTGCTTGGAGGCTAGCGGTGTGCCCGTGGCATACTCGATTTAGGACATGTATGATATAGTGAAGACTCGTGTAAGGATAGTAGGAGGAGATTTGGAGCACTTTCCTATTTTGACAGGGTTGCACCAGGAATCGTCTCTTAGCCAATTTTTATTTGCCTTGGTGATGGATGTTTTGACGCGATGTATTCAAGGGGAGGTGCCTTAGTGTATGCTATTTGCTGATGATGTTGTACTAATTGCCGAGACCTACGGAGAAGTTAATAAAAAGTTGGAGGTTTCGAGACGGACTCTAGAGTCCAAAGGGTTTAGGTTGAGCAGGACCAAGATGAAGTACTTGGAATGTAAGTTCAGTGATTCGATGCATGAGGCTGATGTGGTAGTGGAGTTGGACTCTCAGGTTATTTGAAAGAGGGATAGTTTCAAGTATCTTGGGTCTATGATTTAGAAGGATGAAGAGATTGACGAGGATGTCACGCACCGTATTAGTGCAGGTTTGTTGAAGTGAAGGCTCTCTTCGGGAGTCTTTTGTGATAAGAAGGTGCATTCTAAGATTTAAGGGTAAGTTCTATAGAGTGGCAGTCCGACTGGCTATGTTGTATGGAGCAGAGTGTTGGCCATTTAAGAACTCCCACATTCAAAAGCTGAAGGTGGTGGAGATGAGGATGTTGAGGTGGATGTGTGGACTTACCAGGAGAGATAGGGTTAGAAATGAGGTTATTCGAGCAAAGGTAGGTGTGGCTTTGGTGGAAGACAAGATGCAGAAAGTGAGGTTGCGATGATTCTAGTATATGATGAAGAGGTGCACAAATGCGTTAGTATGAAGGTGTGAGAGGCTGTCAATGAATGGTTTTAGGCGGGGTAGAGGTAGGATAAAAAATATTGGAGGGAGGTAATTAGGCATGACATGGAGCGATTATAGCTTATAGAAGACATAACCCTTGATAGAAAGATGTGGCGGACATGAATTAGGGTAGAAGATTAGTGGGTAGGAGTGTGTCGTAATAATAGGGAGGCGTGCTTTGTTTGTATCTGGACCTATAGTTTCTTGTTGTTTCTTGGTTGTAGTATTTTGGTGAGGTTTGTGATTTTGAATAGAATAGATAGTTTATAGTATTACTCTTTGGGTGTCTTGTTTCTTTTTTATCTAGCGATTATTATTCCATTTTGTTGTTTATTTTTATGTTTTTTGTTAGTTTTACTGTTATATGTCCTGAGCCAGGGGTCTATCAAAAACAAACTCTCTACTTCATCTGAGGTAGTGGTATGGACTACGTACACTTTACCCTCCCAGATCCCACTTTGTAGGAATACACTGGGTATGTTGTTGTTGTTGCAACTCTCTGGAATAAAGCTTTCCAGACTACAATCAAGGAGGGATCTGGATTATGAGTTCTTTTTGTTTTCTTTCCTGATACCTTTTTATCAACTTATGTTCATCCTCTGTTCGTTGTAGAGTTCCATGGTACTAAAACATGTGCTTATCCAAACAATTCATCAGAAAAAAAGAGTATGCTCTCACAAGGAAACATAGTATAATTTTGAATCAAATAGTATAAAGTTCCTTCTCTTGAGGTATGGAGAAATATCTTATTTTATGTTGAGGGGATTTTGTTTGAGAGTCGTTTGTTGAATGTGTATCTGATCTCTTCGGCTGTTCCCCTATTCAATGCTCCTTGATTTTTTTTTCTTTGGTTTTAGATGGATTTGGACTTCTAGACATCTCTTTAACTAAATAGATCTCTTATCTTACATTTTTCCCTTTGGCCATGATAGCAATATTCCTTTAGGAACTTAAGACTAAAGAGTTCCATGATTTTGATACACGGATAATGGGTGGTTCATATCTTACCAAGTCCATTAAATTATAACTGCAGTTATGAACCTCTTTAATAAAGTAGGAGCCGGAGTATAAAACTCTTTAACAAAGGTGAGTTAATGAAGGCATAAGGTCACTTTATTCTACTTTAAAGCAAGTGATTCAGATCATCCCATTGGCGACCACATTTGAGAGAGTAATTATTTGGATTAGTGATAATCAGCTAAAAAGTCTATATTTTAAGTACATCATCGCCTCCTATCTTGAGTAAAGTTTTGTGGGTTATGCGTTATTGAGATATTTTGACCTTATTAAGAGTTTTACGTGTGTAGGAAGTGCTTTGGATTGAAATGAGCCAAAAAGGAATGAATTACAAAGAGAAGGGATGAGCACGTACTTGCATAATGATCAAACCAGTGAGCCAAGGCATCTAACAGTGATACAAAACAACAAAGTCTTGAAAAAAGTGTCCTCCATAGCGTGTAAAGATGAAAAATTCATCTGAGCAGTGCATGCCAAGGTGCACGCAATGCATTCCTATAAGCTTGGATTTTCTGCATTCTCTACCTGAATTTGGATGGGTTTAGGAAGAGTTCATAGTCACCCTAAATCATATAAATACCCCATAAAACATCATTACCAAGGGATTTCGACCCAAGAAGGTGGGAGCCAACTTTTGAGAGGCAAGAACACGCAAGGGTAGGAAGCAACTAAAATTCGTCTTAGGGTTTTAATTTCTTTCATTCTTTTACTTGTTCCTTATGGAATTATATGCTTTGTTCTTCAATATTATTATGAGTAGCTAGATTTTCACTCTAGGGTTTTGATGAAACCTTTTGAAGGATAAATTCTTATTATGTTTTAATATGATTTAGCCTTTAATTTACTCTACTTGTTCAACCATATTCTTATTTTGTTTAGTTGAATGGCCATCAATTATGTAATGACCCTCCAAATCATTTCCTTTATTTCCAAGTATTTTTAGTATTTTAAGCCTTCCAATAGAGGCTACAGGTCATTTATGACTTGTCAAAAATGTCGATTTGATTATCGGACAGTTCATTTGCATTTTAGGCTCAATTCCCTATTTTGGAGCTCTCACTGTTAAGGATTTTGTCTCAAACCAAAACTCCTAGTAGATGGCCCCAGATGAGAATGCCGATAATGCCATTAGCTCTGGAATGTTGAGTTTAGGCTAGGGAGACCCTTGGTCTGGGTCCTAAAGTTTTCAAACTCATTTTGAGCTATTGGGTGAATTTGGTGAAAAAAGGAACTATAGATGTGGGTCCCATATTTAAGCAAATCAACCTTGGATAGAAATTTTGATGGTTTTGTTGAGTCCGATAGGTCCCACATAAGTACTTGTTTACCCGAACTAGCCGGTTACTTTATTATTACTTATTATGGTTAGTTCATGGCAGGTTGGTTGTGGAGTAGTACCTGAGACTGGAGGTACATTTCTGATACCTTTATCTTCTCGGTGAGTTATATTGTTTATCCTAGGATTATTCACCCCCATTGGGTAGAGGCTTGATGATACTAGTGTAGCTCCTTTACTTGGCTAGGGAACTCGAGATGTTAGGTTGACTCCTTCAGGTAGTTACCTTTAGGTTAGCCTTATACGTATACTTATATGTATGGTATCACCGTATATCCCTCTCTTTCTTTATCTAATTACATTTTATATATATCCTTTGGCCTTGTACTACTATTTCATATCATTCTTTCACTCTTCATTTGTATATTGGCCAATGATACACGGTATTGCACTTTAGTCCCGGACTACTGTTAGAATAGGATAATGTATCCTTATTACCCCGTTAGCCCCTTTATGCTTGGTTTTCCTAGATCGTTGCCTATAGTGCATTCATGCCTTACATATAATTTTATGCTTACATTATTTCTGGAGCTCAGTTGGCCGATGCATATTGAGTACCACGTATTTGGCACTCATACTACACTTCTGCAGCTTGCAGGTTATAGTACGAGTTATTGCCTTTGATGTGTGTATCGTGCGGAGCAGCTATGGATCAAAGATTCGGGGTGAGCTCTTGACTTTTTGGAGTATCCCTACTCTCCCTCTATTGTTAGACTGTTCTCTATGTTGTGTCAGAGACAGCTTATATATATATACTTTTCCTGTATTTCACTTGTACTCTTGATGTATTAAAAGCTCTTATACTGGCTTCACCAGGTTTTTGGATTATATTAGTATTTTTATCATGTTTATTCTTTAGTTTCCTTACTTCCTCTTGGTAGTTCGTTATTAGATGTTTCGGACTATGGGTTGGCTTACCAACTGGTGGGGGTAGAGTAGGTGCCATAATGACCTGAGAAATCGGGTCGTGACAAATTGGTATCAGAGCTAAGTGTTTAGTAGAGTCTTGTGGATCGGTGTGGAGATGTCTGTATCCTATCCTTGGGAGGCTACAAGGAATTCTTAGGAAATTCTATTCTTGACTCCTTGTCATGTGTCCGTACTTCTATGAACCTCTAAGTACTTTCTTTGACTTCATTCTTTCCCAGATGGATAGCACGAGGTTATTGATAAATGTGAACGATATTTCAGGGTGAGTTACCAGAGTTTCAGCTCAGTATTGGGCTAGAGAGTTAGAGGTTGATACCGAGGATCTCCATTGTCAGCCAGAGGGTCTGGGGTCAGCCCAGGTTTTAATAGGGTTTATGACTGCCTCAGTTTTTCAGGATTCGGTGTTAGGGGTTTCGAGTCTATTTCTGGAGATCTTCCAGCCAGAGGTAATATCGGGTCTATCGAGTAGTTCTCAGACTAGAGTTGGATTTATTGGTGTTCAGCAGGGTTCTTTGTCTGTTTTAGAGTATAAAATTGGGTTTCTCGAGTGGGTTAGACATACTCCTATGTTATTTCCTACTGAGCATAAGATGGTGCAGAGATTTATCAGAGGGTTGACTTTACCACTCTATTTGGCTTTGAAGCATTTAATAGTAACTGGGTCTTCTTTATTTGAGGTTGTTGATCACCCGAGGGCTACAAAGAGGGCTTGCTTTGAGGTTTACAGAGGTGGCATTAAGAGGCCATGTCAACAGTTCAGTGTTAGGGGTATTGCTTCTGGAGGTCAAAATCTTTCTAGTATTGGTCAACACCATTTGCAGCCTATTAGGCCCGTATAGGTAGCACCTCAGCTTATGGGTAGCTCTCAGGTAGATCGTGGTGGTATCAATGGATAGAGTTTTGGTCAGGTATCACAGAGTATTCTATCTAGGTCTTCAGGCCGTGAAGGTCATTCTGGGTCAGCAGGTTCAGTGCATCAGAGAGTCCCAGGGGCATATTTTGATTGTGGTGAGATTGGTCATTGGTCTAGAGAGTTCCCTAGGCGTGAGTTGGTTAGCCAGTTGGGGACAACTTATGTTTCTCGCTAGGTTAGAGCTTCAGAAGTTTGTTATGACTGCAGAGAGACCGATCACTGGTCCAGAGAGTGTCCCTGACGTGGGATTATCAGTCATTCAGATTATCCAGATTAGTCTCACAGTGTTGTGGCACCTTCAGTTAGAGGTAGTGCACCTAATGCCTTAGTTGGTCATTCAGATACTCAGTCCGAGTTTGGACATGCTTAGATTTGTACTCCTTCAGGAACAACAGAGTTATGATTTTAGATTTCCACCATGATAGGTGCGTGCGCCTTTGATTCTCTGGCTTTAGTTACTATTTGAGTTATGTTGGGGTTTTCATACCAATCGGTGGTTATATGCCTTGACACTTCTATATTAACTGTTATATGCCTTGATGTTTTCATAGTGATTGATGTATGCCTTTGTGTAGGTTATGCATATGTGACTACCCCCGTAGATGATTCTTTAGTAGTGGATCGAGTGGATCAATGTGGTATTTTCCTAAGGGTGTAGCATTTGGATTAAAGTCCCATTTTTCTTGGCATATTGGCCTTGTTGTGGCTATAGGGTGGATCGGTATTGTGTTTTCCTTGAGGTATAGCAGTTGGGTTAAAGTCTCGTTTCCTTGGCATTTTGGCTTTGGTGTGATCTTAGAGTGGTACTGCCTAGGTTTTTTTTTTACTTTGTACCACCTACATCTTATGCTATTAATATTATGGTCATTGGTTTGACATTGACCAATTCTTATCTGATCGATAGCTAGACTAACATTATCTAGTTAGTATTTTTCCTTCCTTACGAATCTTGTTTCATTGGCTTAGATGGCTACCTCGGTTGGTTCGCCTTCCTTTTGTGTTAGCAAGGTTGGCTATTGATCGGATTGTGAGAGTGAAGGTAAGTTTGACCTTCCAGGCTTTGTTATGATTTTATCATTGGTAGTCTTCTTCCATATCCCATTTCTTTTGGTGATGCATTTGAGATTTGTCCTTCGGATTTGGCTAGTTCATCATCTGGTAGAGGTCTTGACCTTAATGTTGATTTTGAGTTGGAGTTGGCGATTTGGTTCTATCGCACGTTTCTGAGGTTGAAAGGTCTGAGACTTATTTTCTGATGTGTTGGATTCATCTCCTGGTGATCGTGTTGACCTTGGTATTGGTGTGTTGTTAGATACTCCATTCTTCTTGTGCTATGGTTAATGGTTCAGCCTAGTTAAAGTGGATATAATTGGGAGAATTCAGAAAATTCTCATTTCGACACTTGTCCGACCTACTGTGTCTTCATGGAGTGCATTCTCTTGATGATATGCACCTATGGGTATTCATTATCGTAGATTGATTAGTGGTTTGAACAAATAAAGGCTAAGGTTGTACCAATTTGCTCGAGTGTTGACTATCAGTAGTGCTCATTATAACTCTGGTGAGTTCTTGGTTATGCCTTGATACGATATGACCTTAACAGATAGGGTCTTGATTGCTCGTACCTTCATCATATTATTTTCCCCAGATTGGGATTATGTTCTTCGGCCATATTTCAGTTTCAGCTCTTGCGGAGATTGTTGGGCATATGCTTGATTTCTAGTAGTGACGTCGGTTTAGGTATTTGGCCTTTGTACAGGCTTGTTGGCTCTAGTTGTGGTTCTTGACTTTATTGGTATGGCGGCTTGAAAGTTTTAATGAGTTTTGGAGTTTGGATGCTTACTCATTAATAGGATCGAATTGGATAGTTGAGAGCGAGTAGTTCAGCTTAGTGTTGGGGTTTTATCTTGGGATTGCATGACTTGGTTGCAACCTCGTTTGGAGGTTTTGCTTTAGTTGGGCATTCATCTATAGGCTGGCTAAGCCTACTCTTTTCCTTTCGGTTCGATTCTCTTCAGTTCAGGTAGATTGTACCTGAAAGATGTTCGAACGATAGTCTGTTGGCACGGTACTGGTTTCTACTTCTTCTGACCTTAGTTTCCTTAGTTTTGGTCAAAATTTGGGCTGCCTACTCGGCAGAGGTAGTATACTCAAGTTGGATTTAGCACGGTTCCACCCAGAGTCAGTGGGGTATTCTGGAGCAGATCACTCAGTTTCATAAGATTGGTGCTTCAAACTTATAACTTTCAGTTTCGAGGGTCATCCGGACCAGCTATAGTGTTAGCAAGAGATCATAGGCTTGATCATCTCTATTTAGGTGTTCTGACAACACCTTATGGGCTTATTTCTTGCGTTTGCCATTATGGATTTTTGGTAAGTCAGCTTCAGTCTATCGAGGTTAGTGTGTTTTGATTTCACAGACAGGACTCGGATGACATTTTTTCTGATTTGGGGTTGATAGCAGGTTTGGAAGGGTAAAAGAAGGTTAGGTTTGGATATTAGAGTTTGTTGTATGATTCATGCCTTGGATTACCATTAGCCTGGATTGAGTATCGCTTAGTTGTGCTTGTTCCGGGTTGGTACCCATGTGTTGTGGTTTGGTTTGCATTCATCAGCCATTCTCGGCTCAGTTGGAGGTTAGTTGGTTGTGGAGGTTGAGTTTGATTGTTTGGGGAGTGAAGTAATAAAGTTGTTGAAAAAGGGATACCTTTGGTGAAATCCATTGGAAGTATTGGTTTGCCTTAGAGGTTATTTGGGGAGTCTTGCTCTGAGTATACGGGGCCCAGTACCTTGTCCTTTTGAGCTTTCGGGCTCTTTCTATCCATTAACTTTTGCGGATGAAAGTTCTTTTAGTAGTGGATGTTGTAATAACCCTCTAGGTCATTTCCTTGTTTTTCATGCATTTTTGGTGTTTTAAGCCTTCCCATAACAGTTACAAGTCATTTATGACTTGTCGGAATTGTCGGTTTGGTTATCGAACAGTTCGTTTGTATTTTAGGCTTAATTTCCTATTTTAGAGCTCTAGCAGTTAAGGATTTGGTCTCGTACCAAAACTCCTAGTAGATAACCTTAGATGAGAATTTTGACAACGCCTTCAGCTCTAAAATATTGATTTTAGGCTAGGTGGACCTTTGGTCCCAGTCCCGAGGCTACCGAACTCATTTTGGACTATTGGGTAGATTTGTTGAAAAATGAAACTATATGTGTGGGCCCCACATTTAGTAAAAACAAGCTCAGATGGAAATTTTGATGGTTCCGTTGAGTCTGAATTATCGAATTTGGTATGGTAGCATAGTTCATTTGCGCGTATGGGATTTCAAACGAATCTCGAACCCCCAATCGAAGTCCGTGAGAACTTAGTGAAAATGCTAGTGTTCAACATCTGGTGCCAGGGACCCTTCTTCTTCGCGTTAGTGGGGAGTTGACCAAGTTACCGAAGGGTCAAATCATTGACCTTAGCATTTGCGAGCCTCCCATCGCGTTCGCGATGAGTGGTAAACTCGACCCAACCTTTTCCCCTTCTTCGCAATCGCAGTCCTCATCGCTGCATTCGCTATGGTTTGTCCCCTTCATCTTTGCGTTCGCGACCCTTCATCCATGTTCGCCATCCTCTGGCCGCGTTCACGAAGGCCAAATCCCTGGTAGTATTTATTTCCCTCTTCCGCGATTTTCTCTCATTTTCCAAGTCCCAAATCACCACTAATGTCATTGTGAGCACAAGAACTCATAGGAAATCATAAGTGGGAGTTGGGGATGTGTGAGGGATGATGAAGTTATCATTTCCCGTTAATTCCTTTGTAATTTTTCGTTCCAAAATCCGTTTAATTCTTGATTTTAGGTTTAGATTCCCTGGCTTTGGGGGCTGATTTGAGCTACGATTTGTGCCCCGTTTGTGTTCAACTCTGGAGCACACATTCCTTGTCCTTCGAGAGACCTCATGACAGATTTAATTTTGAGATTCCTTTAGCGGGCACCACAGGCCTATTATTGACCCAATTTTGGGCCCAGAGTTTTATATTGCAATATGGGTATCGTTTTACTCGTAATAATGTGTAGGTTACTATTTTGATAGCATGGTGGCATTTCAGGATTGTAGAGCAAGGACAGACAAATCGTGGATGATTCAAGTGTTGCGGTTCGGCATCAAGGTAGGCTTCGGTCTACTCTTCTCTATGACATTGTTTATAGTATAGATTGCATGCTAG
The DNA here is from genome assembly GCA_031232105.1 of Capsicum rhomboideum. Classification (NCBI taxonomy): domain Eukaryota; kingdom Viridiplantae; phylum Streptophyta; class Magnoliopsida; order Solanales; family Solanaceae; genus Capsicum; species Capsicum rhomboideum. Next base: position 95,644,272 of record CP124708.1, on the reverse strand, counting down.
GTTGGAATTATAAGATGGGTTTATGGCTAGTGTAGCATGACTTAGTCTATTTTATGGATTTTGGGGTAGAAATGTGACCCGAACCCTAGTATAAAATACTTGTTATGGCCATAGACTCCTAGTACCCTTGATTATAACCTTGATAACCATAGTTGATGATTAAGGATCCTTTGGTATGAGTTTTACTATTTGACTTAGTGATTGGGGAGGTTTTTCCCCTATTAGATCCTTGTGGTGGCTTTATGCCCTCGATTATCGTGGTGGCCCGAGTTATGAGGCCTTATTATATTGGGTATATGTTATTGGGCCTGTATCCATGGTTATGTTACTAGTTGGACTCTAGGTGAGTTTCTACCCTTAGAAAGGGCGTGGCTATTATTTATAGATGCTTAGGTGCTTACGGTTGTATTGTTTAGATACTGGTGATGGCATGCATACAATCAGGCGCATTCATGCTCATTTAGTGGTACGATTCAGACAAAAACCTTGATTTCACTACTATTTCCAAAAAAGGGATTTATTCCCACTTTTCACTTTAAAATAGATTGTTTTATAATGGGAACCGTACCACTTTATTTAATGGATTATGAGCTTTTGAAACTAAAAATGAGGTTTTAGAACTTCAATCGAGGATGATTTTGATCCATTATTTATACACTCATTTTACTACTACTATTTACTTCGGTAGAGGGAGATTTCGACCCTTTGTACATTACTATGATGATTTAGTCCCGAGCATGATCTCAGGTAATAGATTTACGGATTTACATTCTTTTAGTCACGGTTCGAGTCCGTGCACTAACTCTCTCTCTCTCTCTCTCTCTATATATATATATATATATATATATCTTCGGTACTAGATGGTGTAGATGGATTATGATGGTTATTGGAAGTCCTTGATTGGGACCAGGCAGTATATACAGATATCCCAAATCCCCTAGGGGACCCTTAGTCAGAGAGCCATCATGCCGGAGAAGGATGATTGTCATAGGTCCTGCCTTTACTAGATAGGTGAGCTGGAGGAGGTGTATACACTTGGTATGGTATGGTGCTTGGTACATCATAGTCATCAGATCGAAAATGGTTTACTATTGGTTTACGTGCATTCATTCATGTGCATTACCTATCACCAGTATAGTTGTTTGATGCTTGTATCTATCGGTCTTATAGGGGGCTGTATGGGTACATGTTATGGTTGTTGTTTGCTGAGTGTTTTTGTGAACCTTCCGGGCTTTTGGAGGTACATTTCTGATTCCTTTATCTTCTCGGTGAGTTATATTGTTTATCCTAAAATTAGTCACCCCCTTTGGGTAGAGGCTTGATGATGCTAGTGTAGCTCCTTTACTTGGCTAGGGACCTCGAGATGTTAGGTTGACTCCTTCAGGTAGTTACCTTTGAGTTATCCCTATACGTATACTTATATGTATGGTATCACCGTATATCCCTCTCATTCTTTATCTATTTACATTGTATATGTATCCTTTGGCCTTGTACTACTATTATATATCCTTCTTTCACTCTTCATTTGTATATTGGCCAGTGATATACGATATTGCACTTTAGTCACGGATTACTGTTAGAATAGGATAGTGTATCCTTATTGTCCTGTTAGCCCCTTTATGCTTGGTTTTCCTGGATCGTTGCCTGTAGTGTATTCATGCCTTACATATCATTTTATGCTTACATTATTTCTGGAGCTCAGTTGGCCGATGCCTACTGAGTACCACGTTTTTGGTACTCATACTATACTTCTGCAGCCTGCAGGTTATAGTAACTAGTTTTTCACAAGAATTAGATCCAAAATCGATACAAAATAAAAGAATGTAACTAGTTTCTTCTTAGAGTTTCACTCTCTTTTTCTCTAGCTTTTCCAAAAATGCCCAAGATCCATTTTCATATCTGAAAAATCCCTTTTATAGCCTAAAAATCGCGTTCTTGGAAATTATGAAAATGCCACCGCACTAGTCACCTGCTGGCGCAGGTGCCAGCGCAGGTGATAGACCTGCGCGCGCAGATGACTAACACAGGTGGTCCTGCCTTTCAGCTTCATCAGCCACCTGCGTGCGCAGCTCAAGACATGCGTGCGCAGGTGGCGTTTAATCCCCTCATGTGTTAATTTGAGCTCTCTTTCTTCACTTCTCGCATTCTCATTGACTCGCATGGTTAGCTCGAGCTCGTATTCATCCACTACCTACATAAAAGAGCTATATACATGAGAGTTATATCGAATCAATGTGAATTAAAAGATAATTCAAGCTCAAATGTGTTAAGAAATGGGTAAATTTTCAACTTATCAACTCCCCCAACCTTAAACTATTGCTTTTCCTCAAGTAATGAAGAATGCTTAAAGTGAAAAGAGAAGGGTACTCTCAACCATGAAACAACCATGAGGGACTACTCTAAACAACTACGACTATAAAGTTCAATCTATTCCTCCAACAAGTCATGACAAACAAGTAAGTCACACTTTCCTTTTCAAGAGTCAATCTTCATCAAATAAGAGCAGAAGAAATCAACAAGTAAACAATTCTCAAGTCAAGATGCTTCTCAATGTGTGACACAAGATTTTCCAATGATTGCCTCATCTTCAATTTGCAATTTGTCTTGCTCATTTTCACTAATTGAAGGTAATACATCACTCTCCATTTCAAGGTATCAATGCCTTTCACTTGCAAAAGTTTTCTGTACTCCTACAAGATAATGTAATTCACTAGGAGCATGAAGACAGAAAGAACTTATGCTCACTCTCACAAAGAAATTCAAGTACCACAAGTAGAACCATAGGCTTTCCCGTTGTGTTATTCGCCATTCATGGGGATCAACAAGGTTTAAAGTTACCAAGGGCTTGCGGGCAATGATGAAGGTTAGGTTGAGGGAAAGGATTTATGGATCAAGTGTGACTAGAAGATCTCCCTAAACAAAATCGCTTTATCACTTCTTAGGCCCACTTCGTTCAAGTTTTCCACATTATTCGCCCCCACTTGTTTTGCCTTTGCTACATTTTGATTTCTAACCCCTTTTTGTTAAACCTCCAAAAGAACTTCCCTATTCATTTGCTTTTTCGGTTCTTTCAAGAGACTCATGCCCCTCTTTCTTTTCACAAACTTTCTCATCATTTTATTTATTTATTTATATATATATATATATATTGTTTTTATTTATTTATTTATTTTTTATATGAAGTAACCAAGCATACACCTCTCTTTACCATCTTACACATCTCTTTTTCCCCCAACTTAGGATTTGAGTCCATCTCAACCATTCTCACAAGCATACTTCTCCAAACTTAGGCATTTGCCTTCCACGCGATGTGTTTACGGAGGTTGGGTGACAAAAATGGATTTGACAAAGACAAAAATAGGGTGTCATAGTATGGTTATCTCCAAGAAGAGAATGAAAGTGGGAAAAGGTTCAAGTAGGTTAACTAGGGACAAATGTCAAGGTGGGATTTAGGTCAAATGACGGTTCAAGATGGCCTCGGGTCATTCTCTAAACCAAGCTGGGTCCCGGATTTCGCCTTGAATACACGTGGGGCAGGTTCTAGACTATCATGTGTGCACAAGAATTGATCAAAAACCTCACCACACTAGGCACTTTTTCCTTAAAATAGAAAGCTAGTCTTCCCACCAATTGGAGCAAATGAACTTGACAAACTACTCTGAGTCGAAGACTTTTCTTTTATGAGGAAGGAGCCAAAAACTGAATTAGAAGGTCACAACATAAGAGAAAACTTGAAATCACCTTGCTCTTTTCTTTTCAAAAATTATTTTCAAAGACTATTTTACCTTTCACAAATCATTTTGTTTGCCACGACAAATTTTTGGAGGGAACTTTTTGAACTTTTTCAACTACCACTTGACTCTAATTTAAGACAATGGGTGTTTCCCCTAAGAATGTCGCCCTATCCATCTATCATGGGGAAGTACAACTCGGTTCGACAAGAAAAACAAAATAATAATTAAAAAAAATGATCCTTGGGAAGGAACCGAGTTTCGAAGAAAACCCTTGGAGTTTTTTTGACATGTATAGACACGAGGCGATAAAGAAGGTACGCATGTTTAAAATAGACATCACCCAAACAAGAATTAGTATCAGAATAATGACATTTGAGTTACAATTAATAACAAGCACACAATATGGTCCCGACAAGGGCAATATCGGAATCAAAAATCATAAAGATGGCCCGGCAAGGGCAATATCCGAATCAACATCACAAAGAAGGCCCGACAAGGGAACTATCCGAATAATATAATGAAATGAAATAATATTACATACCACAAAATGAAATGCCCTACCCCCAACTAAAGAGTATTGCATTGTCCCCAATGCAATAATATAGAATGAGAAAGGAGGAGGGGAAAAACAAAACTCCCTGAAGCGCACAAGGCGCACGGATCTATATCATGTGAAGACTATGACTGCGCTGTGGCTGTAATAGTAGAAGCCTCCTTAGACTAGGCTCCTATATGTACATCTTCGGGAGGATGAGAGCTACGACCAGAACCAACTATCCGCGAATGTTGATCCTCAATTGATTTTCGCTTGGACAGCTCTACCTGTTGATCCTCAGAAATCCCTGTGCTAAAATCGATCAATGTTGCTTCCCCCACAGGAGAGTACCTGAACAAGTCAGCAAATGGTAGGATAAGGCAGTCTTAGCCTATGGAGTAGTGATCTGGGCATCATCAAAAGTGAAGGGTGGCTGGATCGACTGAACCTCCAAACGCAGACTATCAAGGTCAGTCCCCAATATAGTAACCGCTTCACTATCCCCTTTGGCCTCAACCGCGGATAATCTCCGCTCATAGTCTAACATTTGAGCACGTAGAGGCCCAAGACTTCTCTCAATATCCACCTGAATAAAATGGGGGATATCAGCCACCAAGCGAGATATGGAACTGTCATTTGCTAAGGTCATGGTTGTAGCCTTAGCAAATGTCAATGTAGAAGATCGTGGAGGCTCGGTAGACTGAGTAGTGTGTGATGGAAGCGGTGCCTGAGGGAGATCAATAACTAGAGTAGTATCACTATGACTCGGTGGAGCATTAGATGCATGTGAAGTCATAGGAGAGGTACTAGCAGTGGGTACCTCTCTCAAGGATGAACAAAAAACCTCACCAAACAATTAGTCCCACCGGATTGTCATCATCTTGACTAGTCCGAATATCAATAACTTCCGTACATTTTATTTCCATGTCAATTTTGGGAAAGAGAGGAACCTTGTGAACAACACATAATGCAGAGATAAGCGCAGGAAAAGGTAACAAAGTGCCCCCTTGTTTCGATCGGAGTTTGATCACTTCGACAATAATCTCTCCCGGATTGACATCCAATCCATCCATGATGCACCCCACAATAATAGCTCTTTTGATGGTGACGTCTTGATCATTGGTAGATGGAAGCAACCGGTTGCTGATGCACCATGGTTACATGGCACTTTCGATGCTTAAAATAATAAAAATATGCAATAACTTGGGTGTATTTTATTGGTATAATATGGTTTCTGTCCTACTTTGTTGGAAAAGAGGTTTTAAAGGCGAAATGATCAAAAAGGAAGAATCAAGCCCAAGAACGAAGTGTCGAAAGAAGAAAGAAAAAGAATCTGCACCAGAGAGGGACTCACGACACCACTCACGTGGCGTGATTGCCACTCACTTGACGTGAGTGGCTGGCGTGAGTCCACTTCAGAGATCCAAGAGAGAGTTCTGATTTTCACGACACCAGTCACGTGGCGTGACTGTCAGTCACGTGATGTGGAAACATGGCGTGACTCAACTTCTGAAGACGTTTGATTGAGCCTGATTTCCACGACACCAACCTACGTGGCGTGACTTGGTTCCACGATACCAAGTCATAATACCGTGGAAGTTGCCGACTCTGTTCTCCTATTTTGTTTTGGATAGTATTAGCTTTGTATCTATAAATACCCCTGTATAGTCCTATGTGCGAGAGTTAGTTATTACATTGTTTTGAGAGCTATTTCATACTGTTTCTGAGTTCATAAACATATTCTTGGTATTGTAGTTACAAACCCTAATTCGAGTTTTATTGATAATTGAGATTTTAGTTTTTCTTCATTGTTGTGAGATCATAATTATGTTTTCATCTCTGAATTTTTCTTGTGTTCTTACAATTATGAGTAGCTAAACCCATCAACTAGGGTTGTGTGAACCATGAGGAATTAACGAAACCGGTTAAGTGCAAGGCAATTGTATACCGCTGTGTATGCATGTATTGTTGTTTTCGTCCTTGTGATTGCTCTTCTAACAGTTGCAAACGTTAGAAACTCACCTGTATTCTAGACTTTCTCGAGAGAGAGGTAGAGGTTGGGAAAAGGAGATAACAACAGAGATTTGAAGCTATCAACCTTGATCTAATAGCTTGAGCCTTAGCGGGAATAGTTATCTGAGATCTAGGACAAGGGTTAGTAGTGCGACACTCGAAGACCGAGAGGAGAAGAGTGAAATTTGTCTAACCAAGGTCGAGAGACGTTTAGACGAACATATCTTGTCAGATTTTGCATGCCACATAGCGGGATAATTTTGTTGGCACAAGTAATCGGTGGAGTTACGAAATCATTGGGGATCATAGTCCTAGTGTATCTCTCTTATTATTTACAAACTCGATACAACCAGCGATCGTTACTGTCACTGTTTAGTTGCAACCCCCCCCCTCTTTTTACTTATTTACCAATTTTTCCATCTAGTATTCTAAACAATCTTCAACCTATTCCCTGTGGGATCGACCCCAACCTAGTTGGGTTCTATATTTGACAAGCGACCGCTTTATACTTCTTAGGAGGCATATTTTGGGCTATATCAAATTTTGGCGCCGTTGCCGGGGAATATGGTTAGGAGTTTATTAATACTTCTTGGAGTAGATTGGTTGTGTTTTTTTATATACTTTTGAGGGCATACGCCGGTGTATGCCAAATACTAGGAGTCAAGGCAATCCCCTAATTCCACTTGATCTTGAAATTGAAAGAACTCTGAGAGCTAATCGAAGAATGGTGAATACTGAAGGAGTTCAGGATCCTGCAGCTGCGGGAGACATTCATCACCAACCAATTCAGCCAGTTGGTCATGAAACATCAGAACAAACTACCGCTCGATTGACACGTGAAGACCATGCTAGGCAAGCTGTTCTTAGGCAACCAGAAAGAGATAATCGAGCAATGCAAGAAGCAACACAACGACTGGTTGGGGATGAAGAGCGACAAAGACAATTGAGAGCACAACCGAGACCATATGTGCATGTTTATGATGATCCTGAAGATGAGGATGTGGCTTATTTTGAGCCAATCGAGACCGGTGCCCTCATTCCACCTGAGTTACCTCCGGGCACTAAGTTTGACATTACCAGTGCCATGATTCACCTAATAAACTTAAAGGGTATGTTTGCTGGTCTGCCTACGGATGATCCAAACATGCACGTAATAAATTTTGTGGGGGCCTGCACGTCATATAATTTGCCTGGAGTTGACCAAAAGGCTATTCGACTAAGGTTATTTCCATTCTCTCTAACAGGAGAAGCGACTTTGTGGTTGGCAGAATTACCACGAGGATCTATCACTAATTGGCAAGAATTGAGAAATCAATTTCTAGAGAGGTTTTTTCCACCTTCCAAGATGCTGCAGCTCAAGGATGAGATCTATAACTTTAGACAACTACATTCTGAAGCACTATATGAGGCATGGATAAGGTTCAAGAAGAAGCTGCAGAATGTGCCAAATCATAGGATGAGTGGTAGAAACTTACTTGAAATCTTTTACAGGGCGCTAAACATAAATACTAAGGCTGTAGAAGATACTATAACTGGTGGAGCATTTATGAGAATGAGGTGGGATCAAGCTTCAGAAATATTAGATCATATCACTAAGACCAATCGAGGATGGCATACTCGAGAGGCAGATACGCCAGCTGACACATATGCTATTGGAGCCTCGGCAGCGTAACGGGCCTTGGATAAATCTGTGGCTCAAGAGGTCGCTCAGTTGAGGATAGAAATCGGTCTTCTGGCTAAGCAGATAGCGACCAGAGATGCGGAAAAGGTGCATGCTGTAGGTGCACAAGGTAAATCGGCTAGACATGATGATAGTGAGTCTGATGAAGAGGCGAAGTACCTAGATCGAGAAGTGGCGGGTTTTCGATCCAAGGGCCAAGGGTCTAATCAAGACTCTTGGAACTCAAGGCAAGGGAATCAAGGTCGAAACTATTATGGAGACAACTACAACAAATCGGGATACAGAGATCGAGAATGAGATCGTGATGGTAATTGGAGGCGGAAAGATTATTATAGAGAGAAGAATGACCTTTATGTACCACCAGGAAGATGTGATGAGGAGTATGGAAATTCAAGGATGGAGGCCCTTCTTAATAAACTGGTCAAAGGAGCAAAGAGCCAGGAAAATTACTTGAATGAGATTAGGACTGACATTTCGGACATAAGTCAGAAAGTGGAGTCTCATTCAACTGCCATTAAATAGTTGGAGTAACAGTTTGGGCAGATATCAGTGGCACTGAATCAACGTCAGCCAGACACCCTTCCAAGCAACACCGTCCAAAATCTGAAGAATGATGCTCATTGTAGGGCTATCACAACTAGGAGTGGAATGACTCTCATTGAGGCACCCAATCAAGTTGAGGGTGTTCATGCTCCACTGGAAGAGTATACTAAGGCCACGGAAAAAGTAAAGAAAGCCATACAGAAGGCTTCCTCCATCTTTCCCTCAACGTCTCAAGAAAAAGGTGTATGAAAATAAAATTGTTAGTAGAGAGATCACGAAAGAGGTGGAACATCCTCAAACTGATGAAAACAAGGTAAATGCTGAAACTGAGAAAGTAAAGGAAGCCCTACAAGGGATAAAACCCATTCCTAGGCCTCCACCTCTATTCCCTCAGCGATTGAAGAAGAAGAAGGAGGATGGAAAATTTCAAAAGTTCATGTCCATCTTGAAGCAACTTTCTATAAACATTCCTCTTGTTGAGGCATTGGAGCAGATGCCAGGTTATGCGAAGTTCATGAAGGACTTGGTCACAAAGAAGAGAGCTATTAGTTATGAGTCTGTTGATAATTCGTACCATTGTAGTGCAATTGCATCCCGTTCTCTTATGCAAAAGAATGATGATCCAGGTGCCTTTACAGTTCCATGCACAATTGGGTCAGTTCACTTCGCCAGAGCTTTGTGTGACCTAGGTGCAAGCATTAACTTGATGCCGCTGGCAGTATTTGAGAAATTAGGTTTGGGAGCCCCCGAGACAACAAAGATGCGGTTATTGATGGCAGATCGTACGATCAAGAAGCTTGTGGGCATAATATGTGATATTTTGATCAAGGTTGAAAACTTCATATTTCCTGCTGACTTTGTTGTCTTGGACTGTGAGGTAAATTTTGAGATGCCCATAATTTTGGAGAGACCATTTTTAGCCACCGACAGAGCATTGGTAGACATGGAGCGGGGTGAGCTGAAATTTCGACTGGATAATAAGGAAGTCACATTCAATGTTTGCAGAGCTATGAAGCAGCCAAAGAACATGAGGGTGGTTTCAGAAATAAATATTTTTGATAACCCTGGAGGACAACCCAGTGGGGATATCTTGATGAAGTCTGAGTTATCAAGATACCCCCCTCGTGCCGCGACGTTAAATCAGGCGCTGCTTGGGAGGCAACCCAAGGTGTTTTGCTATTTTTACCTTTGCATTGATTTTTGTTACATTGATCGACATTAGAACCATGCACCTAGGGTGCCACAGGTATGTTCCTAACTCTCTTGTTTTATTTTATCTATTGCATTGGGGATAATGCATGCTTACAAGTTGAGGGTGTGAGGTACTTGTGGGTCTATATGTCCTCTTGGGGTTTTTTGTTGTCGTGTTTCTTTTCCCCCGAGTGTGCTATCATAGTAGAACCGGCATGTTTAGGTTTATATTTACATTGTTATGTGTTTCTTGCTAAATTAGGAGAAAAATAAGGGAACTATAGTGCAGTCCAGTTTAGAAATTTTTTTTTGCTTTTTGAAGGTTAAGGATACCCCTCCTGAAATTTTTTATTTTTGAATTGTGTGAGTAACATGTTTATGTGTGATAGCTGTTGGATCTTGTTATGGCACTAGGATTATAGGCAAATAACTGTAGCTAACATTGCATGAACTGGATAGGTAGTAGTTGATAATACAACCCTGTGCTATATGTGTGTGAGGTCACTACTTAGTTAACTGTGTGTGTGCGATCCAGAACTTGCCCGGTTAGTCTTGCCTAAGATTTGAGGATAGGGGGTTAGTAAAGGATCATAGGCCATTTTTGAATAAGTCCACTTTTAGCCTAAATGCCAAACCGAATGAATAAGTATCCCTTGATCCCGACTTTGAGCCGTAATTGACCTATTTCTTTCATTAGCCTATTCACCTTCCCATTTTAATTACAATGAACCTGTCTTGGACCTGGTCCCTTCTTGGACACTGTGTACCTCAACTCAGGCAAATCGCCTAAGTTGAGGGTGGCTATTATAGGGGTGCGTAGATTGAGTTGGGTATGAAGAAGAGGTAAATAAAAAAAAAAGGGAAAACATGTTTGGGTGTGAAGAAAAAAATATATATATAAGGTGAAAAGAAGAGAAATTGCAAAGAAAAAAAAAGAGTTGTATTGTAAAGTTTGAGAAAAATCACATCCAAAATCTGAAAATAAAAGAAAGGAGAATAAGGGAGAATAAAAATGAGAAAGGTTGAAAGTTGGAGCCAAAAATAGTGTAGTGTCAAGAAGGGTTGAGTCACCATACCCATATGTACCATACCCATCCCTAAGCCTATATTACAATCCGAGTAAAGTCCTATAGTGATCGTAGTCCAACTGTCCGAAAACTAAGGCATAGAAAATAAGGGCAAGCCTATGGTATTTCATGCACACTGTTTTAACTTCTTTGTGAGAGTGAGTGTTTTGACCTCGTCCCTACTTTGATATTCATTAGGATATTGTGAGTAGATAGGACTTCTTTAATTGTGAGAGCACATGGGTTACATTATTAGCTGCTAGTTGTTCGAAAAATGTCATTTGCATATATGCTTAGTTGTTTATGCATAATCTGGTGCCATCACTTGATCCCTTCTGTGTCATGATAATATGTTGCCTGTATACACACTTTGGTTTTGATTTGCAAATAGGAGGGGTCGTAAAAGTTTTGTGCCAAAGGCAACGAGTCGATTGTCATAGGTCCCTTGGGTTTCTCTTAATCAAGCATCATATATGTGTGTTTTTGTTTTGTTCGCCTGAGGACATGCAAACGTTCTAAGTTGAGAATGTTGATGCACCAAGGTTACATGGCACTTTCGATGCTTAAAATAAGGAAAATATGCAATAACTTGGGTGTATTTTGTTGGTATGACGTGGTTTTTGTCCTACTTTACAGGAAAATAGGTTTTAAAGGCAAAATGGTCAAAAAGGAAGAATCAAGCCTAAGAAAGAAGTGTCGGAAGAAGAAAGAACAAGAATCTGCACCAGAGAAGGACTCACGACACCACTCACGTGGCGTGACTGCCACTCACGTGGCGTGACTGCCACTCACGTGACGTGAGTGGCTGGCGTGAGTCCACTTCAGAGATCCAGGAGAGAGTTCTGATTTCCACGACACCAGTCACGTGGCGTGACTGTCAGTCACGTGATGTGGAAACATGGCGTGACTCAACTTCTGAAGACGTCTGATTGAGCCTGATTTCCACGACACCAACCTACGTGGCGTTACTTGGTTCCACGATACCAAGTCACGATACCGTGGAAGTTGCCGACTCTGTTCTCCTATTTTGTTTTGGATAGGATTAGCTTTGTATCTATAAATACCCCTGTATAGTCCTATGTGCGAGAGTTAGTTATTACATTGTTTTGAGAGCTATTTCATACTGTTTCTGAGTTCATAAACATATTCTTGGTATTGTAGTTACAAACCCTAATTTGAGTTTTATTGATAATTGAGATTTTAGTTTTTCTTCATTGTTGTGAGATCATAATTATGTTTTCATCTCTGAATTTTTCTTGTGTTCTTACAATTATGAGTAGCTAAACCCATCAACTAGGGTTGTGTGAACCATGAGGAATTAACGAAATCGGTTAAGTGCAAGGCAATTCTATACCACTGTGTATGCATGTATTGTTGTTTCCGTCGTTTTGATTGCTCTTCTAACGGTTGCAAAAGTTAGAAACTCGCCTGTATTCTAGACTTGCCCGAGAGAGAGGTAGAGATTGGGAAAAGGAGATAACAATAGAGATTTGAAGCTATCAACCTTCATCTAATAACTTGAGCCTTAGCGGGAATAGTTATCTGAGATCTAGGACAAGGGTTAGTAGTGCGACACTTGAAGACCGAGAGGAGAAGAGTGAAATTTGTCTAACCAAGGTCGAGAGACGTTTAGACGAACATATCTTGTCAGATTTTGCATGCCACATAGTGGGACAGTTTTGTTGGCACAAGTAATCGGTGGAGTTAAGGAATCATTGGGGATCACAGTCCTAGTGTATCTCTCTTATTGTTTACAAACTCGATACAACCAGTGAGCGTTACTGTCACTGTTTAGTTGCAAAACCCCCCCATTTTACTTGTTTACCAGTTATTCCATCTAGTATTCTAAACAAACTTCGACCTACTCCCTGTGGGATCGACCCCAACCTAGTTGGGTTCTATATTGGACAAGAGACCGCTTTATACTTCTTAGGAGGCTTATTTTGGGCGACATCAGTTGCCCACAAAACCAAGCCAATGATTGGCTTGAATAGAAAGGTCCCTTCGTTTGATTTGTCCTACCCATTTGCCCACAGCGAAAGACCTTTTGCAATAATTTGGGAAAGCCATGGAAAATGAACACGCCCTCCTAGCACCCGTTTCTTGCTTTTAGTCCTAGGTACGCCCTCACAACCAAAATATAGCTTGTTGATCGCGGAGGCGGAGCAAGGCACCTCCACTCCCCTAACAAGTACACTGGGTAGACAAGGTTGATCCTCCACTGGTGGTTTATACATGTGTTGGTTGTGCCGGATGACATAGACGGCGTAGAATTCCCTGACAAGATTCGAATAATAAACCTCAGGAGGAGATTCGGGGTTAATAACTGTGAAGACTTCCCATCCATACTTGTTGACTTTCCATATGATGTCCGGGAAGTGATAGTGAACACCCTTCAAGATAAAACACTTTTTTGGGATTCAAACCCCGAGTATAAACCCATTCATCATAAAGTTCACGCATTTCCTCGACTGCAAATCTGATTTTGTCGACATCCTTAGCTAATCCCCTTGAAATATCAAGTGTGCTTTGAACATTGGGGATGCTAGGATTTCCTTGTTGTGTCAGAATCTTTTTCTTTGAGGTAGTAGCTATGGCCTTGCCTTTGTCTTTGCTATGATACTTCTTTTCACCTCGCGAAATTGCCTTCCGTGGAGTCATTCCTAAAAAGAACACAAAAGAACCAAACAACACAAAAAGAAAAAGATAAAACATATTTTTGGATTTTGGTTATAAAAAAAATAATTAAAACTATGTTAAATGAGGTGAATGCAAGGAAAAATATTATATGAAACCACATAGGAGTAAATGAGTACCACTAAACCTCAAATACAACCCACTTCGTCTTGAAGTGCATAATCGGTCCATGACCTTTATATGAACAAAAATGATGATTTGCCCTTAAGAATGGTGTCACCTAATCTATCATAGGGCAAATTATGCATTTTTGTCATGATCAACCATCCTTAATAACTCATATCACTAAAAAGAATCACTGGCTATGTTCCATCATTAATGACTTTAATAAATAGTCAAAAGATGTACCACAATCCCATTTATCAACCATTTAAAGCAATCAAGTTACAAACTCCTCATGCAAATTTGAACAAACATGTGGTATGCATCATGAAGTGGAAAAATGCAATAATGAGCATGACAGTTAAAAGAGCATTCAATTCACACATTTCAACTACAAGAATTATAAAAAATCATTTATTCATGGAATAGTGTTCAATATAAGTTCAATAAACCATGATTAGGTCTCTTAGATCATTCACAAAAGAAACTACAAAGAAATGCTCATGTAGGAATTTAATCAAACACATGGGGTGCATCAATTTTGGGTACTCAAGAATTCCCCAATTTGTATATAAATCATCACCCCCAACTCAAATAATCCACAAAAACATCAATATTACACCATAGGAAGTCCATATGAATCAACTCTTCATAATAATCAAGCATAGAACATGATTCACCATTTTTGTCTAAAAGCTTCTTAGAAAAGATTAAACCAAGTGAACTTACCAATCTTAAGAGAAGATGTAAAATTTTGAAGATGAAGAGCTCTTGAGTTGTAACTAGTGAAGTGTGTGAAGTGTGCAAATCTTCTTTGTTGAAATAGATGAAGTGTGAAGTAAAAGAAAATTGTGAGAATAAAGAAAGAGGAGCCGATTTTCCGTTTTTTTTGTAATATGGGTTGAGTTTTGAAGTTATAAGGATATGGGTTATGGATTATGGGTTATGTTTTAAAGAAAAGAATGGGTCAACCTAGTTTGGGTAGACCCAACAACTTAAGAAAAAATTTAGAGATCCAAACCCCACCTGCGCCCCACATGCGTATGTATGTGGGGGAATGCACACGCAGGTAGGCTGATTTACCTAGGCAGAATGCCTGTTGTGACTTGATCAGCTGCGGAGAGTCACCTGCACGTGCATATTGGAGACCTGCGCATGCAGGTGAGTGAAATTTGCCCAATAGGTAATGAAGCCGAGCCACCTGCGTTGGCCGTCCTGCGCATGCAGGTGCCTGGCCTGTGCCCGCAGGTGGCTTCTGAACTCCAACAAGTAAGTTTCAATTCACATGGTGGACTCATGCACCCTGACATGCGTGGGCATGTGGGCGTCTGCGCCAGCAGGTGGCTGATATAGCCCAAAACAGTGTTTCCCATCTCCCACACTTAGCATTTTTCACCTGCATCCACCAAAATAACTAAGAATTAGCAATCAATTAATTTGGAAATGACAATAAATAACCTTGGGTTGCCTCCCAAGAAGCGCCTTGGTTATCGTCGTGGCTCAACGGTGTTCCTCATTATCATGCATCCTTAAAACGGAGCAACTCGACCTTAGCCGCTCCGGATTCACCCTCATAAAAATATTTTAGCCTTTCACCATTCACCATGAACCTCCTTTTCTCATGGTCCTCCAGTTCAATAGCACCACTACGAAAGACATCAACAACTACAAAAGGGCCCGACCAGTTGGATTTTAGCTTACCCACAAAGAGTTTTAACCTCGAGTTGAAGAGTAACACTTTATCACCCGCATGAAACTCTCTTTTTAAGATCTTAGTATCGTGCCACTTCTTCATTTTCTCTTTGTATAACACTGTGCTCTCATATGCCTTAAGTCGGAACTCTTCTACCTCATGAATTTGGTCTATTCTTGATTTGAAGGCATCCACCCAATTCATATTCAATTTACGCAAGGCCCATAAGGTTTTCTACTCTAATTCAACCGGGAGATGACAAGACTTTCCAAACACCAGCTGATATGGAGACATGCCAATAGGAGTCTTAAATGCGGTCCTATATGCCCAAATAGCATCATCAAGTTGTCTTGCCCAATTTGTGCGCCCAAAATTTATAGTTTTCTCCAAGATCGACTTTATCTCCCAATTGAAAACCTCCACCTGGCCACTCATTTGAGGATGATATGGGGTAGCCACCTTCTGCCTCACCACGTATCTTTCAAGCAAAGCTTCGAATAGCCGATTGCAAAAATGAGAGCCACCGTCACTAAAGATGGCTCGGGGAGTTCCAAACCTAGTGAAAATGTATTTTTTTTATGAAGAATGTAACACTTTTACTTTCGTTGGTCGGCAAGGCAATGACCTCTACCCATTTGTACATGTAATCAATGGCCACAAATATATACTTAATACCATATGACCTCACAAACGGACCCATAAAATCAAGACCCCATACATCGAATAGCTCCACCTCAAGATTGGGCCTTAAAGGTATTTAATGCCTCCTCGAGACACCACCATGCTTTTGACATTGAATGCAAGTTTTTGTCAATTCATAAGCATCCCGGTGGATGGTATGTAACACCCCGTACGTTCCCAACCCTACTTGATGACATTAAATAATATGTACTTAGGTATCGAGAGCTATAGGTATGCATTTGGTAATGCTATTGGTGAGATAATTGAATTTGGCTCTTGTTATGTGATTAAACCTTCATAGGAGGTGTTTTATGATCTTCGTGGAACATTTGTGGGGTTCAAAACGAGGCTAAGAATACCTCTAAACAAAGTATATTAAGGTTAAGAAGTGAGTTAAAGAATAGGACTTGAAGTATCTAACCAAACCCGCGAAGAAAAGTCGAAAAATAAAATTTTCAGAAAATTTTAAGGAGGGGCACGTTTGGGACCATGCCACGCCGCTATGGGCTAAAATTTTTAGCCCATAGGCAGTAATTTGGCGCGCCCAGGGGTGTGCCACCTTGGGTTTTGCACTTTTTCAAAAGTTGGAAATTTCTAAGCCCCAAGGGTATCCGGGGACGTACCGAGCCGATTTTTGCCCCGTTTCTTCTACAACCATGGGTATATACATGATATGAGTGAAATATTATATTGGTATGATAAAATTACTCGAGAACGAATTTGGAGCCAAAATGACGATTTTACCCTTGTAGCCAAAATAAGCCATACGTGGCTAGAATTGCTTGTTTTCGAAATCGAGGCTACGAGTATGAATTTCATGAGTGGGAATATTGTTTTAATGCATATGGAATGAATTAAACATGAGAAATTATTGATTTTATTGGATTAAGTGAATTGGGCCAAAAAGGGCCCAAAATGAGAAGGAAACACATGACCCATGATGACCCATTCTTCCATTGACTAAGCCTTAAATGCCAAGAGTGGCTAAGCATGACTTTAGAGGTATATAAAAGGAGGCAAAAATCATATTTTATTGAAGCAAAACACACATGCTTTTCTATCTTTTTCTAGAAAAATCTCAAGAACACTTCTTTGACTCCCAAAAACCCTAAGGCATTTTTGGAGCAAGATCACCATTTTCCAAGCTTGGGTAAGTGATTATTCTTGTAATTTAACATATTATGAGCATGAGAGATTATGTATATCATGTTGGTTATGGTTGAAAATGTTGGACATGTCACTTTGTGCTTTTGTATAAGACTTGTGATCCATGGGATTTGAACTTGAATAAGGACTTGTGCCTTTGATGAAAGATCATGATGTGGATAAAATATGAACATCTATGGTGTTATTTTGTTATTAAATTTGTTATTTTTCTATAAGTGCAAATTGTGGGATTTTGGCCGATTTGTGCTATGAAGTGTATTAAGGTGAATTGATGGATTGTTTGTGATGTGGTGTGGATAAGAAAGTGTAAAGGGGAAGTGTTGTGGTGGAATGTATTGATTATCATGTATTGATCAATGTTGGGAATATTGGAGGATTTTTGGAATAATGATTTTATCAATGGTTTTGTTAAGGGGGAAATGACATGTTAAAGCTAAACATGTGACTTATTGTTGTTGTATGCCATTATAAGGTAATTGGTGGTTAATGTTGGTTTTGTTATAAACTTTTGTTGTAGAGAGAAACATAAGGAAGGAGCAGGAATATTGTATGCACGTCTAAGATTGTGTATTCGTATTAAGAATACAAGGTATGTGAGGTTCCTTTTTCCATATCCTTCTGCAACATGTTGTTCACATTGACATTGGGCTTGTTTCAATTCCGAGAGGCTTGAAGTATATCAATTTAGGTTGACGTATATTGTTATCCATATGTGTCCTATTCTTAGATGAATGATGATTCATTTATCCCTTGTTCATTGATTGCAGTTCCTAAGATGTCATAACGTGGTAATTTCTTAAAAGAATTATCCCAAGAGAGTAAGATGCAAGAGAGTCTATTAAATCTTGAATAGCATTTTCCCAATCATGTCATGTTCCAAAAGTCCTATAATATGATGATTATCTTTGTATCAATCTTTCACAAGTAAAGGTACCAATCTTATAAGAATAATAAGAAGTGATGTGTAAGCTAATATATTTATTTGTCATAAGTGAAGATGTCAATCTCATGAAGTACAAGAGTGAAGTAATATATATGTGTGATTCCTATTATGTCATGATCCTCATTGTATCACTCTTAAGAATGGAAGTAAGAATAACAAGAGAAATAAGAGGTGTATAATTAAGAAGTAAGCATGGGTGGTATCCCAGGGGTTAAAATACCTAGCATGGGTCGATCCTAATAACACGGGTGGTATCCCAGGGGCGACAGAAAAGCCTAGCATGGGTCGATCCCGATCCATCCCAAGGGAGATATAAAAGCCTAGAATGGGTTATGACAGTACATCCCAGGGGCGACACGAAAGCCTAGCATGGGTTAATGATATCCCAGGGGCGACACGAAAGCCTAGCATGGGTTCACATAACATCCCAGGGGTCAAAGTACCTAGCATGGGTTAATCTCATCCCAGGGGCGATAGAATAGCCTAGCATGGGTAGAACAATAAAGATGAATAAAAGATGAAGACAAGAGGAGTAAAGAACGTAATATACATGGTTCCCCACATGCAGAAAAAAAGAGTTTATTCACATTTCTATTTCTTTATATTGATTCCATTATTGTGGTTATTATATATGATGAATTTCTTATGAGCCTTACATACTCAGTACATTCTTCGTACTGACCCCCTCGGGGGAATTACCTTACATGTTGCAGGTGCAGGCACTAGTAGACCTTCATCGTAGGTTGACATTGCGGATCTTTGGTGAGCCCCAGTTGCTTCGGGACTTTCCGAGTCATAGGGGTATCGTTATATTGATGTTGTAAATATTGAATAAAGGGGGGACTTGTCCCTACTGTTAGTTGGTCTGGTAAATGCATCTGTTAGAGGCTTTTGTAGACATGTGTGGGTTATAAATGTGAAAGATAAATGTTCGTTTTGACTTGATGGCTCCAACGACCAAGTTTCTAAATATGTATATAGCACATGTTTCCATGATTCATGTTTTCCGCATAGTTGCATAAGGTTTAATAAGGTTCACACGAGGACATGCATACGAACGTACATGAGCAAAGGTTGGTTCTCTCGGGCCATATCGGCTTCGGGTGCCAATCACGCCTCAATGGAGTTTGGGGCGTGACATGGTAGGCCAATAATCACCACACTGAAGGACTTTAGTGGCGGTTCTCACACCGCCATGATGGCCACCAAATGGAGAGGAATGGCAAGCTTCAAGAATGGATTTCATCTCCTCTTCCATGACACATCGACGTACAATCCCATCCGTACATTCCCTAAAAAGATAGGGTTCATCCCAAAAGTACCTCTTCACGTCATGGATAAATCTTTTTCTTTGATAGTAACTCAACTCATCAGGAAGCAATCTTCTCACTATATAGTTTGCAAAATCAGCGTACCATAGCGGTATGCTCCCTTTCAAGCTCATGAAAAGCTCATCAGGGAATGTATCATCAAGTTCAAAATCGCCTGAAATTGCTTTATTTGTCTCAAGATGTGATAGGTGGTCTGCTACTTGGTTTTCACAACCCTTTCTATCCCTCACTTCAAAGTCAAATTCCTGAAATAGCAGAATCCACCTTATCAGTTGGGGTTTTTCTTCTTTCTTTGCCATCAAATACCGGAGAGCAACATGATCGGTGTGCACGATAACCTTTGTGCCTAACAAGTAAGCTCGAAATTTCTCAAACCCATTAACCACGGCTAGTAATTCTTGTTCCATAGCAGTGGGAATCATTCAACAACTTGCTAGCATAGTATATAGAATGAAGAAGTTTCTCCTTTCGTTGTCCAAGCACAGTTCCCAATGCCAGCCCACTAGCATCACACATGAGTTCAAATGGTTGTGACCAATTTGGGGTCACTATAATAGGGGCTGAAACAAGCTTATCCTTAAGACAATTAAATGCCTTCAAACACTCTTTATTGAACTCAAACTTTACCTCCTTCTCAAGGAGTTTACACATTGAATGGGCAATTTTAGAGAAATCTTTAATAAACCTCCTATAAAAACCCGCATGGCCAAAGAAACTCCGAACCCCCTTGACAGATATTGGAGGTGGTAGCTTAGCAATGACTTCCACCTTAGCTTGATCGACTTAGATTCCTTGGCCTGATATTTTGTGTCCAAGAACAATCCCATCCTTAACCATAAAGTGGCACTTCTCCCGATTCAAAACAAGATTGTTTGCTACACATCTTTCAAGCACCTTCTCCAAGTGATCAGGGCAATCTTCAAATGTATCACTTACCACTGAGAAATCATCCATAAATACCTCCATAGAATTCTCTACCATGTCAGAAAAGATGGGAAGCATACATTATTGAAAGGTAAACAGTGTATTGCATAGTCCAAAAGGGCATGAGCCTAAAAGCAAAAGTTCCATAAGGACAAGTGAAGGTAGTTTTTTCTTGATCTTCAGGAGCTATTGAGATTTGATTATAGCCCGAGTATCCGTCGAGGAAGCAAGACCAACCCCTGCCCGCCAACCTATCAAGCATTTGATCCATGAAGGGCATGGTGAAATGATCCTTCTCAGTCCATGAATTTAATTTTCTATAATCAATACACACTCTCCAATCTGTGACCGGACGGACAGGTATAAGATCATTATTTTTGTTTGGGACAACCATAATACCACCTTTCTTAGGAACACATTGAACTAGACTTACCCAAGTGCTATTCGAGATAGGATAAACTACACCCGCATCAAGCCACTTGATGATTTCTTTCTTCAAAACTTCTTGCATTGGAGGATTTAATAATCTTTGACGTTCTACACTTGCTATAAACTCGGGCTCAAGCTTGATATTGTGGGTGCATATTCAGATGGAATTCCAATAATATCGTCTATGGTCCATTCAAGTGTCCTAATATACCAAATCACCATCGATTTTAATACCTCAATTTGCCAAGATGAAAAGTGTCTTGCAATATTAATAGGTAGAGTTTCACCTTCTCCCAAGAACACATAACGGAGATGAGGTGGCAATGGCTTGAGCTCAATTTGTAGCGGATCTTCAATTGAAGGCTTTGCCGTAGGAGTTTCCCAATTTTTCTAGTCAAGGTCCAACTTACAAGGATTTTTTGAGTAAGACCTAAAGCCTTTCAAGGATGCAACTTCTTCGTCATATCTTTCATTCCCTTCGCTTTCAAGATTCCATAAGACCCCCACCAAAGGTTCATTAACATATTCAGTCTCCATAGTATTAGCCGCTACATCATCAATTATATAGATTACGGAGACAACTTGAAAATCCATAGGTTGTTTCATGGACTTGCAGACGTTGAATGACACCTCTTCATTGTTTACCCGAAATTTTATTTCACCGCATTCAACATCAACTAAAGCTCTATCGGTAGCCAAGAATGGCCTACCAAGAATAATGGGGACCTCATGGTTAATTTCACAATCCAAGATGACAAAATCGTCCGGAAAGATGAAACGCTCCACCTCATAAGTACATCATACAATATACCCACGGGTCTCTTTATAGAGCGGTCAACCATCAATAGCCGCATTGTTGTTGCCTTTGGAGCTCCCAAGCCTAGCTTTTGAAATACGGCTAATGGCATTAAATTAATACTTGCCCCAAGATCACATAAAACTTTCCCAAATCGGTACACTCCAATAGTACATGGGATAGTGAACGCCCCCGGATCATCCTTCTTCACAACCATTGTACTAGATATGATAGCACTACAATTATGTGTAACTTCAATTGTCTCGAAGCCCATGATTCTCTTCGTTGTTACCAAATATTTCATAAACTTAGCATACTCGGGCATCTCTTGTAAGGCTTCCAACAATGGTATGTTTACCGAAAGGTTGCTAAATTTAGAAAGGAATTTTTTGAACTTTGAATCATCTTCCTTCTTCTTAAGCCTTTGTGGAAATGGAGGAGGGATTTTAATTTGTGAATTAGAGACAATCAAGTTTTCATTTGATTTGGAATTACCACAATCAACCACTTGTGGGTATGCATCATTTTCAACCTTCTCTTCCACTTTTTCCGACCCCTCAACACCTTGATCTTGTGACATTGGAGTTTCATCTTTTGAATTTTCAAGCCGATTCCTCTTTTTGCTCATTTGTCCTCCAATACCCTTATTACTAAGGTCGTCATCAAGATTTACAACATCATTTCCAAGAGTTCTCCCACTTCTAGTAACAATTACCATGACGTGAGCGCCAATTTTTGGATTCACAACCGTATCGCTAGGGAGTCCTCCTCTTTGTCTTGCATTCATTTGGGAGGAGAGTTGACCTATTTGGGTTTCAAGTTGCTTTATCGAAGCTGAGTGTGAGGTGACGGTTTGATTGAGATGCGACAAATCCCCTTTCATTTCTCTTAACATCTTATCGCTTCCTTCAACTCCCAAGAGGATACGAGCAAGTACATCTTCATTCTTATACTTCTCCGGATTAATAGAAGTTGCTTCTTTACCCTTGGACCTATCATGTGGAGGAACATACCTATCATAGTCCCAATTTGTATCTCACCAATAACGGTCTCTATCTTTATCTCTCCACTCTTGATTTATATCACGATCCTTCCACTCACGATCTTTCCAATCACGATCTTTCCAATCACGGTCTTTATCCATCCAACCTTGATTCCCACCTTTGCTTTGATAGGTGGGGCGGGAACCCCCCATTTGGTTTGACATAAATTAGATTTCTTCATCAAGAGCCTCCGTTTCATCATCATTGAAATGCTTATCACCCTTGGAAGCAACGACGTTAACCGTCTTTGGTGTTGATCCCATTACATGATTGGTGAGTAGCTCTAGTTGTGTCATCATTTTGGCCATACTCTTATCTCTCTCCTCATATTTCTTTCTTTGCTCTTGGCTCACAAAAGATGCGGAGGGAGCCCCCACGGGCACCTCGAAATCTCTTGTATGCCAACTTTGACTTTGTTTAGTGACTTGGTCCAATAATGCCGATGTAACACCATAAGTTTTTTTCACCAAAGATCCGCCGGCTGCATTGTCCGTAACCATTTTGTTCAATTGATCTAATGCTTGATAAAATATTTGGAGGAGCATCTTATCCGAAACCTCGTGAGTCGGGCATTGCATCAATTTATTGTAAAACCTTTGCCAAGCCTCATGTAATAGTTCACCATTTAATTAACGGAAGTTAATAATCTCATCCCTCAATTGTAACATCAGAGATGGTGGGAAGAACCGATCCAAGAATGATTCCGTCAATTCCACCCATGTAGTGATTAAACCTGTGGGCAATTTCCTCAACCACAATGCGGCTTCGCGCGTCAATGAAAAGGGAAAGAGTCTCAATCGGATGAACTCTTGTGATATGTGGGCGATATCAAACGGCATGGACACATCAATGAAATTTGTCAAGTGAAGATTTGCGTGTTCATGGGCTTGACCCCCATATAACCCCTTCATTTGAAAGAGGTAGAGCATCACACTAGTAACGTGAAACACTCCATTGCCGTGTACGGGCGGGATGCGGATGGCACTAGCTCTCCCGACATCTCCCAAATAGTCTTCATCATCTAAATGCCCGTCAAATGAAGCGGCATGACTACCATGTTGACTCATTGAATCATGAAGACTTTGGTTGTCACCTGTGGAGAACAAAAACAAAAAATAAAGTAAACTTACACCACGATAGACACAAGTAACTTAAAACACTATAAAGAATGAACGTTATGTTTCATTCCCCGGCAACAACACCATTTTGATAATGCTCAAATACACCCTAGAATTGAGTGTACACAGTCGTTAGCAATATAATTACCCAACTTAGAGTCGGGGTCGAATCCATAAGGAATGAATGCGATAGCTTTCACCTCTAAGTGTCAAAAGCAACTAGTGCTAACACGTGATGCTATAAAAGTAATACATAAAAGTAAATAGGGGAAATTATTAGGTTAACAATTGGTAATTATCAAAGTGAATGTAGTTTGAAATGCACAATTCAAAGATTAGAGAAATAGAGTTGAAATCAAGTGTAATACGGGACTTGGGGTTATGCTGTTGTAAAAGTGAGAGTCTGCACGGGTGATTGACTATTTGTCTAGATTTAGCTAAGAGTTTATGGGTAGGCTAGATTATGGATACTTAGTGTTGATTTGTCAATCAAACACCAAGATATCACACGTGGGTTCTTTCGAACACCTCACTAGTATATCTATTTAATCAATCGAATACCTCAATTAGCGTCCTTATGTCTAAGAGACACTATTAAATGATAAATATCAAGTCATTGTTCACTTTTTATTCTTCACCCTCATCCCCTTTGTCAAGGATGATGAGAGTTCTAGGGTTAATTAGAGTTTGCAACCTCTAATTTAAGATCGAACACATAGAATAGGAGTAAAACCCACAACAATTATCTAATTAGGAAGACAAATAAACAACACCCATATAAATTTTCACATCTTACTCAAGCATAACCCCAAGCAAAGAAATTAGCTACTCATAGAACGAGAAAAAGGAAAATCACCCAAATTCTCTTCCCAATGTTCCATTGAATCCAAGTTTTTCACAAGAATTCGATCCAAAATCGATACAAAATAAAAGAATGTAACTAGTTTCTTCTTAGGGTTTCACTCTCTTTTTCTCTAGCTTTTCCAAAAATGCCCAAGATCCATTTTCAGATCTGAAAAATCCCTTTTATAGCCCAAAAATCGTGTTCTTGGAAATTACGAAAATGCCACCACACTAGTCACCTGCTAGCGCAGGTGCCAGCGCAGGTGCTAGACCTGCGCGCGCAGATGACTAACGCAGGTGTTCCTGCCTTTCAGCTTCATCAGTCACCTGCGTGCGCAGCCCATGACATGCATGCGCAGGTGGCCTTTAATCCCCTCATGTGTTAATTTGAGCTCCCTTTCTTCACTTCTCGCATTCCCATTGACTCGCATGGTTAGCTCGAGCTCGTATTCATCCACTACCTACATAAAAGAGCTATATACATGAGAATTATATCGAATCAATGTGAAATACAAGATAATTCAAACTCAAATGTGTTAAGAAATGGGTAAATTGTCAACTTATCATGCAGTATCCTGCATTTTTTATCAGATGATCCTGAAAGTTGGGAATTGAAGGACCTTGATATCCATAGTAAAATGAATCACCCCTACCATGGATATCAAGATCCTTAAATTCCATGCTTTCGGGATCATATGATAAAAGATGTCCAGGATACTTCACTACCAGAAATACCCCATGTTTTCTGAACCCAATAGAATCGCTAATCCCACCATTCAGATCCACAACAATTTTTTTCATTCATGACTCCAACTTACCATACTAGTTCATGTTAGGATTTTTGTCCTGATTTTCTTACCAAATTTAAGTTTTACTTTTCTTAAAAGGAAAATAAAAGTAATACCATAATTACTTTAACTTTTCCTGAAAGAAAAATATAATTTTCTTCCATATTTGACTAACCTCTTTCTTGGAGGACAATTATTGAATCTCTATAAATAGAAGACCCCTCTTCTCATACCAAAACATAACAGAATCCACAACGTAGTCATTAAAAGAGTCTTGTTTAGGAGGAGATTTCTTCTAATAAGTTTAATGCTTTTTCATATTAGTTTTTAATATGTAAGTCGTTTGACCAAACCCTATTAATAATATATTTTTTAGTATATTTTTCTTTGTCATCTGAATTATCGCCTCTATGGTTTGCAATCAATAGCTTCCGCATGACGCCATTTAGATTTACAACCCAACAAGTGGTATCAGAGTCTACGGTTCAAAGGTCCAATAGTGTGGTGAAATGAGATTAAAGACAAGTTCAAAGCGGTTTCAAATCAAGATGCAACCAATTTGATGATAATAAAGATTTTTGTCCAACTACATGTGGAGAAGAAGTTTCAAACAAATTTTCAATAATCCTGCAGCTAATCCATCTTTAAAATCACAATCAATTTTCAACCCATACTTGCTTTAACGCATGGGCTCCAACTTTGAACCCTTACTAACTTTTATGCTTGGGCTCTTTTCAACTTATGCATATATACTCTTAACGCTTGAGATCCACTTTTAACCTGTGCTCACTTTCAAAGCATAAGGATCTACTTTCAACCCTGTTCACTTGTAACACAAGGCTTCAATAATATTAACCCATGCTTTTATTTTAAATGCATGGGGCTCAATTTTTAATCCATATCAACTTTTAATCATGATAAACAGTAGTGATATATGAAGATTATGTGAAGAACGAAGATAATGCATGTGAAGAAGGCGGACCAAATTTTGTCTAGAAAATCAAGCCATCAAGGGGAGATTCGTTAGGATTTTTGCCCTGATTTTCCTACCAATTACTTTTTTTGGAAGGAAAATAAATGTAACACCATAATTACTTTAACTTTTCCTGAAAGAAAAATATATTTTTCTTCTATATTTGGCTAATCTCTTTCTTGGAGGAAAGTTTTTGGATCTCTATAAATAGAAGACCCTCTTCTCATACCAAAACACAACAGAATTCACAATATAGTCATTAAATGAGTCTTGTTTAGGGGGAGATTTCTTCCAATAGGGTTTATGCTTTTTCATATTAGTTTTTAATATGTAGGTCGTTTGATCAAACCATATTAATAATATGTTTTTTTAGTATGTTTTTCTTTGTCGTCTAAATTATTACCCATATGGTTTGCAATCAATTGCTTCCACATGATTTCCTCTAGCTTTCGAACCCAACAGTTCAGAACCCAGACAACATAACTATCACATAATGGACCAAGATTGACACTTTTTTTTTTGTACCAAATTACATAAATATGTTTCCTACATAAAGTAACACAGAAATCCAAAGAAGAAATATGAGCGAGCACTAATGGCAAATCCATTTCACTAAATGTCTCATCGCTTAGGTCAAAAATCAACAAGCTATTAATGATTTTCCCACCTTCATTCTTACTATGGGAAATCCAATGAGTAACCCTATTTAATTACATACTACAATGATCAATATGAAGTTTACAATTGAAGAAGCCTTTGAGTTAACTGTTTTTCATATACCTCTACTCAATTTATAGATCTCAACTCCTAGAGACACCATATAAGCATCATTATCTCGTCGTAGATAGTCTATCCTCACCACTTTAAAATCATGAGTTTTCTGATCAAATCCAAGGCAAAACATGTGCAGACCATATCGACCACAGAGCTAACACGCGGCTTAGGGAGGGTGAGTTTTTTTTATTTTTGAAGAAAGGTCAAAGTGGATAGAGTACTTTTCCTGTTTGTTGGGTTTGGTGAAGAAGTTAGGGAGGAGCACAAGGGGAGTAGGAGTGATAGATCGGTGAGTAGAGATGAAATTAGGAGATTAAATTAATGAGAGAACACCATTTAGATACACACTTGAATCGCAAGAGACTTTCAACGGACAATTAGTTGTGTCAATTTGAGGAAAAGCAATTGGTTTTGAAACTTTTGTTAAGTCGTGAAGGGGGCCATTACTATTTTTGATAGTCATTGCCGGTAGCCACGAAGTTTTTCTCACAAGATGCCGCCTCTGATGGTCGTAGATGCAGAGAAGAGGAAATGTAATTCAGTTCTTTGTTTAGAAATTAGGAATTAATTTAGAAACAAGTGGCTAAGGCAACTAAAAAGTATAATATTGGCTGGGCCGGCTGGACTAAAAAATGTCGCATGGGTCGAAAAGTTTTGGCCAAAGCCTGCAAATGATTTAAGGCAATCAGGTAAATAGTCTAACATTGTTGCACAATTTTTTCTCTTCTAGTTTCTACAAATTAGCCCTAACTATTGGCAGGAAAGAAAGAGCTATGTGAGAACTACGCTAGTACATTCTTACAACTGTAC
Organism: Capsicum rhomboideum; assembly: GCA_031232105.1. Lineage (NCBI taxonomy): Eukaryota > Viridiplantae > Streptophyta > Magnoliopsida > Solanales > Solanaceae > Capsicum > Capsicum rhomboideum. The sequence continues at coordinate 95,616,396 of CP124708.1, read as the reverse complement.
TACCATATAAGGGCGGAGCCAACCTTTTATTAGGGTTCATCCGAACTTCCTCCGACAGAAAATTATACTGTTAATACATGATTAAAATAACTTTTTATGTATATATTGTAGTTTGTACATGTTGAACCTCCTTTGGCTAATTTTTCTTCACATTTGGAACCTCCTCAGCGAAAATTCTGGCTGCTCCTCTTCTACTATATATATACTAGTCTCTAGGCTTTGTGCGTGTACTTCATATCCATGGATATAAAATATGAAAATTAGGTGTTTGAGTTATAACATAAAAAATAGAGATCAAGAATAGCGTAAATTACCAAAAATGATGAGCGTTGATCTTATTTAGCTAGTTCAATCATCATATCATACTTAGTCTATATTGGGAAGTCTCAATTTAAAAGTTGAATTATAAAAATAACCTTGTATCGTTGAGTGACTTTTAATATCCTTCAATTTGATATTGCTTCAAATATATTTTTGTACAAAGATGTAAATACATATTCTAATAAAAGTACATATTTAATTAAAAAAAGACAGATAACAGATTTATACCTACCCTTTCCTTTACAATTAAAACTAGTTCCTATTAAATGTAAATAATTAATTCCAATGAATGTGATTAATTGTAAAGATTATCAAAAATTGAATGCCCTTTTAAAAATAATAATATTACCTTTCATAATGATTAGTTTGATGAACTTAACGTGCATATGAGGTGTAATCTTGTGATTCTTTAATTAGAGAGAAACGGAAGGTGAGTAGTAAATAAAATAATAATGACATAAACCATTTGTTTTTATGATACTTAATTCATCCCCATATTATAATTGCAATCTTTTCAGATTTCATATGGTAAGAAGCTTAAAAGTTTCCACTATTACTTCCTTTAGTCCAAAACAATTGAATTGTTGAGACTTTTTTTATAGTTCAAAATAAGTGAATTGTTCAAAGTTCAAGAGAATTGTTTGGACTTTTTTCAGTATTTACCCTTTCTTTTAATCATGTTTTTAACTACTTTACATTTTTCTAGGAGAATAGCTTGGCTAATCAAAAGGTTAACAGTGGAAAGTAGCCTTAAATTTATGTCCTTGAATATTTTTCTTAATAAATGAGTATTACCTCAACAATTCAATTATTTTGGACTAAAGGGAGTATTGTTTTATATTTTTTCTATATCTTGAACTCGACAAATTATTTCATCCTTTGTTTAATTCTGAGTCGGTATTGCAACTATAAAACACTTTTCTCAGGTTAGAATACATATCTTTAGGAATACAATTTTGTTACTTCATCAAATCTTATTTCATTTTACAATATTTATGTATTCCCTTCATTCCTTTTTATATGTTTCCTTCGTTTTTCATGAATAAATTTGACTTCCTTCGTTTTTCATGAATAAATTTGACTAAGTTTTAAGGCTAAATTAGATTAGATTAATTTATTTTTTTAAAACTAAAATGTAGATATTCAAAAACTATATAAAAAGTACTATAAACTGCAATTTTGCTTTTTTCAATTTGATTAAGAAATGCGTCTTAAAATATTCGTTAAAGTTTGTATCGTTTGACTCTAAAAAAGAAAAGGGAGCATATAAAAAGGAATGAAAGTAATACATAGATATTAGGTGTGTGAGTTTCCTACCTAACTATCACCAACAACTATCTATTAAACCACACCTCAACCATCAATTTTTCATTTCTCACTTTTAATAACTGAAATATCACCATCTTTCAAGTAGGAAAGGTGAACCATTGATAATTGAGCTATGCTTTGATGAATAATTGGTGATAGTTACACTCGCACTTCTCATAGTTCATCTATGGAACGTGAAAAACCAGTATATTTTAGCTGTGCTTTTGATAATTAAAAACAACTGATAACTAGGGCATGAAACTCGCAAAACCAATAACTCTCAAAACTCTATCCACATGTGTTCGAAAGAGAGTGAAGGTAGTAGTTACCTCTTGAGCAAGCTGAGCCTGGCGAGAAAAATCCTCAGTTGTAGTAGTGCTACTAGTAGAGCTCCCATTTTGATCATCACTCTGGCAATTACTACTACTATTCTCAGCTCTAATTACATCAGGAGGCGGCATTGGAACTGGCTTATCAACCGAATACTCCGCACTGCCCGATGATTTTATAGCTGAATTCACTGAGCCAATAACCGACGACTCCGCACTGACCGATGATTTTGAAGTGTTAGAAGGAGTTGATAATTTTTTTTAGATAGAAAGAGTAAGAAATTTAAATCTCTAGAAACACTTGTTATTGCCATGAGACCAAGTAAATTTATAAGAGCTTATACAAAGTGACCATCGCTGGCCTACTTTACACTTTTTTGTGTTTCCTGTTTTTATAATATATCTACGAATATTCCTTGAAATTTTGTTTGCCTTTATACATATGTTTTTAGAATGATTTTTGTATTGATTAACATGATATACACATGCAACAAACGTGGTCAGAAACTAGCAAATTAAAAACTACATCCCCGAAACCAATTTTGCTCTAAATTTATTGTAAGATGTTTACTTGAATGCTTTGCACAAGTTAAACTAAAATACCATCATATTAAAATCCTTTTTTTTTTTTTTTTGGTTAACATATTAAATTTTTTAATTTCTATCCAGTCCTGCCACAAAGAAAAATGAACAAAAAAAATTAGGTGGTCCATAAGTGCAAACCAGTAAGATTTGATGAGATTGACATACATCATCATTAAATGATATCCCCCCTCTTTCAATTGTTTGGTACTATGTTGATTTGGTACGGAGTTTAAGAAAGTAACAAGATTTTTAAGTCTTGTGGTCTTAAATTAAAAATATGTTAAATATATTAAATTATATTTTAATTTTGTGGTCTTGAACATGTCACATAAAAAGTTAAAAATAAAAAATTATTAAGAAAGAAAAGAGTCATTCTTCCTGATGACATGCATCCAGTGGTGTAGAGATGGTCAATCCAACTTAGCTTGAAGCTTCATATCAATTTGGCAATAGCTTGAGTTTCAAGAAAAGCCATAAGCTGCTCAACCAAAGAAGGGAGCTAGCACGGTGTAAAGGGAGCACTTGTTTCAAGTTTCAACCTCCTCGTCCGATTGCTTTCGTTTTCCCTTTCAGGCTTTATCAAGTCTAGAAGAATTTCTGGAACAAGCCATAAGCTGCTCAACCCAAGAATATCCTTTGAAACAACATCAGTTTTGCTGATTATATTACCAACAACTAACACTACTAAAATAATAAACAGAAAAATCGAACACCAAAAGCGATCACAAGTGGTCGATTTTCCTGTTTTTTTGACCAAAAAATCGACCACAAAGTGTGGTCGGTAAAATAGTGGAAACTTTTCCAAAACCAATCATGATCGGTTTTTTCAAAAAAATTTATTTATTTATATATCAATATTAATTATATTATAAATAAAAACTTTTATTAAAATTTTTTTTATATTAAAAAAATTTATTAAAAAATTCCGACCATAATGAGTGGTCCGTTATATATTTATATAAATTTTTTTTATTTAGTATACCGACCACAAGTGGTCAGTTTTTGGAAAAAAAAAATTAAATATTTAAATTTTTTTAAACAAAACCGACCTCTTGTGGTCGGTTTATTTAAATAAATATTTAATTTTTTTTAAATAAACCGATCACTTGTGGTCTGTTTTTCTAGCAATTTTTACCCAAACTGATCACGATTGGTCGATTTTCGAGTAATTTTTACCAAAATCGACAACAAGTGGTCAGTTTTTGAGTAAATATTCCAGAATAACTGACCACGTGTGGTTGGTTTTGTCCCAAATTTACAGAAAATAGACCACTTGTAGTCGGTTTTTTTGGAAATTTTGTAAAAAAATTACAGCATATATGCTATATTTCCAATATAAACCCTGTTAATACAAAACAAGCCACCAATTCAGAAACATTCAATCATCTCAATACAACCCACCAATTTAGAAACACCAAAACATTCAAATATCAAAATCAAAACATACAAACATCAAAGTTTACAAATCAAAAATAAACTAAAAGTCATCCTCATTATCATCAAAATCACCCTCCTCATCTGTAGTGTAATCATCAAGTGAGCTTAGGCATCTCGCAGTCCGAGGTGCATCACCGGGACATGGAGGAAGTATCTGTGGAGCATGACGAAAACTATTAATCTGCTCCTGCAACATTTTCATTTGCATAGACATTTCCTCCTCTCTCTTTCTCGTCCTCTTAGCATTTTCCTCCTCTCTCTTCTTCGTCCTTTCAGCCTCTGCAACCATTTGACTAGTGAGCTAAGAAATCGTATTTTGTAACAAAATAACGGTTTCTATATCAACTAGTGGGGTAGAGGAGGATCCAAAATACGAAGAGGTAATGTTATCCGTAAAGCATTTTTTTGAGTAGCCGTAGACATTACCCCTAACAGGTGAAACCGCACACTCTTGCCAGTACTTCTCCTCTACTTTTTGAGGCAGTGGGTTGCCCTAACTTTCTAGAGATCGAGTCGCACGTAACTCAGTAATCCTCAACATATATTTGTCCTATCTTTAAGTAAAGTGAAACATTAGTAATAAAAAGATACTAAACTATTCAAACATAAATATTATCAAATTTAGTAATAAAAAATTATAAGTACATATGTAGTTCTTACATGGGTTTCTTTAACACGTGGCTCTACCCACCTATCTTCATCTGTTGGGTTCTTTTTTTTTTTTATGTGAGTATGCGCAAATAACTCACCCTGAGATACCTTTCTACCCAACATTTTTTCATGCATATGATAAAATTATTAATCTTCAAAAATAAAAATATTTGAAATAGAAATAAACATTTAAATTGATAACAATTATGTACCATTTTATCCTCTATAACAATCTGGCTGACAGCTCCCGCAGTGTGTAGAGAGCCACCTTTCGTAGACGCTCTGGCTTTCTTTAATTTTTCACTCAACTTCTTAAATTCTTTGCTATTCCAATAGCGAAGGAAATCTTGCCACATATCTGCCCCAATAAACTTTGCATTTTCTTTTTATTTCTTGCATACTCCAATAGACCATTAAATCTAAGTCTGACTCTCCTAAAAAAATTCTCTTTATAGCATAATGGTCCGCTGGATCATACCAGAAATATTTCTACAACAAAAATAATAGCACTCATTATTAAATATTACAAGTCTATATTAAAGAAGTTTAATTTCCTAAAGTACATAAACATCTAAAATAAACAGGAGACTCCAATTTCACAGTATGTAATTAAACTTCAATATTAGTTTTCTTGATTAATGACAAAAATCATGAAATAAATTTCATCTAACAAGTAAAAGGATCAAATATCTATCACTAGACTAATTTAAATAAGAAGGCATCAACCAAAAATTTAAAAGTTTGGTGAGAAATGCTAAGTTACCTGAAATTCTTCAGACATTTTCTCTCGATAATATTCTAAAACCTTTTGCTAACTTGTCCAATAACCTTTGTAGTTGCGACGAATGCATTTGCGGATAATTTTGGCAATTTTATTATCCGCTTAAACCTCCAATACAAGATCAAACATTAATATCATAGAGCATAATATAGTAATTGAAAAATAAATAGAATTGTTATATATTGAAATCATACCCTTTTACATATGGTATAATGTACTCCCTCCGACTAGCATCTCTCTATCTTGGATATGGAGCTGGTGCTCCTGAGTGCATTGTCGTGGGTGTAGCTAAAGTACTGGGGGTGGTGTCTCTCAGACGAAGATCGGTCAGCCCAATCGATCTAGTAGAACCACTATGAGTCCCTGGCTGACTAGTAGCAGATGGTAGCACAAGCGATGGTAGATGAGTATAAGTACCATCGATCGTATGGTAGTACCGTGCAGGTTGTGGCATGGCGATGAGGGTGTGATGAGTCTCAGCAGAGCCATGTAGTAGACCCACATGTGTAGGAGAACTATATGAATGATGGGACGACCTAGAATGAGAGGGTCGTGCTAGAATATCATCTGATCGACCCTCAGATATATGAATTCCTGTGGGTCATCTATAAGGTGGAGGTACCCTTTTCCTTTTTGGTTTACTAGTTTTAAGTATTTGCTTATCCTTATCACCCTTACCAACCGTCTAAATTATTTAAAAACAAAACAGTTGGTAAAATATCATTTTGTTAAGATTGTGAAATTCACTAATCAATCAATTAATAAGTAAACTAAACAATACTTAAACATAGAATACCAATTCTTTTTCAAGATCAAATTAAACATTTCATAAATTCAACTAAGAATTTCAATAGGTAAAAGAGTTTGATTAATTTGCAGATCTTACTTAGGCTATTACACAACAAACTTCCAAAAACACACACATAAAAGGTAAGTACTACAAAGCATGCAGACATCAATAATCATCCTCTCCAGAAGATCCCCACTAAACCATTCAACCTCTTCAGAAGTTTCCTCATCTTCTACCCATTCAGCCTCTTCTGGACTAACTTTTTCGTAAATGTGTTTCGGATGGTTTAAATTATCCACTAAGTTAGTGTCCACTAATTGGTGATCAGTCTGCATTTTATTTTGATATGCAGTCTCCAACACATTCTCAACTTCCACCCGCCCCATAGGCTTGTTTTTTATTATAGCCCACCAATCAGACTTGTCCCTGCACAATGGATAAGGAGCATAGTACACTTGTTTAGCATTTTGTGCCAGAACAAAAGGATCATAAGCTGGATGCGTCCTAGTGTGTTTAACTTCAATGATGTTATGCTCCTTAAGTACTCTTGTGCCTCTTACGCATGGATCGAACCACTTACGTCGAAAGAGTACTATCTTTTTAACAGGATAACCACCATACTCCATATTTAAAATCTCTTGTATGACGCCAAAGTAATCAACATCATCATCACCCTTAACCCAAACACCACTAGTGTTTGATTTTCTTGTTTTGTAGTGTTCCTCAATGGAAAATTTAAACCCATTAACTGTATAATGGGACATTGTACTAGCTTCAACTGGTCCAAAAGCAATATCCTTCAAGAATTGATTATATGTGGCCGCATTTGGTGAATGGAATACCTATATATATGTATATATTATGGTTAGTAGAAGAATACGTAAACGCTTTAAATTTGTTGTGTTATTATTACAATTACACACTTGATATGTATACTATATTGCAAATGACTCATACACTTGATTTGGGTGGAATTGAGAATTAAATGAACTGAGGATTCACAATACAAACACAATTAATTTTCTTAGTGAAATGAGTAATTAAATTTGATATGTAAATATTTAATATCCTTACTTTAAAAAGGGCTCAACTTTCGGGTAATTTAGCAAGACATATAATGTTGCTGATTTGTGCTCTATGGCAGTAAGTGGGCAAAAATTGCTCTTTTTTGCCCTACTACCTGATTGATTGAAGATTGATATTGGTTGTAGATATGGCTCATTCTCATCATCCTGGTGTCGATTCGGTCTGTTTCTCAAACAACCAACTTGATCACCAAAACAGTAAGAACAAAATTGGGATGTTTCTTTAGCAAGGTACGTTGCAACTATAGAGCCTTCAACCCTATATTTATTTTTAGGACTCTTTTTTAATTTCCTAATGGTCCTGCATAAGTTTACGTTACGTATCTAATATATAAAAATAGATATATACTTAAACAATTAAGAAATAAATTAAATGTTTTGCACTTGCTTACAGCTCGCCTGGATACATTCACCTAGTTTGAACTGGACCGCCTAGCCGGGCTTCGTGGAAAAGGTGGATGGGAAGATGTTCCATCACATCGAAGAACCCAGGTGGAAAAATCTTCTCCAACTTATTGGTGATAACAATAATATTACCTTCTATTCGAATTAGATTTTCTTCTTTTAATGTGGTGGAACATAAGTCTTTGAAGAACAAACTGATCTCTGCTATCGATTTTCATATGTTTTCAGGCAAACCAATAAAAGCAATCGAAAGTAACCATTCCATGAAAATGTGACAATCATGACTTTTCATTCCATGTAAGATTCCATGTTCCATATCAACCAGCTTTTCCAAATTCAAGGCATATCCATCCAGCATCTTTAAACTTTGGACCAACTCACATATTTTCCATTTTTTGTCCAACTTGAATGTATAACTAGCCTTGGGCTTAAGCAAATTTCCATTGGTCCCCTCCTACAAGTGGAATTCCCTGTGCTTACAATATTCTGGTAAATCAAGTCTAGCCTTTGGATTATCTTTTACCTTGCTAGTCACATCCATAACTGTGTTGAACAAGTTATCAAAATAGTTCTTTTTAGTATGCATGACATCAATATTATGCCTAAGTTTGTTATCTGGCCAATATTCTAACTCCCAGAATATGCTCTGCTTTGTCTAATTATGTGAAACGTCATACCCATCAAACCTATACAGTTGTTCCTCGCTAACCTTTGGAAAATTTTGAACTCTCTCCCAAATATCATGACCACTTAATATTGGAGGTGGAATGTTAGGTTTTGTTCTATTCTTTCTAAATTCATGCTTGAGTCTCCTAAACTCATGATCAGGTGGCAAACAACAACGGTGACAATCAAATCATGAATCTTTTGGCCATGTCTCAATGTGAACGATTTTGTATTTTTCATGCAATATGGACAAGCTAACTTACCAGTTGTCATCCATGCAGACAACATTCCATAAGCAGGAAAATCATTAATAGTCCACATTAGATAAGCATGCAAATTGAAATTCTATTTAAGTGAAATGTCCCAAGTTTTAACCCCCTCATGCCATAACAATTGCAGCTCATCAATCAAAGCTTGCAAGTAAACATCTATCCCATTTTTTGGATTACACATGCCAGTAACAACATAATTCAGAAATATATATGGACTAGTCATCAACATTTCAGGAGGAAGATTATACGGTGTGATAAACACAGGCCGATATGAATATGGCGCAGCACCAACAGAAAAAGGTAAGAAACCATCCGTACATAACCCCAACCTAATATTTCGTGGTTCAGCTGCAAAATCAGGATAAGTTGCATCAAAATTCTTCCAAGCCTCTCCATCAGACGGATGACACATGACACCAGGGGGCCTTCTATTTTCACTGTGCCATCTCATATGGGGAGTTGAGCTATTTGATGCAAACAACTTCTTCCACCTTGGTATAAGAAGTAAATAATGCATCTCCTTAATAGCAATTTTATTTCCTGTTCAACCACGTTTATAGCGAGGGTGTTGACAAAACTTACAAGACTCGAGTTCAGCATCCTCCGTAAAGTATAACATGTAACCATTTTCACAACAATCAATTCTAATCGACGAGAGACCTAACTTAGACAACAGTCTTTTTTGCCTTATAAAAAGAATCAGGAACCTCTAAAGTGGGGTCAACTAACTCTTTAATAAGGTCTATCATAGAGTCCATTCCTCCTTCAGCAACATTCCAATCAGATTTGATACTTAATAATCTAACAGCAACAGACAACTGAGAGTGCGAACTCCCGTCAAATCAAGGATGACTAGCAGCACACAATTCTTCATAAAAATGGTGTTCTTCTACATTGGGATCATCTTATACATTTTCCATGATTTCAAACCCCCCTTGCATCCCAAAAGCATCATGCACCATTTTTGAAATCCTAGTATCTTGATAGTTATTATGCCCCGCAGACCTACTACTTTCACCAACATCAAAGTTATTTTTCCCAACTTCTACATGACTAGTATTCAATCTTAAATAGTCCTCATGAAACCCCTTAATATAAAGATGATTCTGTAACACCCCGTACGTTTCTGAGTTTAGTTGATAACCGTAACAATTGGAAAAAAATGAATACATGAGAGAATTGTTGAATTATGCATTAAGATGTGGGTATTAATAAGTTGGGCCATAAGTGAAGCCCAAAATGTATAAGAAGACATGGCCCAACAATTGAATTTTTGACCCATTCTTCCATTTTTGATCCATTTGACCAATTCAACAAGGCATTAAATGCCAAGGGAAAAGATAAGGGAGACTTGAGGGGATATATAAGGGTAAAAATTGGATTTTTATGCCATAACACTCTCATCACATTTTTAGAATTTTCCAACATTTTTCCCTTTGCTCTCAAGAACCCCAAGTCCCTCTATTGGCCAAGATCATCAATTGGTAAGTCTTGGTAAGTGTTTATTATGATGGATTACTATATTTTATGCATGGTATGTGGTGTATATTTTGTTGGTTATGTTGGTGTAATCTTGAGAAATTCACAATAAGTGAATTGATACATGTTGCTAAATCGGAGGGTTATTTGCCTTGTAAACTTGACTATGGACTTGTGGTATTGAAGTAAAAGAAATTGGGGGAACAAATATTTATATGTGAGATGTTATTATGGTCTTTCCTTGTTTGATTCATGTGCATAACATTTGGAATGGTTATTGGGAAATTGGTTATGGTTTTGGAGTTGTTTTGGCCTTGAAATGTGGTTTTGGGTGTCGTTGTGTGTGATTTGAGGCCATGGCTGAATGTTTGTGTTTAATATGATCAATAATATGTTCAAATATGTTTTATTGTGATCATTGACCATTCATGGCATTAAAAGACCCAAAAAAAGTCATTTCGGACCAAAACGGGCATCCGCCCCCACAGACGAGGGCATCTGCGGACGCAGATGCCAACGCAGAAGGCCCTGGAATTTTCTAGGAGCCATATGCGGGCACATTTAACCACCTGCTTGCGTAGGTGTCAACGCAGGTCACCTCCAGAATTCGTTTTGTGTGTTTCCATCACTAGTTGATCCCCGAAAGCCCCGATACCCTTTTGGGATGTAATTATCAACTTGTAATGTCGTTTTAAAGACTTTAAAGTGTCGTATGGAGGTATGTTGGACTATGTTAAGTATGGATGATTGTTCATATGTTGTTATAAAGGAATAACTACGACGGAATGATAAAGAGAAATGTGTAAAAGGTAAGTATGGGTGAAAGGCTATCAATGTATGACATTTTGGTCAATGTGTGTAATGTTATGGTGTTGTTGATATGGAAATGCAGCGGAGGGTATTGTAAGGGGGTGATGTGACATTATATGGTGGTCACATAGTTCATTGTCATCTTGTACGCCTATTTCGTGACTAGTTGCTAATGCAAGTTCCGGTTGTGTACTTGTGTGTAGAATAGACGTAAAGGGAAAGCTGAAGTGTTGTATTCAAGAGTAAGATTGCGTATCCATATTGAGAACATAAGGTATGTAAGGGTACTCTTTCGTATCCTTCTGCAGCATATGGTCTATAATGACATGGTACATATTTCATTTCGAAATGTCCAAAGGTATTTCAATTCAAGTTGCCATATCATATTCCTTATAGGGTCAACGGTGATTCTCACGGTTCATGGACATTGGTTAATGTTTCAAAGTTCCAATAATGTTTAGTTACATGTCTCTTACTCATTGATTATTGTTCCAAAGTTTACAACAATGTTAGGGCTACAAAAGTGTCAATCTCTCATAAGCTAAGGGTATCCTATTTTCGGGTTTTAATTATTCTCCTTCACATGTTCATTATGCTTTTATCAAATGCCATTCACATGTCTCATATACATTGACTATTTCCCAAAATTCCATGGTTCCAACAAAGGTATGTTCCAAAGCTCAAAGTGATGTTACAACTATCATTGTACCAACCTCTTTGTAATAATCTCTCATAAGCAAAAGTACCAATCTCTCACAAGTAAAAGTATCAATCTCAAGAGTAAAGAATTGAAGTAATGAACACTTGTTGAGAACGGGTGGCAACCCAAAAGGGTATAAGCCTAGCTAGGGGCAATCCCGAATGATTATTGGATACATGGGGCAGCTCAAAGGGGCGTAAGCCTAGCTAGAGACAAACCTGCTTTATTGATTTATGGGTGGCAGCTCAAACGGGCATAAGCCTAGCTAGAGACGATCCCAATGTTATTTCCCACTGATCAGTTGGGCCCGAGCATACATGATTGATGATCACATGAAGAAGTAAGGGAAAGTGAAATGAAGTAAAGAAAGTAATGCACATGATTCCACATGTATTCTTATGGTAATTTATTCACATGATGTGTTCACTTGTACTTACTTTCAACAAAGTTCCTATATCTTATATATTTACATATAGCCTTACATACTCAGTACATTCCTCGTACTGACCCCCCTCGGGGGACCTTACCTTACATGTTGCAGGTGCAGGCACTAGTAGCCCTCCGCAGTAGGTTGACAGTATTTGCAGATATTTGGTGAGCCCCAGTTGGTTCGGGACTTTTCGAGTCATAGTTATACATTGGATCTGATGTTGTAGATGGTATGAAATGGTCGTGTATTTATTTAGAGGCTTTGTATACATATGTGGGTATATGAATGTAAGAGGTGTATATTCATTTAAACGGAATGGTCCTAACGGCCATAGTTTCATATAATGTACATGTTTCCCATGACTTTCACCAATGGTATTTTATATATTTCATCAGTTACATGAGAAAGTATACTATTCATAAAGAGACATGCATATGAATGAACGTGAGCAAAGATTGGTTCTCTCGGGCCATATCGGCTTCGGGTGCCAATCATGCCTCGTTGGGATTCGGGGCGTGACAAAAGTGGTATCAGAGCAGTTCGTCCTAAGGGTGTCTACAAAGCTGTGTCTGCGTAGAATCTTACTTATGGATGTGTAGCGCGCCACATTGATAAGTAGGAGGCTACGGGACATTTAGGAGTTGTTTCATTTCTTCATTTTTAGATCGTCCAATAGAGCCAAAGTTGTAGGTGGACGTATATGTATGCATTGACATTTGTTTTCTTTTGCATAGTCAAAAGCTGATTATCAGACAAGATAAGGGCAAAGGTAAGCAGGTTGATAGGCCTGCCGAAGAAGAAATGAGTAAATGACCACTTGACCAAGCTAGTCAAGGTGGGGTTGACATGGAATTTGTTATACGGGTTTTTCTTAGCCAAAAAGTAGAGAAGTATCTACAGAACCACCTATAAATGCCACTGAATGGAAATTAAGTAATGGAGAGTATATGTTGACTCAGAGAGTTGTTGTGTAATGTTATGGGCAAGCTGGCCCAACGATGAATAATGATATGTTCACCGGGTCGGATCTGTATGAAGACCCATAGGACTTTATAGACCAAATCAAAAAGGCTCTAAATGTTATACATGTGACTGTGTATTAATGCATTTCCAGCTAGTTGGGAGGAATGTAAAACGGTATTCCTTGACTAGTACCTCTCATATGAGGTCCGAAAAGCTTATATGGATTAATTGCTAAAGCATTGCTACAGAACTATGAGTGTCAGAAAGTACAATCTTCGGTTTAATTCTGTGGTTAGGTATACTCCAAAAGTGGTAACCATTATGACCGATAGAATGCATCGGAATATGGACAGATGGATGGTACCATTGCGATCTTGAAAAAAAAAATATTGATATAGTCAGAATGCAGGCTTTTTGCACAGATAATGAAAGCTCAGAGGCAACGGAAAAGAATATGTCGGTTTGGGTTGAATATTTATTATTGGAGTGGTATGTCGGGCCACAAAATGAGGCTTCTCTTGAGATAGTTACAGGTACCGTACTCGTATTGATTGACCTATATTCGACACTAGCATATGTTATATTATCAGTTGTTGAAAATACAAATGAACACCAGAATTACGAATTATGTCATTTGAAGTCTACACATCAGTCGGTGAATCTGTGATAGTTAAAAGAATATATCTTAAGTGCATAGAAATTGTTTGTGGTCATGAGACATTAGTTGATCTTATTGAACTGGAAATAGCGGATTTTGATGTTACAAATAGATGGTGCCATAGCAGATTGCCGAGCTAAGAAGTTGTATCTTTCATTTCCCCAAAAGAGTGTTCTTGAATGGCAAGGGTTATGTGGGGGCACGAAGAGAAATTTTTTTATTCCTTATCTTATAAAGTAAGGAAAATGATACCCAAAGGGGTACATATGTCATATGTCACGTGGTAATAGTGAAGGATACTAATGTGGAACCACCAACTCTTCAACCGATTTCGGTGGTAAGTGAATTCCTCGATGTAGGAGCTGATATTACTGTGACATCTGGTACTTAGCCTATTTTTTTACTTTATATAATATAGCCCTGGCAAAGTTATGGGAATTGGAAAAAAAAAAAACGTTGAAAGGCGTGATGAACAAGGGATTCATAAGACCTAGTATGTTCCCTTGTGGTGCACCAGTGTTAATTGTACAAAAGAAAGACAGTACATCGAGAGTGGGTGTCAATTATTGGCAACTGAATAAGATGACAATTACGAATAAATATTCCCTCCCCAGAGTTGATAATTTGTTTGAATGGTTATGGTGTTAAAAAAAAAGAGGTGAAATGAATGGTGAAGTGATGAACGAATGACGACGAAATGAAAAAAAAAGAAGAAAAAGAATGATGATGATATACCCAAGACAACATTACAAATATGGCATGGTTATTATGAATTCCTAGTATGTCAATTGGACTAGTGAAAGCACCTATAGTTGTTATGGGTGAAATGAATAGGGTGTTCAAAACACTTTTCAGGGTGAGTGTGACCATGTTTGGTGATGGTATTCAAGATCACAAGAGGACCATTCATTGTATAGGAGAAAGAGATAAAGGTTGTTATACAAAAGATAGAAATGGTGAACAATTGGCTAATGCCTACGATGCTTACAGAGATCCATCATTTTTTTGGGTTGGTTGATTATTACAGGAGAATTGTTGAAGTATTTTATTCTATCCCTACGCCCTTAGCAAAGCTTATATGCAAAGCAATCAAGTTCCAGTAGAATGGTGCATATGAGAAGAGTTTCCAAGAGTTGAAAGATAAAGTAACTTCCACACCAGTTTTAAGTGCCTCCCGAAGGCAAAAGGATGTTATGCAATGTATGGTAGTGCTTCCGGGGTTGGCCTTGGATATGTATTGATGTAGCATGCTAAGGTAAAAGCATATGTCTTATGGCAACTGCGACTACATAAGAAAGCAAATTATTACCAAACATATGACCCTGAACTAGCAGCCGCGATATTGTTTTACAGTTATGGTGTCACTATTTGTAAGGGATTCATGCTGATATATACCGTTCATAAGAAAATGTACTATATTTTAAGCCAAAGGACTTAAAATCTGAGGTAGTGAAGGTGGCTTGAACTATTAAAAGATTAGAACAATGGTATCTTGTGTCATTTGAAAAAAAAATGGGATAGTGATACATTAAGCTGCAAGGCAGTAGAAAGTATGAATGGCCAGCTCACGGAAAAAAAAAGGTATAGGTAAGAAATCTATATCAATGAAGCAATAGGGGTTTTTGTTTCTGGGAACTCCGGATGACAGAATTATAGTGTCAACTATGGCGGGATTTTCATTGACATCTGAAATAAAGGAAAAAGCAATATGTAAGTTATAGTTTTAGTTCAATTGAAAAAAAAAATGTACAGCAGAGTGCGATAAAGATATTTGAACAAACAAAAGGGGGAGTATTTTAACGCCAATGTAAACTGTGTATATTGGGTATAGACGAGTTAAGGAAATGAATTATGACAGAAGAACATCGTTCATGGTATTTTATTCATTCGGAACCAACCAAAATATACCATGGTTTAGCAGAGATGTCTTAGTGAGGTTACATGGAAAAAAATATACATTGCGGAACTTATATCTCAATGTCCAAGCAGTCACAGATTAACAGTATGGCATCAGAGGTCTGTATGTTTTATGCAATGTATTACCCTTTCAGATTGGAGGTGGAACATGAGTGGCGCAAATTAATCACAGGGTTACCCCGTACACTGCGAAAGTTGATTCCATATAGGTGATAGTTGACAGGCTCACCGAGCCAGCGTATTTCCTACTAGTTAGGACCACCTATACAGCTGAACATTATACAAAGTTGTATGTTATAGGGATAGTACAATTACATGGGATTCCACTCACTATGATATCCTACAAGATAACTCACTTTATTGCACAGTGTTGGGAGCCTTTTCAGTAAAGCATGGTACACAGGTAGATGTAAGTACGGCTTGTCATCCTCGGATGAATGAACAAACAAAACGTATTATAAGAACATTTAAAGTGATGCCATGAGTTAATACATTGGAATTTAAAGGTAGTTGGGATGAACATCTATCGTTTATTGAAATTGTTTACGGTAAAAGCATCAAAAAGCACCTTATGAAATTTTATATGAAAGAAAATGTAGATCATCAATTGGATGGGTTACAGCCGATGGAATTTGTTTGTTCGGGTTAGAGTTTGTTCACCAAGCTATAGAAAAGGTAAAAGCGATATGACAACAATTACACGTGGTCCAAAGTCGATACAAATTACATGCCAATATTCGAAGAAAAGAATGAAAAGGTACCATAGGTAATTGGTATTTTGGACAGTGTCATCAATGGAGAAAGATATTGAGATTCAGAAGGAAAGAGGAGTTGTACAAAGATGCGGGCAAATTGTGTATCTATTAACACTAGTCCAAGAACTCTTCCCAGTTCATTCAGTATTTTATATTCGATGCTTGAAAGTGTATAGGGGATTATCACGTATTAGTGTCAGTGGAAATGTACGAAAATGTACATATTACAGGGGATCTCACATGTGAAAGGGGTACTTCATGCCACCTATTGTTATTTTAGATCGACAAACGAAAGCAATGAGCAATAAAGAAGTAGCTTCCATAAGGACACTATGGAAGGAATTAGCACGTAGAAGGAATCACATGGGAAACCGAACGATTGATGAAATCTAAGGTACTCGTATTTGTTGTAAACAGAAGAAGAAGTTTAAGGTGTGAAAGTGGGGAAATAATAAGTAATTATCTATGAGCATTATGTATATATATGATAAAACAAAGGATGATCCTGTACTTACAGTTGTTACAATAAGATAATGCTGCTAACATTCGAGGACGAATGTTTCTAAGGGGGGAAAAATGTAACACCTCGTACATTTCTGAGTTTAGTTGATAACCGTAACAATTGGAAAAAAATGAATACATGAGATAATTGTTGAATTATGCATTAAGATGTGGGCATTAATAAGTTGGGCCATAAGTGAAGCCCAAAATGTATAAGAAGACATGGCCCAACAATTGAATTTTTGACCCATTCTTCCATTTTTGATCCATTTGACCAATTCAACAAGGCATTAAATTCCAAGGGAAAATATAAGGGAGACTTGAGGGGCTAATATAAGGGGAAAAATCGGATTTTTATGCCATAACACTCTCATCACATTTTTAGAATTTTCCAACATTTTTCCCTTTGCTCTCAAGAACCCCAAGTCCCTCTATTGGCCAAGATCATCAATTGGTAAGTCTTGGTAAGTGTTTATTATGATGGATTACTATATTTTATGCATGGTATGTGGTGTATATTTTGTTGGTTATGTTGGTGTAATCTTGAGAAATTCACAATAAGTGAATTGATACATGTTGCTAAATCGGAGGGTTATTTGCCTTGTAAACTTGACTATGGACTTGTGGTCTTGAAGGAAAAGAACTTGGGGGAACAAATATTTATATGTGAGATGTTATTATGGTCTTTCCTTGTTTGATTCATGTGCATAACATTTGGAATGGTTATTGGGAAATTGGTTATGGTTTTGGAGTCGTTTTGGCCTTGAAATGTGGTTTTGGGTGTCGTTGTGTGTGTTTTGAGTCCATGGCTGAATGTTGGTGTTTAATATGATCAATAATATGTTCAAATATGTTTTATTGTGATCATTGACCATTCATGGC
Source organism: Capsicum rhomboideum (assembly GCA_031232105.1). Classification (NCBI taxonomy): domain Eukaryota; kingdom Viridiplantae; phylum Streptophyta; class Magnoliopsida; order Solanales; family Solanaceae; genus Capsicum; species Capsicum rhomboideum. The sequence continues at coordinate 95,598,671 of CP124708.1, read as the reverse complement.
ATTAAAAGACCCAAAAAAAGTCATTTCGGACCAAAACGGGCATCCGCCCCCGCAGACGAGGGCATCTGCGGACGCAGATGCCAACGCAGAAGGACCTGGAATTTTCCAGGAGACATCTGCGCGTGCATGTCACCACCTGCTTGCGCAGGTGTCAACGCAGGTCACCTCCAGAATTCGTTTTGTGTGTTTCCATCACTAGTTGATCCCCGAAAGCCCCGATACCCTTTTGGGATGTAATTATCAACTTGTAATGTCGTTTTAAAGACTTTAAAGTGTCGTATGGAGGTATGTTGGACTATGTTAAGTATGGATGATTGTTCATATGTTGTTATAAAGGAATAACTACGATGGAATGATAAAGAAAAATGTGTAAAAGGTAAGTATGGGTGAAAGGCTATCAATGTATGATATTTTGGTCAATGTGTGTAATGTTATGGTGTTGTTGATATGGAAATGAAGAGGAGGGTATTGTAAGGGGGTGATGTGACTTTATATGGTGGTCATATAGTTCGTTGTCGTCTTGCACGCCTATTTCGTGACTACTTGCTAATGTAAGTTCCGGTTGTGTACTTGTGTGTAGAATAGACGTAAAGGGAAAGCTGAAGTGTTGTATTCAAGAGTAAGATTGCGTATCCATATTGAGAACATAAGGTATGTAAGGTTACTCTTTCGTATTCTTCTACAGCATATGGTCTATAATGATATGGTACATATTTCATTTCGAAATGTCCAAAGGTATTTCAATTCAAGTTGCCATATCATATTCCTTATAGGGTCAATGGTGATTCTCACGGTTCATGGACATTGGTTAATGTTTCAAAGTTCCAATAATGTTTAGTTACATGTCTCTTACTCATTGATTATTGTTCCAAAGTTTACAACAATGTTAGGGCTACAAAAGTGTCAATCTCTCATAAGCTAAGGGTATCCTATTTCCGGGTTTTAATTATGCTCCTTCACATGTTCATTATGCTTTTATCAAATGCCATTCACATGTCTCATATACATTGACTATTTCCCAAAATTCCATGGTTCCAACAAAGGTATGTTCCAAAGCTCAAAGTGATGTTACAACTATCATTGTACCAACCTCTTTGTAATAATCTCTCATAAGCAAAAGTACCAATCTCTCACAAGTAAAAGTATCAATCTCAAGAGTAAAGAATTGAAGTAATGAACACTTGTTGAGAACGGGTGGCAACCCAAAGGGGCATAAGCCTAGCTAGGGGCGATCCCGAATGATTATTGGATACATGGGACAGCTCAAAGGGGCGTAAGCCTAGCTAGAGACGAACCTGCTTTATTGATTTATGGGTGGCAGCTCAAACAGGCATAAGCCTAGCTAGAGACGATCCCAATGTTATTTACCACTGATCAGTTGGGCCCGGGCATACATGATTGATGATCACATGAAGAAGTAAAGGAAAGTGAAATGAAGTAAAGAAAGTAATGCACATGATTCCACATGTATTCTTATGGTAATTTATTCACATGATGTGTTCACTTGTACTTACTTTCAACAAAGTTCCTATATCTCATATATTTACGTATAGCCTTACATACTCAGTACATTCCTCGTACTGACCCCCCTCGGGGGACCTTACCTTACATGTTGCAGGTGCAGGCACTAGTAGCCCTCCGCAGTAGGTTGACAGTATTTGCAGATATTTGGTGAGCCCCAGTTGGTTCGGGACTTTTCGAGTCATAGTTATACATTGGATCTGATGTTGTAGATGGTATGAAATGGTCGTGTATTTATTTAGAGGCTTTGTAGACATATGTGGGTATATGAATGTAAGAGGTGTATATTCATTTAGACGGAATGGTCCTAACGGCCATAGTTGCATATAATGTACATGTTTCCCATGACTTTCACCAATGGTATCTTATATATTTCATCAGTTACATAAGAAAGTATGCTATTCGTAAAGAGACATGCATATGAATGAACGTGAGCAAAGATTGGTTCTCTCGGGCCATATCGGCTTCGGGTGCCAATCATGCCTCGTTGGGATTCGGGGCGTGACAGATTCCTCACAACATCTTCTTTTAGAATGCATGTATCATCACATTTTACACAAGGACAATGAATCAATCCGAAAATTAACCAATCATCAAGTGTCTTGGAATGTTCAATATTGACACCTGCTGCATATTCCTCCCTTATATCCACTCTATTATCATTATTTCGTTGATATATCCAGCTATAATCAGATTCCATCTAGACAAGCAATAACAATCTTAATTAAAGTCACAATCTTATCCATTTTCAAATCACAAGTTCATATTTTCAAGTGACTACACTTAACCATTTTTAAGTCACTAGTTCGCATTTCAAGTGACTACACTTAACTATTTTCAAGTCATTGGTTCACTATTTTAAGTTACTACACTTATCCATTTTCAAATAACAAGTTCACGTAGTCAAGTGACTACACTTAACCATTTTCAAATCACAAGTTCACATTTTCAAGTAACTACACTTAACCATTTTCAAATCACAAGTTCACATTTTCAAGCGACTACACTTAACCATTTTTATGTATCTACACTTAACCATTTTGAAGTAACTAATACACATTTCAAGTCACTACACTTAACCATTTTCAAGTAACTAATACACATTTCAAGTTACTACACTTAATCATTTTTAAGTCACTAAATCACATTTCAAGTCACTAGACTTAACCATTTCAAGTAACTAATTCTCATTTCAAGTCACTACCTTAACCATTTTCAAGTCATTAGTACACATTTTCAAGTAACTATACTAAACCATTTTTAAGTTACTAATTTACAAATCAAACTCTTGACTATTTTCAAGTAACTAGATCACATTTCACATGACTATGCTTAACCATTTTCAAGTCACTAGTTCAAATTTCAAGTCAATGCACTTAACCATTTTCAAGTGACTACCTTAACCATTTTCAAGTTACAAATTCACATTTTCAAGTGACTAACTTAACCATTTTCAAGTTACTAGTCTACATTTCAAGTGACTACACTTAACCATTTTCAAGTTACTAGTTCATATTTCAAGTCAATGCACTTAACCATTTTCAAGTGACTACCTTAACTATTTTCAAGTTTCTAGTTCACATTTTCAAGTGACTACACTTACACATTTTCAAGTGACTATACCTAACCATTTTCAAGTAACTTGTTCATATTTCAAGTCACTACACTTAACCATTTTTCAAGTCACTAATTCTCATTTCAAGTCACTAGTTCACTATTTCAAGTCACTTTTACTTCACTTTATTATCACAACCAATACCACAATTCCAAATAAAATTATTAAACTTTCATTTCTACTTCAAGAAAAACAATCCAACAAATTAAATAAAGGAAATAAGTAGAGGCATCGCATGTCCCTCTCACACCATATAATCATCACTACCAACACCACAATTCAAACTAAAATTATTAAACTTTCATTTCTACTTCAAGACAAACAATCCAACAAATTAAATAAAGCAAATAAGTATAGGCATCGCATGTTCCTCTCACACCATACAATTATCACAACCAACATCACCATTCAAAATAAAATTATTAAACTTTTACTTCTAGTAATATAATCATCATAAAACCTATGTCTTTCAAATCCTTCTATAGCAAATAGTCCCACCATAACACTACATTTCAAGACTTAAATCTAAGAAAATAGAGAAATCAACTTACCTTTACTTGGCCTAAGTTGAAAAGAAAGAGACAAGCGATCGCCGAAAAATAGCAAAGCAACCCGAGACGTAGTGAAAGCAGCTAAAATGTTCCAAAAGTTCAAGTTAGAGACACATTTCAAGTAACTAATTCACAATTTAATTCAAGCCAAGCCAAGCGAAGTTTAACGCAATTTTAAATCAAATATTTGGACAATATTCTCATCTCAAAAATAATAAAACTAATACAAGTACGAGCATGAATTAGTCTAACTTTTGGTGGAAGGGATTAGGTGAATATCCTATATAATTTTGAGATCAAATTTATTCCATATTCCATTTTTGTGTCTAGCAAGTTGTTAATCTTATCTAAGGCATAATCTTTTATAAATAAAAGTGCCAAAACCGTTAATCTAATGTTTACCAAGTTGTTGTATTCTAACTGAAATGAAGGTTGATCAACTTTTGCTTGATTTTTGTGGTAGTATCTTCTTTGCTATAGAAACTTTACCTCTAGGCATTAGATTAGTTATAAGAGAGGAAGACTCTACATTGAAGGCTTTGGTCTAGTGAACTTAACCACTTTCAAGTCACTAGTTCACTATTTCAAGTCACTACACTTAACCATTTTAAAGTCACTAGTTCACATTTTCAAGTCACTACACTTGACCATTTTCAAGTCACTAGTTCACAACTAACTACACTTAATCATTTTCAAGTCACTAGTTCACATTTTCAAGTCACTAGTTCCTCATTTTCAAGTCATTAGTTTACATTTTCAAGTCACTAATCAATATTTCAAGTAACTACACTTAATCATTTTCAAGTCACTAATCAACATTTTAAGTAGCTACACTTAATCATTTTTAAGTCACTAATTCACGTTTCAAGTCACTAATCAATATTTCAAGTAACTAGACTTAATTATTTTCAAGTAACTAATTCACATTTCAAGTAACTACACTAAACCATTTTTAAGTTACTAGTTGACATTTCAAGTGGCTACACTTAACCATTTTGAGTCATTAGTTTACATTTTCAAGTCACTAATCAACATTTCAAGCAACTACACTTAACCATTTTCAAGTAACTAATTCACATTTCAAGTGGCTACACTTAACCATTTTCAAGTCATTAGTTCACTTTTTCAAGTGGCTACACTTAACCATTTTCAAGTTACTAGTTCACATTTTTAAGTCACTCCACTTAACCATTTTCAAGTTACTAGTTCACATTTTCAAGTAACTAGACTTAATCATTTTCAAGTAACTAATTCACATTTAAAGTAACTACACTTAACCATTTTCAAGTAACTAATTCACATTTAAAGTAACTATGCTTAACCATTTTCAAGTCACTAATTCACATTTCAAGTGACCACACTTAACCATTTTCAAGTCACTAGTTCACATTTTCAACCCACTACACTTATTCATTTTCAAGTCACTAGTTCATATTTTCAAGTCACTGGTTCCCCATTCTCAAGTCAATAGTTTACATTTTCAAGTCACTAATCAACATTTCAAGTAACTATACTTAATCATTTTCTAGTCACTAATCAACATTTTAAGTAACTACACTTAATCATTTTCAAGTCACTAGTTCACATTTTCAACTCACTACACTTAATCATTTTTTTTGATAACCTATACGTAATCATTTTCAAGTCACTAGTTCCCCATTTTCAAGTCACTTTTACTTCACTTTATTATCATAACCAACACCACAATTCCAAATAAAATTGTTAGACTTTCGTTTCTACTTCAAGTCAAAAACTCAAGAAAATTAACTAAAGCAAATAAGTAGAGGCGTCGTATGTCCCTCTCACACCATATAATCATCACAACTAAATAATCCAACAAAACCTATGGCTTTCAAAGCCTTCTACAACAAATAATCCCACCATTCTCACCTAGTGTGAGATTCTAGCAACAACTACATAACACTACGTACTATAACAGTAGCTAAAAAAAATAAAGAGAAAGGTGTTTACCTTTTCTGAAGCAGCAAATCAGGCTACGAGCCTTTGTTGGTATGAATGAAGAGAATGTGCTTCTTTATAATCAAACTGCTTCACTCGTCAAGACAGTGAATGAATTAAGCAACTTGACAGTGAATGGCAATTTTCCAACAGAAATTGAGAAATTAGAGCAGCAACAGCAGAACAGCGACAGCAACAGCGAACGGAGACAGCAACACCGCAACAGCAGCCAATAGCAGCAGCCAAAGAAGCAGTAACAGTAGCCAAAGAAGTAGCAGCAGCAGCCGGAGAAGTGGCGACGACAAGGATAGGAGAAGCGGCAACGACGGTTAGGGTTAGGGTGAGTTGAAGAACTGGGAAAAATGGGAAATATTTGGTTCCATCGGGTATAGGTGTTATGCATAATAATTAATTTTAAAAAATAGTGTAAAAACCGACCACAAGTGATCGGTTTTCTTTTTAATTAATTATTCAAAAACCGACAACTTGCGGTCGGTTTTTATTAAAAATAATAAAAAAAGTATAATAATTTGTATAATATTTATAAAAACAGACAAAATAATTTAATACAATGTATATAAATCAGATAATTACTTAATTCATTGTCACATTAAGACGAGTAGTATATTACCTCAATCGTATAATAATATCAATGTATTTCGTACACTAGGATGGATTTTTGGTTAATTAGCTTTTGAATACGTATTATATACCTCGTAATACAACGTATTCCATATATAATCTGATGAATTATAGGTTAATTAGCTTACATTATTATAACTTCAACAATATATTATTACCTCAATTGTATGATATCAACGTATTATTCAATATACTTGGATAGATTTAATTAGCTAGCGTTTGACTACTACGTACATCACTGTACGAGATATACATATATATACATATACTCGATTGACTATCAACTTCTGAATACGTACTATATACGATCACATACATAAGTATATATAATATCTCGTAATATAGTACATTACATATACTCTAATGGATTATCGGTTAATATTAGCTTACATTATTATAGCTCCAACAATATATTATTACCTCGATCGTATGATATCAACATATCAATATACTTGGATAGATTCAATTAGCTAGCTTTTGACTGCTACGTACATCACTACACGAGATATACTTATATATATATATATATATACACATATTCTAGATTGACTATCAACTTATGAATGCGTACTATATACGATCACATACATGAGTATATATATTATCTCGTAATATAACGCCTTAATATAATTCAATCCAATGAATTATCGGTTAATATTATTAGCTTACATTATTATAACTCCAACAATATATGATTACCTCGATCGTATGATATCAACGTATTCAATATACTTGGATGGATTCAGTTAGCTTTTGACTACTACGTACATCAATACACGAGATATACGTGTATATATATATAAAAATGCCATCAACTATCATCTTTTAAATACATACTATATACATCACATACATGAGTATATTACCCCGTAGTACAACGTATTTCATATATACACTGATGAATTATCGGTTAATTTAGCTTACATAATTATAACTTCAACAGTATATTATTACCTCAATTGTTTCAAATCAACGTATTCAATATATACTTGGATACATTCAGTTGGCTTTTGACTACTATGTACATCAATGCACGAGATATACATACATATATATATGTACACACACATACACTATCGACTATCAGGTTCTAAATAAGTACTATATACATCACATATCCACGAGTATATTACTTCATAATACAACGTATTTCATACATACCCTGATGAATTATCGGTATTATTATAACTTCAACAGTATATTATTACCTTGATCTTATGATATCAATGTATTATTCAATATACTTAGATAGATGTAGTTAGTTTTTGACTACTACGTACATCACTACATGAGATATACATATACATATATATACATATATATATATATATATATATATATATATATATATACACATCAACTTTTGAATACGTACTATATACATCACATGCACGAGTATATTACCTCATAATACAACGTATTCCTTATACTTTGATAAATTATCAATTATTTACCTTAGATTATTATAACTCCAACAGTATATTATTACCTCAATCGTATGATATCAACGTATTCAATATACTTGTATACATTCAGTTAGCTTTTGACTACTACGTAAATAGCTACACGAGATATATGCGTATAAATATATACTCGATGGACAAGATATTTATTTTATTGAAACGTAAGTAAAAAATGAAGATTATGTTTTATGTTATTTATTTATTTTATTTAATATATTTAATATTTCTTATTTTATTTTTAATATTCTTTTTTACAAAAACCGACCACAAGTGGTTGGTTTTTAATTCTTTTTACAAAAATCAATCACAAGTGGTCGATTTTTAAATATTAATTAGTTTTTATTTTTATTAAATAAAAAACCGACTACATGTGGTCAGTATGATTAAAAAAATATTTAATATATTTTAGAAATATATTCGATTTTACGTTTTTTATTTATATTAATTTTTTGGAAACCAAAACCGACCACAAGTGGTAAGTTTTATTTAATATTAATTATTTTTATTTATATTTATTTTTTTGGAAACCAAAACCGACCACAAGTGGTCGGTTTTTCAAAAAAATTTCTTTTTTATTTTTTTAAATCAAAAACCGACCACAAGTGGTCGGTTTTTGTAAGAAAACAAATACATATATTTAATATATTTTTTATAAAAATTTAAAAATAATTTTGAAAGAATTATTTTAGTTATTTTTTTGTTATTACCGACCACAAGTGGTCGATTTTAGGGAATTATTTTTTTGTGGCTTAATTTAATTAGTTTGCCGCAATTTTAAAATATAAAACCGACCACTTATGGTTGGTTTTTGATTAATTGTTTTTAAAAAAAAATTATGAAAAATCGACCACTTGTGGTCGGTTTTTTTGCGACCACCTGTTGTGTTCGGTTTTCCTATTTTTTTTAGTAGTGTACTAATCTTCTAATTTGGTTCTGTTGTCTATCCTTCATGTTAGCAAAAAAATATTTTGTATTTGAGTCTCCAACTTTAAGCCATTGCATCCGGTACTTCTGTTGTCCAATGTTTTCTTCTATCAAAATCCATTTTTCAAGTTGCTCCTTTCACTCCTTCTCAGTATAAATAAGATCAAGATTATAGGTAGGAGTTCTCAATTTGGATTTGGATATCTTCCAGCTGGCCCCTTATAACAACAATCTTTCTTTCTATTCTCGAAAATTCCTACTTGTTCAGCTATTTTAGTGCATGTTTGACCTTCGTTAGCTTAACCCAGACTCCCTTATTTATAGTTACTCTTAGTTGGTGTTATAATTAATTTTCAGGAAATTCAAATAAGAGGGGAAAAATGATACTCAAATTGCGGATAAACACTTCGGGTCAAAAATTTGGTTAAACATCACATGTCGGGCCTGCTTATGGAATCTAAAAATTGGAACCGCAATTATGTACCTCGTGCAACGAGGATCAAGTGCTCAAAAGTTAAGTTGATCAGACCTCAAATCGAGCCCAAAATAGTTCCACAAAGTTAAAGGAAAATCAAGAAATTAACTAGAGAATTATTCAGAGTGTAGGTCGGAAACTTATGCAATAACGATGAAAATATGATCACGGAACAAGCAACTAACGTGCCTTAGCTTTAGTTGATGATCCAACAATAATTTCCAAGCTCAAGGGTTCAACGATCAAGGAAATTTTAAGATAAATGGCAAAGGAAACGAAGTGGGGGACTTATATATAGCTACCTCTGCATAAGCGGAGGTTTGTCCGCATCCTCATAAGCAGAGGTTATTGTGCATGCGTGCCTCCATTTAAGCGGAGGTATGTCTGCTTAGGAAGCTCAGCAAAAGCGGAGGAGGTTCTGCTTAAGCACAAGGACCTGACATCACCTACCTCCGCAAAAGCGGCTCCTCAAGAACTTAGGCGGTTCCACTTAAGTGACCCAAAGGATGCAAAAGCGGCTTTACCAGCACCAGCAACACCAAAAATTTAGCTAAGTTAAAAAATCTCGGAACGGATCCTTGGGATTAGTTCGGAACCCCATGCACGCAAACGAAATATGCTACCTTATCAAAAATGGCATTTCAGGCTCAATAAAATTAATAAAATTTCCAATAGAGATCGTTTTGATGAAATGTGGGCTCCACTCCCAATCTTTTCATTTTTAACTATCAACCACCTAAAAGCCCAAAATTAGTCTGAAAGCGTTGGGACCAGAACCAACACATATGACAGCATGTACAAGCAGGTGACTGAGCAGCTTGTAGGTGACTTCCAAGTAGGTGGATGAGAAACTTATAAGCTTCTTGCAAGTAGGTGGGTAAGCTCCTTGCAGGTAATTACCAAGCAGTTGGATAAGCAGCTTGTAGGCAAACCCTTCTGAGAGGGTTTTATGGTAATCCTTGGCAGGTAATTTTGTAGAGCTGGTGGTAAGTGGTAATTTCCTGTACATATCATCTGGCATCATCTTTTCATGTAGTGTTTGAAGGTGATAATGGTGAGCTCGCGTATCCTTTCTCCATTCACCAATCGATGTCGTGCTTTTTTCTGAGGCATTCTTTGTCTTCCAAGCTTCTTTTCAGTGATCTATGGAAGTAACCCTTCCTGTTGGACTAACTTACTGTGTTGCATTCCCATTCTTATAGCAAATAATTCAACCTTATACTTTTAATGGCATTGGTGACTTCATCTTTCGTGATTTCATACAGAAGTTTAGATTCCTTTGCTGATTGGCGGACATTATCCTAGTGGGGATGATTATCGGTGTAGTTCCATTTTCCCTATTCTTTTGGACATATCTGCTTTGGAATGCATTTGTTTTGCTGGAATATAAATCATTGTGCCTCATAGTATTTTTCTTCCAAGGATAGGATTGATACAGGAAATTTTCACCAGCGTGAAATTATGGCTAAGCTTGGACTTCGTGGTTTGAGATTCCTATTAAAAGATGTAGCATGAATACCTTTCCATTGTAGGAATCTTTGAGGCATCAAACCCAATATTATCGTGGCTTAAACCACAACATGAACCTTGTGGCTTAAACCACAAGTACTAGGATAATCATTGGATCTCTTGCAGAAAGTCATTAGATAGCACTACGAACACATGGCAGAAAGGATATTCCAGATGTACTCTAAACATCTTCAGGATGGATCCTCCATATTTTTTGAAGACTTGCAGCTCATAGAAAGTTCTCCTTTCTATAAGGATGAATGGATCAAAAGGGTTCGCGTACTACATGAATAAATCTAAGGGGTAGTCTTTCATTTTAGAAATGGCATCCCTAATGTATTGAACATGAGAATCTGACTAGCCAGCTTTTCTATGATCAAGCGGACGTCGTCTTTTCCTAAACTTGATAGCAGGTAGAGATCATCTGCATAGAAATTACCTGGTTCTTCATAAATGTCCAATGAGAAGAGAGTGTCCTCCGTCGGTTCTTCCTCTAGTAAGAAGACTGATTCAGGGTCATCGTCTTTGCTGAGATAGATTCCTGTGTTATCCGCTATCTCCTCAAAGAGATGGACTGAGTCTTTTGACTTCTTGGTCTGAGGATTGTTTTTTACAAAGTGTACAGGATTTTTGCAGATGAAGCATCTGTCATTCTTCTTGTAAGTGGTCATATTTCTTTGCCTAGAGTACCTGGTTTGCCTGGTCATTCCGAACCTCTCATCTAAAGGTCTAGGGATTTTGAACCTCCTGAACTGCAGTTGTCTCTTAAAACTTGTCTGGCGACTCAAACAAGGGCAATTGGATTTAGTGATAAGATCATATCTACTGTATGCTCTCTCAAAGGTTGGATTGTTTTGGATGATCTACTTCAGTATAGATTTCTTTATGCAGATACTCTCTAGGGCCTAGAAGATAGCCTGCCTGATATAGCCTACTTGTTGAACTATGATGGATTTGAATTTCTCCTCCACAATCGCCATCGTTTGGCTTGTTAGAATCTTCGGCAGTAATGATATGAAGGCTTGCTTTAGCCTGGGATTGCCCTCTAGATCAAAGTAGATCTTCACTATCTTCTAGAAGTGGATATCAATGATGTCTTTGTCGAAAGATATGCACTTCATTTTGAAGAGCTGCCTCCGTAGCTTCTCTTGTCTTTGGCTTGTATCTCTAAAGAAGACCTCTTATAAGATTCTTATTGTCACGCCCCGAATCCCATCGAGACATGATTGGCACCCGTAGCCGATAAGGCCCGAGAGAACCAACCTTTGCCTATGTTCAATCATACGCATATAATAATCACCATTGCCTCAAAACGTGAAAGACGAATAAAGGAGAACATGGGACATCTTTATACATACATATGAAACTTGGCCGTTGAGGCCATCCAGTCAAAACAACATATGTCCTTTACACTGATACACCCACATCTGTCTACAAAAGCCTCTAACAAAATGCATTAACCAAATGAAGTAACAATCGGGACAAGTTCCCGCTTGATACGACATGTACAACAGTGACTCGGAGAGGCCCCGAACTAACTGGAGCTCACCAAAGATCTGCAGCACTGACAATCTACTGTGGAGGCCTACTAGTGCCTGCACCTGCAACATGTAAGGTAAGTCCCTAAAAGGGGTCAGTACGAACAATGTCCTGAGTATGTAAGGCCATAAGAAAAACTGAGTCAGTGCATAAGAACTTCAATGGAAATAATTATAAGAGAACTCAATATGTGGAATCCTGTACCTTTCCTTCATTATTATCATCTCCGATGATGCATACATAATAAAATAACCATGGAATCAACATAAGAGAAATAGCAAATGTAAACAATCTCTCTTTCTTTCACTTGCCTTTACTTTACTTTACTCATACACTGTTACACTGTTAGGGCCCTCATCATGCAGGTGATCTTGTCACCCCATGGATAAAATCATGTCATCATGCAGGTGTTCATTTCACCCCATGGATACATCATGCAGGTGTGTTCTTTTACCCCATGGATAAGATCATGTCATCATGCAGGTGTTCTTGCACCCCATGGATAAATGGCCATCATCATGCAGGTATTTGTACCCCATGGATAAATTAGCATCATCATGTTGGGATCGAGTCGAGCTAGGCTTATGCCCCTAGACTTGCCACCCATAAATCAATACGTCGGGATCGAGTCGAGCTAGGCTTATGCCCCTAGACTTGCCACCCATAAATCAATCATTAACCACATTTGCATTACTTGATTCTTACTTCATTTCATTACTTTGAGATTGATACTTCAACTTGTGAGAGATTGATACTTCAACTTGTGAGAGATTGATACTTTGATTTGGAACATAACATTGATGGAACCATGAAATATTTATAACATTACTCAAAGCGTATGAAACATGTGAATGACAATTGATCAATGCATAAAGAACATATGATGAACCATAATTGATACCCGGAATTAGGGTACCTTGGCTTATGAGGGATTGATACTTTTGTAGCCATGACATTGTTGGAAGCTTTGAAACAATAACCAATGAGCTAGAGACGTATATATAAACATTCTTGGAAACATACTGTTGGAACCGTTGAACAATGATCAATGAACAAGATACATGAGTATGATCACTATTGAACCCTTGGAACATAACCTCATTGCTCTGTTGGAACATTACTGCAGGATATGAGGCATGTGTAGAACTCTATTGGAACTGTACTTTATGAGATTAACACCTTAGCCAAACACGTACTTACATGCACATCTCACTTCACCCCTTTATCTTATGAGATTGACAATTTCACTTATGAAGTATAACTATACTAACTTGCACATCACCTCTCTTATTACTCTTATGAGATTGATACTCTTACAATTGGTACAAGGATAAGCATCATACCATAGGACTCATAACATGATTGGAACAATGATATTCAACTAAACAAGCTCTCTTTACCTCATTGCTCTTATTGGGATAATTCTCTTAGGATCAACAACATATGACAACTTAAGAACTTCCACCCATAAATAAGAACTAAGTGATTCATGATTCGTATAGGAGTAAAACACATATGACGATCAATATATCACCCCTAGTTGGCATACTATAGAACCCCCTTGATATAGTACACTTTTGGAACCATTATACGATACATGTGGATACTAACTATTCATCACCCTGCAATACTAACTATTCATCACCCTGCGATGCAATACCTTAGACCATTTGGAACTTTTGACATATTAGCCAATGAACGTGAGTCGACCAATGGACATGAGTTAATCAATAAACATGAGTTATACGATTCACCATTGACCAATGAATAAGGAACATATGAGTAAATCTAGCCAACTATTGAATATGAAATACCTTAGAGTATTTCGGAATCAAGTGAGTGCTATGACAGTGTGAACATCATATGTTGCAGAAGGATATAAAAGTAACCTTACATACCTTATCTTCCCAAGGTAAGCACCCAATCAAATATGTGAGCGCAATAATTCCACTCCTTCTTTACGTTTCACTCTACATCACAATTACATAATGGAACCAACATTAACCACCAATTACTTTGCAAATGCATACAATGTCAATAAATTACATGTTTGCCTTTAAACATGTCATTTTCCCTTGACAAATCCATTGACAAAATTATTATTCCAAAAATTCCATAATATTCCCAACATTGACCAATACATGATAATTGATACATTTCACCACAACACTTCTCCTTTACACTTTCTTAGCCATCACACATCACAAATAAACCATCAAATGGCCTTAATACAACTCATAACACATATCGGCCAAAATCCCACAATTTTCACTTATAGAAAAGAACAAGTTTAATACCACAAATAACACCATACATGTTCATATTTTTTCCATACCATGCTTTTTCATCAAAGGCTCAAGGCCTAATTCAAGTTCAAATTACCAAGATGACACATCTTTCACCAAAGGCAAAATACACTATTCACCACCTTGTCAACATAACTAACATAATATACATAATCTCCCATGCATATAAGATGTTAATCCATGAAAATAAACACTTACCAAAGCTTGGAATAGGATGATCTTGTCCAAATATGCCTTAGGGTTTATTTGCTTTAGGGTTTGGAAATGAAAGAAATGTTTGTAAAATATCCAAAAGTTATGAGAGGCTTTGGGGAATAAAATCTGATGTTGGGGGATTTATATAGACCCAAGGTCATCCTTATCCCCATGTGGCATTAAGGGATATGTTCAAGTGGTCAATTATTGAAAGAATGGATCATTTTTGCCTTTGGGCCCATGTATTTTCTTCCATTTTGGGGCCTCAAATTAGGCCCAGTGACACATATCCATGAACTTCCATGTATTATTCACCATATATCTCATGTTTACGTAATTCCATCATGTCACGACAATATTCTTTTAAACAATTCCCATTCGTCCTTTCGATCGCAAAAATAGGCATTCTAGTCGCCATTGGTTTCATTGGACATTTTAGATCACTATTCACCTTTCATGATTTGATCATGTAGGAGTATGTAGGAGTGTATTGAAGTGTTTGAATCTTTAACAATGCTCAAATAACTCCAAAGAATCAAAAGAAACCATCTAGAAATCGTCGTAGAATTGCTTTACGAACCGACTCCGAAAAGGGCATAATGTTGTGCCTTGCGCCACACCCCCTGAAACAGGGTAGTGGCGCAAGAAGCTGGCCTTCTCTGAAGTTTCTGCAGGCTGGTGGCTTGCGCCACACCCCTAAAACAGGGTAGTGGCGCAAGTTTCAACAAAATGCTGAAATTTCGGCCACTTATCCTAGTGACCTTAATCATCAAGTAAACATGACTCCAAGTCACCAAATGAGGTTAGAATGTGTATGGGGTATTCCATAAATGCTTCAAGAAGTCACAAAACACTTCCTATGCAAGGCTCATCACATGTACAAGGCCAAATTTTAATTGTTCTCATCTTTCACATTTCCAAATACATACTTATAACTCTCGACACCTAAGTAAACATTATTCAATGCCATCAAATAGGGTTGGGAAGGTACGGGGTGTTACACTTATATTGAAGGCAAAGTCTTAGGATGTGAGATAGGCAATCTTATCGACAATTCCAAGTGCGTTCCACCAGTCTCTGAGGATTTCAGAGAATCTCAAAGTGAACTCTGACAGGATCATGT
Organism: Capsicum rhomboideum; assembly: GCA_031232105.1. NCBI lineage: Eukaryota > Viridiplantae > Streptophyta > Magnoliopsida > Solanales > Solanaceae > Capsicum > Capsicum rhomboideum. Next base: position 95,582,849 of record CP124708.1, on the reverse strand, counting down.
ATTTCTCTCGTTCAGCCAAATTCTTCATTGCCATCCAAGTGTAGAAGTCTTGGATCCTTTAATGCCAGGCTGAAACTTTGATGTCATCGAGGGTGAATATATGGAATCCAGTTCCAATGATTTTCTTTGCAGTTGTCGTCAGTTCTGGCCTCCTTTTTGGGATCGAATCATTTGTCATCCCCTCTTGATCATCGACTACTTCAGATACTTCTATTTTTTTAGAATGGTTCATAAACATGGGTGGATAGTCTTCTTTAGAGGATTCTATTGATGATTCAGGAGTTTTCTCAACATATTCTTGAGAATCACCTGAGGAGTTTTCGTTGTCTTCAATGTATCCTTCAGCTGGAAAGTTATCACCAAACTTTGAATATTCATCCGTAGGATCACTATCAAATGAGTATTCTCTTTGTTCTTTCTCAAGAGCCTCATCATGATGAAAGCCATAAAAATCATCAATGGCTTTCAAATATTCCTCTCTAGGATCATTATAATCCAGATGTTGAGGAATGGAGTTTGGAATAATATCATCTTCTAGGAATAAAGATCTGGGACAACTTGATCAGAGATGATCAAGTAATCATCTGAAAAACCATCTGGGAATAACCATTTTTTACTAAAAAGACCTTGTTTGATAGACTCCCAGTCTTCACCTAGTGGTTCTTTTTCATGGATCTCCAAGCCATCATCAGGAATTATAGGACCTAGATCTGAGAAGACCAGGTCATTCTTTAAGGCATCATGACTTAAAACCATTAAGTTTTCTGGTTCTGCATCATCTGGAACCATTCCAAACTCTTTCTTTCTTTTTGACTATTTTTGTGCCATCTTAACTTGCTTCTGAGCTACAATGGCATCTTTTCTTTCCCAAGCAAATTTGGTAATGTCAAATTCTTATTCATCTTTTGGTGCTTGAGTGAATAAAATAGGCATATATGAACAAGATAGGAAAGTGAGAAAGGTATGGCTTAATTTTTATGGTGGGTATGTCCGTGGTGACATTAGAAATAAGGTTGGCTTTGTGGTAGAATTTTGGAAGCTACCATATTTCAGAAGATGAATTTGCTCTTTGATTGAGGCCATTTCTGTCTGTTCTTGATCAAAGAAGTGTAGGAGTGAGGTTCCTGGAATACATATATTAAACTGTATGTTTTGTAGTTTGTTTTCTAGTGCTTTGATAAGTCCGATTTGTTGAGAGGATGCCTGTTCTATTTTCTCCTCCAGCATGTCTACCTTGTTTACCAGCTTGCTTTGTGTGTTGGCAATATTTTTGGCGTATAGTTGGATATTAGTCAGCATCTTATTTTGACACACGATATTCTAAGATTGCCAACTGAGAGTTGTCTCCTTATTGCTCAGGGACCTCTTCTGACCAGTTGGCAGGATAACATGTGATATTTTTGAAGCGTGATTCAGGTTATCCTTTTCAAAGGGTTGGTTTTGTGGGAAAAATATTTTTGACCGGAGCTAGTAGAGGATATCATAAACATTTGAGGCTCAGGTATTTTGCTAGTAGTAGAGGTTTTGCTTTTGGATGGAGTAGGTAAAGGTGGCCAGTCTTGGGGGTTGTGGGAGACCAGGAAAGTGTATTCCTTCTCCTTCTTTTCTTTTTTTGATCTTTGGAAATAGAACTCGCCATACTCTACATCATCCTCTTGGCATTCATTACAGTCACAGTCAATATCCCATGGGAAGCGTCTTATAAAAGGACATTTGTACAAGTGAATGTATTTTACAACCTGGTTAAATTATTGTATCCAGTCAAGGTCACTCATGGAGCATCTGAGGAATCAGGAAATGGTTTTTGGGTCTGGATCCTCCTCTTTAGGGAAATCGTCAGCGGGGGTGTACATATGGACAGGGAAAGATGTTTCATGAGGCCTTTTATGTAATATAGGTTGAAGATGGTGCCTCACCCTCTCATAGTTTGTGACCCATGCATCTGGAAGAATTTTGACCAGTTCTTCCCTAGATATATGCCTTGGGATTTGGGTGCACTGGGTCATTCCATTAGTGGTATCTATGTTTAAGAACAAAGAATCATAGCCACCTGGAAATGATAGGTCCGTAGCATGGTTTTGAACTTTCCAAGCCATCTGGTAATGGAAAGTTACCTATATGGCATCTCTATCTTGCAGAGCTCTAAGGACTTAGACCTGGATCTTCAATGCCTCCGTTAGATATGGATCAAAGAAGGGGTATGTTGAAGTTGGGAAATATAGTGACAAAGACTGTCCCAGCGTTCAGGGTGATTTCTAACATACCCAAGTTTATATGTTGGTACTCGTTATATCTAGTATCGAGAAGGGAAAAATGATCCACGATGGGATGATTTTTTCTTCTGTGATATGTCAACACAACTCTGACAGCACTAAAATGTATATGGGTGAATCCATGGGTTTCCACTATTACAGAAAATCCTCCGGCATCTACAGAGTGATGAATTGTTCCTCCTGAGTTGCAAGAATAGGATGCTGGTCAATTTTTGATGCATCAAAGTATTCCTTAACTCCCTTTGTCCTTTCTTGTACCAAAGAATGGATTTGCAGCCATGGATTGTATGCCTTTTTTTGTAAAGGCTGAGTATGGGTTCAGTAGATTAGCTATGTAGAAGATATTTTATTTTCTGGTGTTAACAGATCTACTTCATAGAGGTATTCATATTTACATGAAAGGGTTTTACTGATAGAAGGAGACATGTTTATTTTTGCTAAGGATTTACATGGACTAGACGCAAAAGAAGAAGATGATGAAGACTCTGAAATCGACATATTTTTGTTGTTTTTTGGAAAATAAAGACTCAATGTATTTGTGCTAAAATCTAAAGAAAAAACACTGACACTATTTGTTCTAAAATCTAAGGAAAGTAAACAAAGACACAAATAGGTACAAGACTCTGAAATTGAGAATTAAAAACTATGGACTATGAACTATTTGGAAACTAAAGACTCAAACAAATGAAAGTGAAGACAAAATGTAAATTTGGTATTTATGACAATGGAAATAGATCTTATGCAAATATTTGCTTCTTCCCTCTGAAGAGAGTAAGATGGATCTGATACTAACATGAAGGGGTGAGCGGGGCACAGTAAGTCACACAGGAAATATTAGCTTGCTTTTGATAATAATAGAATTCTAACTTTCCAATATGACGGCAGATTCACGTCCATATAGGCGTCACGCCATACGAAATCAAAGTTTTCATCAACACCACAATAGCTTTCTTACTACTAGGGCTTTATATCCTCTACTCTAAAGGACAGTTTGCTATGGAACAAAGACTTCTCAACCCTCAACAGGATGGATTGACTTTGCCAGGCTTAAAAAATAATAAATCCTGAGTATTTTGGTAGCATAATTGTTCCATATATGACATACACAAGATTTTCGAGGCTCTCCCTAGCCTTTAGCACCCTCAACAGTTCGAGGAGCAAATCTCTACCCAACTTTGGATTTATGTGTTTTTGATAAAGTAAGAAGCAAATCAGAAAGCTATTGTGTTGGACCAAGCTAGTTTTGTTCATAATAATGGAAAGAACTTATAAATCCATATTGAAATCACAACAAGAACACTTTCCTAAGTGTTTCCTTACCTCACTACTCCGACCTAAGGGATCGAAGTACCCATCCCTTCGAAAGAGAAGAGCAAGAGAGAGAACTTAGCCAACAAACATTTTATTGATAATCAAAACTATACAAGAGAGTTTTTAAGTGGATAGTTTGTTGATCTCCAACTAAATACCTATACTTTCTTTTATAGAAGAAGGAAGTCTAGAACAAACGAAAAGATAATCCATATCTTACATGGCCCATTATTCTAAAAATAGTAAATCCCTAGTTTGGAACATACTCCTATGCTAATAAAAATTAAATTAAATCACCCTTTATTCAAACCGAACACTACAAATATGTGACGGAGCCTAAAAAAATAAAAAATAAATATGTTGTTGGCATGTGACAGCATGTGCAAGAAGGCGACTGAGTAGGTTGTAGGTAACTTCCAAGCAGGTGGGTTCGCAACTTGTAAGCTTCTTGAAAGTAGGTGGGTAAGCTCCTTGCAGGTGTCTACCAAATAGCTGGATAAGAAGCTTGGAGGAAAACCCTTCTAAGAGAGTTTCATGGTAAACCTTGGCAGGTAATTTTATGGAGCTGATAGTAAATGGTAATTTTCTACACATGTCATTTGACATCATCTTATCATACAGTGTTGGAAGGTGATTACAGTGAGCTCTCGTATCTTTTCTCTATCCACAAGTCGATGCCATACTTCTTTCTGAGGCGTTCGTTGTCTTAAAAGCTTCTTTTCAGCGATCAATCCTTCCTATTGGACGAACTTGTTGCATTTCATTCCCATTCCTATGGTGTAATATTCAACCGTATACTTTTTATGGCTTTAGTGACTTCATCCCTCATGATTTCGTATGGAGGTTGATATTCATTCACTATTTGTAGGACCTTATCCCAGTGGGGATGGTCATCAGTGTACTTCTATTTTCCCCATTTCTTTGGCCATATTTCCTTTAGAATATACCTCTTTTGCTGGAAGATAAATTGTTGTGCTTCATAGTATTCATCTCCTAAGGATAGGATTGATACGGGAAATTTCCAACAAAAGAAAATCTCTGGCTGAGCTTGGACCTAGTGGTTTATAGTTTCCACCGACTGATGTAGCATGAATACCTTTGCATCGTAGGAATCTTTGAAGCATCAAACCCAATATCATCGTGGCTTGAACTATAATATGAACCTTCTGAGAGCCGATTGGAGTCGATCGAAGTACCTTAATACATTGCACTTGAACTTATGAGGATGTGGTACTGGTGGCATAAGTATCATAATAGCCATAGGAGCTCTTGTGGAAAGTCATTGGCTAGTGCTACAAACACATGGTAGAAAGGATATTCTGAATGTACTCCGAATGGCTTCAGAATGGATCCTCCATATTTTCTGAAGAATTACAACTCATAAAAATTCCTCTTTTCTATGAGGATGGATGGATCAAAAGGGTCTATGCATTGCGTGAATAGCTCTGGGAGGGTGGTCTAGCATTCTAGGAGAGAGTATCTTTGATGTGTTGAACATGAGAATCTAATTAGCCATCTCTTCTGTGATCAAGCAGACGTCATTTTTTCCTACACTTGATAGCAAGGTCATCGTCTTTGCTGAGATAGAAGCCCGTCTAATATGTTGTCTCTTTAAAAAGCTGTATTGAGTCTTTTGACTTCTTGGTCTGAGGCCCAGTTTCTCGCAAAGTGTCCAGGATTTTTACAGATGAAGTATCTATCATTCTTCTTATATATGGTCGGACCTCTTCTCCTAAAGTACTTGGTTCACCTGGTCATCTTGAACCTATCGTTCGAAGGTCTGGGGAGTTTCAACATCCTGAACTGCAACTGTCTCTTGGATCTTATCTGGCGGCTCGAACAAGGGCAGTTGAATTTAGTGACAAGATCATTTCTGCTGTATGCTCTATCGAGGGCTAGATTGTTTTGGATGGTCTGATTCAGTACAGATCTCTTCGTGCAGACACTATCCATGGCCTGGAAGATGGCCTACCTGATGTAGCCTACTTGTGGGACTGTGATGGATTTAAATTTCTCCTCTACAATCATCATCATACGGCCTGCTAGCATCTTTGGCAGTGATGATATGAAGGCTTGCTTCAGGCTGGGATCACCTCTTAACTCAAATTAGATCTTAACCATCTTCTGGAAGTAGATATGAATGACGTCTCTGTTGAAAGATATGCACTTCATTTCGAAGAGCTGCCTCCACAGCTTCTCCTATCTTTGGCGTGTATCTCTATAGAAAACCTCTTGTAGGATTGTGATATTAAAGGTGAAGTCTTGGGATGTGAGATAGGCGTTCTTATCGACAATCCCAAGTGTGTTCCACCAGTCTTTGAGAATTTCAAAGAATCACAAAGTGAACTCTGACAGGATTAAGTAATTCTCTCATTCAGCCAAATTTTTTGTTGTCATCCAAGTGTAGAAGTCTTGGATCCTTTGGGGCCAGGTTGAAACTTTGATATTGTTGAGGGTGAATGTATGGAATCCAGTTCCAAAGATTTTCTTTGCAGTTGTAGTCGGTTCTGGCCTCCTTTCTGGGATCAGATCATCCGTTATCCTATTTTGATCATTGACTACTTCAATCGACAATATGGACAAACTATAATGGACTAGTGGAAACAATGGTACATCTACAAACTAGTTCAATAATGTAGTTGTGAAGAAGTCAATTCAGTTTAACAGAGGATCATAAAGGTCATGAGTCAAAGTTATGGAAGTAGGTTAACTTATCTTAAAATTTGTTATTGCTTTTTGTTTGTAGATTCGAAAGAACATCAGATGGGCAGACGAAACATTTTAAGAGAAGGTGGAATCCTGCTGAGGTTTTGCAGTTGGGAGAGTTGCTTTTGTAAAGGCTTAATCTAATTATAGCATTTCGCAGGGTTGGAATCAACAGAGGAAGTAGTGAAGAGTTGTAAGGCGGTTGTTCAGGGACTTGCGAATCTTTAGTAGGTGTGTTGGCAGTCATTAGGGATTTAAGTATATCATGGAGGGTAAATTAGTAATTTTACATTTGGCTTAAGGGCTTTGTGCTTTTAAGGTAGTATATATATATATATATATATATATATAAATGCCCTCCAAAAATATGATATTTAATCATGCTAATGCATGCATTAGAATCCATTGCATTAATAATACCATGAATTTTGAGGTATTAGTAATACACACCGCAATACACTATAGAGTGTATAACTAATGAAATCATTATTTATACATGGGCTAAAAAAAATGTACAAAACTAGGTACTAGTAATACACAAGACTAATGCATGTGTTATTTTTTTTAATACACTCTACCAAGCGACCCCTTAGGACATATGATGAGAAGTTTGTAGAAATACATAGCCTAGAGAATAGAGAGAAGGGTTGTATATTGCTGATGATAAGCTTATACACAATGACGATATTTATACACAACTAACAAGTAGTCTCCTAACTACAATACATAGCTTTAGTAGAATCCTAGAACACTTGTGCTATGCTTGTGTTTACTTAAAATCTAACTAGACTAGGATTAGTTTACATATACAAGAGACCTAGATACATGTTTATTCTAGACAGATATCGCAACACTTTCCCTCAAGCTAGTGAGGAGGGAGAATGCATACTCCTAGCTTGCTTCTAAATCTGGCAAAGTCTTGCTTTGTCAATGCTTGGTATGAATGTTTGCAAGCTGATCCTGGGATCTCACAATGTGTGTCACAAGTTGTCCGTCCTCTAGCCACCTTCTCCTTAACAAAATGGATAGTGCACTAATATTGTCACAAAATAGTGTTGGTGAACCCTTTAAGTATATACCTATATCTCTTAGAATGTAGGTGATCTATGTGATCTCACCTCTTGTTGAGGCTAGTGACCTATACTGTGTTCAGCACTTGACCTGGACACTGTATGTTGTTTTTTGGAGACCCAAAAAATGCAATTTGCCCCCAAATATATTGAGTAACCTGTAGTTGACCTTTTTGTTGTTGCACAACCTCCCCAGCCTACATTTGAGAACCCATACAAGCTAAGTGGTGATCTTGCTAGTATTCTTTGACTAAATTGCAATATGCCCTTGATATACTTGAATATTCTCCTTACAGCTTGAAAGTGTTCATTTGTTGGAGCTTACATAAACTGAGTTACTAAGTTTACTGCATGTACGATGTCAGGTCTTATCAATCTAAGATACTATAGACTTCCTAAAATGCTTCTATAGGATGAGACATCAACTGTGCTCTTTGTTGCATGTTGTAGACCATGCTTTTGTGCCAAAGGTGTGTTGACTGCCTTTGCGAGTGCCATGTCAGTCTTCTTAAGTAGCTCAGAGGCATACTTCCCCTGGCTTAAGTGAATGCCACCCCTAAAATACTACACTTCAACTCCTAAAAAGAAGTGTAATAAACCAAGATCCTTCACAGAAAACTCCTTCGTAAGACCAGAAATTATTTCATCTATGAGTACATCTAGACTTCCAGTGATTATGATGTTATCTACATATAAGAGAAGTAGAACAATACCTCTTTTGTAGTGAAGGATGAACAAAGATGATTCCACTTTACTGAATTTGAAGCCTAGATGAAGCAAATACTGGCTAAATCTATTAAACCATGCCCTTGGTGCTTGTTTGAGCCTATACAATACCCTTTTTCAGAAGGCAAACATGTTGAGGATGTTTAGGATAAAAAAAAACCTGGAGGTCAACTCATATGAACTTCTTCTTGCTGATATCCATGTAAGAAGACATTCTTAACATCTAGTTGCCTGACAGACTAGTGTAAACTTACAACAATTAAGAGAACTACTCTTATAGTAGTAGCCTTGATCATTGGACTGAAGGTTTCTTCAATGTCAATGACTTTAAGTTATGAGTTTCCCTTTGCAACCAACCTGGCTTTGTACCTATGAATGGTACCATCAGACTTTATTTTTGTCTTGAATACCCATTTACAACCAACAATATTCATGTCTACAGTTTTAGGTACAAGAATCCAACTTTGATTTTTGTGCATTGCATTAATTTCTTCTTTCATAGTTGTTTTCCAGTGTGGGATAGCAAGTGCTTGACTCATAGATTTGGGTTCCACACTTGAGTTTTCTACAAGCAATAAGGTGTGAGTTGTGGACATCTATTTTGCCTTATGCCTTGTCATCATGTGATGCCTGCTTGTTTCTTGTGGATCAGAGACTAAAAATATATTAGTATCCTTAGCCTCTTGTACATCACTTGTTTGATCAAGAACTAGTTCTGTAGGGACATGATCATCAACATTATTTGCAACAACATCTAGGTGTTGCTCAATCTTGCCTCCATCTGATTCTTGATCAGTAGTATTATCTGCACCTCCATCTAGCTCAGCTTTATCTAGATTATGCTTGCCTCACCTTCAAGATCATATTCTTGATTAGAAACTTCATCTGCAGGTTCAGCAACCTCATCTGCAGGTTGATTTGTTGAGTCATTCAGCACTTCCCATAAAATATCTGCCTGATCCTGCATTTTAGAGAAGAATTCATGAAAAGCAGCTATGTGAGGTAAGGATTGAGTGCAACTAGGTAAGTCTGTTTGGACATAGAGCAGACTAAGTTCATCAAAGACCACATGTTGAGATACAAACTCTTCTGGTTGGAGGATGATAACACCCATATCCTTTATGTAGACAACTGTATCCAATAAAAACATATGGATAAGTCTTTGGACAGAACTTATTTTTCCCCTTTAGATGAGGATACCACCTACAACCAAAGACTTTGAGGTTATAATAGTCAGGAGAAACACCATGGAGTTTGACAAAAGGGATTTCATTTTTAGTAGTCATGAGGGCATTCTGTTAATGAAGAAAACTGCAGTTATGAAGGCTTTAACCCATAAAAACTGAGGTAGTTTAGCATAGAACAACATGGTTAATCCAGTTTCCATAATATGTCTATGTTTTCTCTCAGAAATGTCATTTTGTTCTAGAGTATGTGGACATGATATATGTCTGATGATCCCACAATTCTCTAAATGACTAACAAACTGGGACGACTTAATAAACTGACCACCTCCATCATATTGAAAAACTTTGATAGTAGTTGAAAACTATTTTCCACCATTTTCTGAAACTTAATGAATATTTCACAGAATTTAGATCTCTTTCTTAAGAGATAAAGCCAGGGATATCTTGTGTGATCATCCACAAAGATAACATAGTATTTCATATGTTAGGAGGACTCAAATGGTGCTCCCCCCCAAAGATCACGATGTATCTTATGTAAAAGGAAACTTCTCAATTTTATTTCTTGAGTCAAATGGAAGCTTACAACTTTTTCCTAATTGACAACTAGTACTGATAGTACATACTTTATTCCAACTACTAACATTAATACACTTACTACTACTCAAAAACTTTAAAGACTTCAAGCTAAAGTGTCCTAATCTAGAGTACCAAATACTTTCTAACTTCTTCCAATCTTGTGTTATTTTCAAGGTATATAGGTTGTTATCTTCTATTTAATATAGTCCTCATGTGTTAGATCCCTTGGACAGTGGTGTCCCCGTCCTCTTGTCCTTTACAAGAAAACCAAACCCATCAAACAAAAGAGTAGCAGAATTATCCTTTGCAAGTTTACTAACTGAAAGCAGATTTTTCTTGATTTTGGGAACAACTAGAATATCCTTTATGTTCAATCCTGACTTCTTTATACTTCCAACATGTGTGATACCTAGTTGAGAACCATTTCCAATAATTATCTTTTCTGTCCCTTTATAGGTGTGGAGATTAGATAGATTACCTATTGTATTTGTCATATAAATGGTTTCTCTAGAACCTCTACCTCTTGACTTAAAGTTAGAGTTTCCTCATCTTTGGTTGTGATTACCTCTTCCTCTACCTCTTTGTGCAGTGAAAGCCATGTTATAGTTTTTTTGGGGCACTACCTCCTCCCTTTCTACTCTTATGTAAAACCCTTTAAGAGAATTGACAAACTAATTCAAGAAGGGATAAGGAAACTTTACCGACATAACAGTTCTGAAAGTTCTATACTTAGAACCTAATCCTCTTGCAAAGTTAATAAATTTTCTATCTTTATCAATTGGCTTGTGTATGGTAGCAAGTCCATCACATATGCCCTTGAACTCCTTCAAGTACTCATCAAGCTTCTTTGTTCCTAGCTTAATGTTTTGCAGTTGTTGCTTAAGCTGGAACTCCACAGCCATTGTAGTTTGAAGATATGCTTCTTCCAAGCACTCCTACATCTCTTTTGCTATTGTGCATCTGAAAATAAGGTACATACTTTCCTCAGTCATAGTACATGAAATCCAAGTCCTGACAAAAGCATCCTTTTCTTCCCATTCTAGGACAAGAGAACTGCCCTTCTCCTTTTCTTCAACAGCCTTTTTAGTGTCTGTTTTTGCTTCAACTTCATACTACTTAGGCTTGGCTTTGTGAATCAGACTTGTCACCTTCATAAGTTGCATCAATTAAAGGATCTGAGTCCTCCAAATAAGGTAGTTAGTAGGCTTAAGTTTGATAGGACATGCAGCCATAAGGTGATAAAGTGAAGTTGCAAAAAGTGATAGGGTTGCTGGGGTCGAAGTGGATGCCATTTTTTATAAATTAAGGTTGTGTGTGTGTGCAGTGTAGCTATGTATTTAGTGAAGCTCTGATACCTTGTAGAAATGTACAGCCAAAAGAATAGAGAGAGGGGTCGTATATTACAGATAATAGGCTTATACACAATGCCTATATTTATATACAACTAATAAGTAGTTTCGACACTCTTAGATTGAGGGATATAAATTGGACAGAGTCCTCTTGGGCCTAAAAGAAAACTAAGAAAAGAGAAAAGGTTTTTGTCGTCATACTCATCGATAACAGATATCGTCTTCTCCGACCATTGGTTACCGGAGCTTATTTTTTATTTATTAAATTATAAACGTAGGTTTTTTTTTCATACTTTTTGGCACCAATAAAAAACTCCAATCATCTGTAAACCGTTGGAATAGTATTTTTCAATGGGTTTTCCGACCATCTTCTTCGACCATCTTTACGGATCTATACGGTAAGGCTCAGATCTAACTGGAAAAGCGTCTTTCGGCGTCTTCTCCGGGGAGCAGATCTACACTCCTCCTTCTTCTCTCTTCTCTCTTTTTTTTTTCTTTACAACCCCTTTCAGGTACAACAAATCCAGCACATCTTCTCCGGCAGCTTGTGGCGTACATTTTTCGAAGACCAATTTCAAGGGCGGTAGCTGCAGTAGGTAGAGGCGATGACAGCAAAACTCCGGCGATCAATTTCTACACCAACTTTCCGAAATTCAATGAACCGATCAAGAAAACGTCCTCACTCTATATTCTCGCTGGTTTAAGTGCATTCGTTTCATACTTCTAGTTATCTTGTCTAGGTTTCTTGACTATTGGAGAGGGATACGTTCGATCTCGTTCGATATTTGTACTTCTTTCATATCTCTTATTTCATACCTCTCTTAATTTCTTTTCTTGACTGTTCTTGTGGGCTTACTATTTTCTCGAGTAGTTTAGTTCTTGTTATTGACGGTTGTTTGCTAAACTTGAATTTTAATATATTAGCTTATTGTCTTCGGCATTCACTGTTGATTCTTGATTCTTTCCTGTAAGATTAATTGCTTTTGGCATATGTTGTTGATTCGTTCTTCTTTCCGTAGATTCATTACTGATTCCACTCGTTATTTTCATTGTATCTTTAGCCTTACCTATTTTGCTCACCTTCTTATTTTCTTATCTTATTGAGTAGTGGATGTGGTGGTTGATGGTAGACTGGGGTCATGTCATAGGTCGGGGTCGGGGTTAGGACCTGGGTTTGAGGTGAGGTCGGGATCGGGGGCTGGTTTAGGGTCTGGTCTAGGGTCAAGTTTGGGGTTGGGGGTGAGGGGTAGTAGGGGTAAGTGGGATAAGGGAGCCTCTAGGTTGAGAGTTAGGTCTTGGAACATAGGGACTCTTCAAGGGAAGTCCATAGAGCTCGTGAAGATTCTTAGGAAGAGAAGAATTAGTATAGCTTGTGTCCAGGAGACCAAATGGGTAGGTTCTAAGGACAGAGATGTGGACGGGTATAATTTATGGCACTCTAGTAGCATGAGTCATAGAAATGGGGCAGGAATCTTAGAAGATGATGAGCTTAGGGGGAAGGTAGTGGAGGTCAAACGGGTCAATGATAGGTTGATGTCGATTAAGTTGGTCATTGGAGGGTCTGCGTTGAACATTATTAGTGCCTATGCGCTGCAAGCGGGCTTGGATGAGGAGGAGAAAAAGGTCTTTTGGGAGGTTTTAGATGGGGCGGTGAGAGGTGTTCCTGGCACTGAAAAGCTTCTAGTAGGAGGGGATTTCAATGGGCATATTGGGTCTTTATCGAGAGGCTATGATGATTTGCATAAAGGTTTTGGTTTTGGGGAAAGGAATGAAGGAGGAACCATACTTTTGGATTTTGCTAGGTCCTTTGGATTGTGGGTTGCGAATTTGAGCTTTTCAAAGAAGGAAGAGCACCTTATTACCTTTCGTAGTTCGGTGGCGAAGACTCGGATGAAATTTTTGCTCCTTAGGAAGGGTGATAAAGCGGTATGTAAAGACTGTAAAGTCATACCTAGAGAAAATCTTTCAACCCAACATAAGTTTCTGGTGATGGACTTAGAAATAAAAAAAGGCAGAAAGAAGAGGGGTGTGGAGAATCGGCCCAAGATTAAGTAGGTTATCTTGACTTTGACTAGTGCTTTAAAAATAGGGGAGAAGCTGACGAATATGGGGGCTTGTAAGAGTAGAGGGGATGTGGATAGTATGTGGGAGATGACTGCCAGTTGTATCAGGGAGACCGCTAGAGAGGTGTTGGGTGTCTCGAGAGGCCGATCTGGCAAGCACCGGGGGGATTGGTGGTGGAACGCAAAAGTGAAAAGAAAGGTGGAGACTAAGAAGGTGGCCTATGCTAAGTTGGTTGAGAGCAAGGATGACGAGGAGAAGCGGACGATTAGGGAGGAGTATAAGTTATCCAGGAAAGAGGCTAAGTTAGCAGTTACGGCAGCTAAGACAACAGCTTTCGAGAGCTTGTATACCGTTTTAGAGGAGAAAGGTGGGGATAAGAAGTTGTATAGGTTGGACAAGGCTAGGGAGCGGAGGGCCCATGATCTTGACCAAGTGAATGCATCAAGGGGGAGGATGGCGAAGTATTGATGGAGAAGGCCCTCATTAGGAGGAGATGGCAGTCCTATTTTCATAGAGTTTTGAACGATGAAGGGGACAAAAATTTCATGTTGGGGGACTTGGAGCACTCAGAGAGGTGTCGCGATTATGGTTATTGTTGGCATATAAAGGTTGAAGAGGTCAAGGGTGCTATTCATAGGATGCGTAGGGGTAGGGCGACTGCGCCAGATGAGATTTCGGTGGATTTTTGGAAGTACACTGGCAGGGCAGGTATAGAGTGGTTGACAAGGTTGTTTAACATCATTTTTAGAGCGGCGAAGATGCCCAAAGCTTGGAGATAGAGTATGATGATTCCATTAAATAAGAACAAGGGGGACATTCAGAGTTGCAACAACTATAGAGGTATCAAGTTGTTGAGTCATACGATAAAGGTTTGGGAAAGGGTGGTAGAGTTGAGGCTGAGGAGGACCGTGACTATTTTCAAGAATCAGTTCGGTTTCATGCTAGGTTGCTCGACTACTGAGGCCATTCACCTAGTGAGGAGATTAGTGTATCTGTTTAGGGAGAGGAATAAGGACTTGCACATAGTGTTCATCGATCTTGAGAAGACGTACGACAAAGTCCCTATGGAGATTCTGTGGAGGTGCTTAGAGGCTAAAGGTATGCCCGTGGCATATAATAGGTCGATTCAGTACATGTATGACGGTGCAAAGACACGTGTGAGGATGGTAGGAGGGGATTCAGAACACTTTCCTATTTTTACAGGGTTGCACCAGGGATCGACTCTTAGTCCGTTTTTATTTGCCTTGGTGATGGATGTTTTGACGCGGCGTATTCAAGGGGAGGTTCCTTGGTGTATGTTATTTGCTGATGATGTGGTACTGATTGATGAGACTCGGGAAGGAGTTAATGATAAGTTGGAGGTTTGGAGACAAACCCTTGAGTCTAAGGGATTTAGGTTGAGCAGGACTAAGACGGAGTACTTGAAATGTAAGTTTAGTGATTTGACGCATGAGGCTGATATGGTAGTGAAGTTGGATTCTCAGGCCATACAAAATAGGGGTAGTTTCAAGTATCTGGGGTCTATGATTCAGGGGAATGACAAGATTGACGAGGATGTCACGCACCGTATTGGTACAGGGTGGTTGAAATGGAGGCTCGCTTTGGGAGTTTTGTGTGATAAGAAGGTGCCTCCGAAGCTTAAAGGTAAGTTCTACAGAGTGGTCGTCCGTCCGGCTATGTTATATGGAGCGGAGTGTTGGCTAGTTAAAAACTCCCACATCTAAAAGTTGAAGGTAGCGGAAATGAGGATATTGCAATAGATGTGTGGACTTACTAGGAGTGATAGGGTTAGAAATGAGATTATTCAGGAGAAGTAGGGAGTGACTTCGGTGGAAGAAGGGCCCTCTAATTGGTCCCTTTTTATAAGGAGAAACCCTAACTGACCGTAAAAAATAACTTATTAAGTATTCATGAAACATTATAAGAGAATTAAAATAAACATTGAATGTTAATATAGCCAATTCCAACTAATTAGTATTGAAACATAGTACCAGTGGTTGTTATTGTAAAACAAATTCTGCCTAAGTTTACAAAGTTAAATAAAAAGCATTCCAAAAGATTTAACCAAGAGGAGAAAAAAGGGAAAAGGTAGATAACTCTATCACCAAAGTTAGACTCTAGTTCACAACCACCACTCTAATTATAAGAAGATATTGGTTCTTAGTCTTCTAAATTATCCTGAGAATACTGACTTTGAATATAGGAGCAAAAAGATTAATCATGGGTTGCACAAGTAACGCCGCCAACCAAATGGCCGTGTTTGGGCACAAGCAAAAAGCTATTTAGGATGCATTAGATAGTGGTTTAGAATTTTGAATTCCCCCATAATTCCTATTTTAAGCAACATAAATGAAATTACTCTCTTTTTATAGACTAGTCCATGCAATTTTCTTATCTCATCAGTCATCAAGTAATAGAAAAATATGTATGACCACGATAGGTATAACTTAGGAGGAGAAATTAAAAGAGACTTTTAACAGGGAAAGTAAAGAATATAGGACACAACTATTAAGAATGTGGTAGAAGGGACACTTTTTTAATTAGTGATAATGACACATATTTTTAAACACCCACAAGTTTTTTTATTTACACAAAACTTCCACTACTTTTTCCCTTCTCCCTCCTCCACCCCCCACCCATCCCTAACCACCTTCAATCCTCCACGTCATCACCAATTCCAAACAACTAGCAGATGTTTAAACAATATTTTTCGTTTTCTTAAATAAACTCCCAGTTATTTAAACAATATCCCCCCGGCCCCAAACCACCTCCCCTCCTCCACATCATCACCACTTTTAAACAACTAGCAGATGTTTAAACAACCCTTGATTGTTTAAACAATATCTTTCATTCGCTTAAACAACTCTTAATTGTTTAACAACATTTTTTGGTTACTTAAACAACTCTCCATTATTTTTCGACGACTGCAACTTTTTCACCCAATATTCTCTGAAAATTGTCACAACCAGATTTGAATGAAAAAGTAGAAAAAGATGAAAATTCTAGATGGAGATAAAGAGAAAAAAAACTCAGAAGAAAATAAAAGAAAAATTAACAAGAAGCTAAGGCAGAAAAAAAATGTAGAAGAAAAATGGCAAATATGATAAGGAGGATGAAGATGAAGAAGGGGAGAAGGAAAAAGAAAAAAAAAAGAAAGAAAGAAGCAGATGAAGAAAAAGATAAAGGAAAGAATAGAAAGTTTGAAATTTGAAATATGAAAGAGGGAAAATAATTTTTAATATTGTAATACTTGTTCCCAATGTTTTACAAATTATAATTAGGTCCCAAATTCACTTAATTGACTTTGACTAGGTATGTGTCCCTTTTAATTCATTCAACTCTCATGTGTCCCTTTTAGCTCATTTTCCCAACATGGATTTCCCCAACCTAAATTTTAGTTGCATTTGACTTTTTGAATTTAGAAAATACTAAAAAATTACTTTATTTTGTTTAGGAAAAAGGTTAGTATAGTCTTTGTACATTTATAGGAGAAAACACAATCTATGTGCTACCTACATGGCACACGCGGATTGGTTGATTTTTTGGACTTGGGTTGCCACATATTTTTTAGTCAATTTTAGCCATTTTAAAATTTAATCATAGCCAATTTCTTATGCAAAATAGCTGCAATTAATCAAGTTGAAAACATGCAAAATAGCTGCAATTAATCAAGTTGAAAACATTGGTTTGCAAAATTATTTTATTTATAAAGAATTGGTCATTCTTAAGATAAAATAAAATGAATTAGTAATTAAGTAATTAATTAAGATTTCTAATTTAGAAGATTATAATGATATTTATTTGCAAGAATGAAAGTTTTAATTAACTAAAATCGGTTTAACTTTTAAAAATACTTTATTTAGCATAAAATAATTTCAAAAAGTGATAAACACCTGTAATAAATGTTTGTATGCATTTCAAAATATTTGAAATTTATAAAAATAATATTTATGGGATAATTTGCCAAATGGAATGGCAAATTACTAAAGTATTTTAAAAAAGTACTTTTGACATATTTATTTTCATATTATTTAAATAGAGAACTTAAATAATTAATTAAAATATAAAGAGTCAAAATTGAGTGTCAACACATTTCGTGCTTCACATGTGAATTATGTACATCTTACGTGCATCATGTGTGTCACATGCGCATTTTGTGCGTCACACGTGATATGTGCATTATATGCATCACACGTGCATCTTATGTCAATTTGTAATTGTTTTCTTTTAAAAAAATGACATATATATTGTTGAACATGTGTGCGAAGTATACAACAAAATTAAAAGAAAGTTGGTGCAAGTTTACTCAAAATAATGAAGGATAATCTTATTTCAATGACTTGGTAAAAATACAAAATATTGAACATTGTTTAAACTTATATATGACTAGAATAATCATAAATATATAGCCAAATATTCTAAATCCTTAACTATTAATGCTCCACCAAATGAGTTGATATAAGCACCACATGAACAAAGTTAAATATTCATTGATCATCTGTAATATTAATTAACATTATAACATACATTGGTACATAGGAATGGAGTACTTGGTATACCATGATAACGCTTTTCAGTACTCATTTTCCCAAGAACTAGTTGTTTCTCAGATCAATGAGTTACTCTGACATGTAATTCACCTCTAACTGCTATTGTCTTGGTATGTTCTTAGAAAACTAATTAATCTATTATACTAATTGTGCTTGCTTGCATTCCTTTTTAATAATTAAATTAAATTCATTAAATAATTTGCATGTATCTACGTACGTACGTAAAGTGGCAATCAGACAGAAACTTAGCGCATGATCTCCCCCCAAAGTGGCCTAGTTTGATTCGAGGTGGTCCGGACTCATTGTTGTGGCAGCACGAATGGAGAGGCCATGGCTATTGTTCAAGTGAGACCATAAGTGATTATGAGTACTTCAAGGGGGCGATGAAGTTTGCAAAAACAAAGACATTCAATAATATGTGATTGCTAACAAATTGATGAAAGACGAATTAATTTTTCAAATAATCATGGTTACAAAGTTAGAGTAAATTTCATGGGTAGTCATTCAATTTTATGTATATTTCCCAAAAGTCACTATTCTTTATTTTGTTACATAAAAATAATTTAATTTGCCTCATCTTTCAGGAAAAAAAAAAAATTGGCAAAATTTGGTTAAAATCCTACCTAAAATGTGAGAGAAAATAACAAAAAAATCCCTTATGTTTGAGAGTAGGTTCAAAATGGTCCCGTAAATATACTTTTGAGTAGTTTTGATCCACTATGTTGCTAAAAATGAGTCTTTTCATTTTCATATATTTAACAAACTCTACCTACTAAATTTAACGAAAATTAGAAAAAAGTAAAACCAGAAACAGAAATCTTTAAATCTACTTATCATTAATATAAAATAATTACATTTTCACTTACCTTCCCTTTACTAATATACTATTTTGTTTAATTAATATATAGGCATTTTTCTTTTTCTTTTTTAACATAATATTATTTTGTTCATACTATTAGTATATTGTTAAGTAAGTAAATACGATTTAATAATAATTTTTTGTAATAGTTTCTATAAATATTATTCTCAACACATTAAATATGTGACCTTAATTACAATATTTTTAGTAAATAATAATTATTAAAAGAAAATAAAAAAGCTACTTAGTATGAAATAAAAAAATTAAAAAGTTTTAAATGAGATTTTTGTGGAAGAGCCGGGGACAAAGTTGAACGATCAAAATGATGGTATGCTGAAAATTTAAAAATTTATATACAATGTCTCACTTCTTGACATTTCAATTATTTCATTAAAAAAATTAATTTCAAGTAAACCTCATTTTTACTAGAATTTATACAGTTGATACCTTAAAATTCTTATCGATCTAAAGATAGTTAAGAGAGCAAATTAAACATCAAATCTTCATTTTTATTTTTATTTTAATTTAGAAGTAATAGTGAATCAAAATATATATATATATATATATAAATTGAACAAAATAATATTATTAAGGAAAAATAAGTTTAAGTTTACATTTTTACATTAGTTATAAATATGTTAAAGAAATTGTTACAAAGAAATCAAAATGACCAAAGTAAGTATGGCAGTACTTTTTTTAAAAAAAATTAAAATCGGGCTAGGGGCCCTTTTATTCAAAATAAGATAGTCTATTTACAAAGGCCAGGCCCAAAAGTGACCTGGCCCAACAAAAACAAAGCAAAAAGACAACAAATCCCTACCAGCTCATTTAGGAAAGTTCAAGAAGATTCAGATTCATACTCTTCCTCTTCCACTATACTCAACCAATTTTCTTTCACCATTGATGTACTCATGGAGCTCACCATCTGAAGTAGCTACAGGAGACAGGAGACATGAGATTACACTTCCAAGATCTGAAATCTTAGCTAAGTCTTGTTGTTCGATTTCTTATTTTCTTTAATCGTTTTCTTAAATCATAGGAATGAACCTCAATCGAAGTTAATACCACCAGATAATCTAAGAAATCGATAAAGAGAATAGATGAAACATCCCTCTCTTTTATCAGTAGCTTGAGAATTATGTTGCTACATAGTAATCTGTACTCAATGCTTACTTGTCTCTCCTTCATCATTAATCTTAAATTGTTCTTCTGATCATCACCACTCAAAAAAGTGTCAATTATCTGAAGATATGACTGGATGCCATAGTAAATACCACAAATTTACATGAGCAATCGACCTTCAATGGTGGGTCAGCGCTCCCTTCAATAGATAACTAACTCTAACGATTGAAAAGTCAATCTACACATTGGAGCTATTACAAAACTTCCGGAGTCTTCCTCAATTATCAACACATCAGGTACATTCACTCTTCCCTTCTCACTGATTCACGTCCAGCAACATAAGAGTGCAACATTGAATCTATACGGCCAATTAGTTTATGTATTTGAACTTTTAGTAAATGTATGTAGCTGAAGAATATATGCTAATATTAAAGTGTCCTGGTTTTATATCATTTGTGACACCCCAAAGCTCTCACCGGGTGCATGATATGTTTAACCAACTGAACTTAGTTCAGAAACCAATATACTTAGCACAATAATATCATCTACAATCGTTTATAAAAGTTCAAAATAAAACCTGAATAAAGAAGATTTCCCCGATCTTATGTTATTTTGCATTTCCTTATTCTCATGTGAGGGATATTCTACTTGTCTAGATTGATAATCCTTTTGCCTGTGCTTGGCAACTCCTGAAAATGTCTGAACTCAAAGTTACCTGCAAAATGAAAAACCATGTTAGCTAAAAAATCAGCAAGAGTATTTCCCTCTCTCAAGGAGTGTTGTACTCTTGCTGTAATTAAAACCATCATCTTCCTAATTGAGTTGACCTCCATTGTCACACTCCAAGGAACTTACCAATCACCATTGATTATATTCACTGTTGCAAGGGAATCAGATTCAACAATTATGTTTAGAATCTGGTTTTTCAAAAAAAATTGTAAACCTACTCATATAGCAATCACCTCAGTAACCAAATTAGTAGAGTCAGGAATCCTGATCCTTTTTGCACATACAAGATCACCTTCATGATTCCTTATGCAGAATGCAGCAGAACTTGGTCCTGGGTTACCTTTAGAAACACCATCAGTGTTGCATTTCCACCACCCAGAAGGTGGGGGATACTATCTGACCCATTTAGACTTAAATTTAGGCCTGAAAGCTTCCATCATAGTAACAATTTGAGGCTAAGAAGTAGGAATCTGCTCAACACCAAACGTCCTTCTAATGATCTTTTGAACCATACTGTTGATATCCCCAATAACCTTTGCTGAAGTGTATGAACCACCATGAAAGATTGAATTTCTCCTCTTCCATAAGAACCATAAAATAAGAGTAGGGATGGCCTGAAATATGCTCTTTTGCATTGGGTTCACCTTAGCTTCCCACCATTTCAACATTGTTTGCTTTATTTGAATCCATGGCCCTAACAAACCTGCTGCATTAGAAAAATATTTCCAAACATCTTTAGCAGTTTCACCATTTAAAAAAAGATGCTCCAATGTTTCCCTTTCTGGTGCAACACAACAACAACATAAATTTGACAAATTAGGATTCCAGTTAGCTAAAACAGATGCTACTGGTACCCTATTTGTCCATACCCTCCAACCAAAAAATGATATTTTAAAAGGGAGTTCTTGCATCCAAATCTTCTGGAAATACACATGAACTTCTTCTCTTCTTCTTAGCACATCCCATGCACTCTTAGTAATGAACTTTCCAGTACTAGTTTTAATCCACCAAGGCCTGTCTCCCTCATCCGACGGCTTCACCTGATTCAAATGATTTTTAACATGTTCAATGATGTTATCAGGGAGGTGATTTTGCATACTCACATAATCCCATCCTGCATCCTACATAAACACCTCAATATCCATTAAAGAATGACATGTTTGTACTGCTGATTGGTGTGTAAATAAAGGACCCAGTTGAGTCCAATTATCAAACCAAACAGAGGAAGTACCTCCTTTAGGTTCCCACCATAAATACTTTTCAATTACTTCCTTATTTTGTAGCATGTGCTTCCATAATTGAGAACCTCCCTTCCATTGCACAAGGGATGGGATTTGTTTTTTGCAGTATTTATTCCACATGAAATTAGACCAAATAGTAGTCTGTGTCCTAAATCTCCACCAAAGTTTGCCATGCATGGCCTTTGATACTTCAAACATAGATCTGAAGCCTACTCCCCCCTCTTGCTTAGGTAAACACACTTTCTCCCAAGAAGCTCAATGTTTGATCCTACCATCCACCTTATTACTCCAAAAAAATTTAGCAAAGATTCTGTGAAGTTCCTTTATTACACAAATTGGGGGAACAACAACAGACAACACATGAATAGGGACACTTTGTAGAACACTAGATATAAGTACCTCTTTACCTCCATAAGATAGCATGTTACTTTTTCAAGCCTGTAACTTTGATTTTACCTTCTGAATCAATTCAGCATAATGGGCCTTCCTTTTCCTAGTATGAGAAATAGGACATCCAAGATACTTCAATGGGAATTGGCCTCTAGATATACCAGTACATTCTTCTACCAATACTCTCTCACTTGCCGCTGCATTCTGATGCATGTAGAAGGCACTCTTCTCGTTATTGATCTTCTGGCCTGATTGAGTTTCATATGCCTGTAAAACTGAAACTATTCTGTTTAGAGAATACCCATTAGCTGAAGTAAAAATAATAGTATCATTTGCATAGGCAAGATGATTTATCTGAGAACTCCACTTAGGAATACCATAACCCACATACATAAGATCTTCAAATAAAGCATTTAAAGACCTGGAAAGTACTTCAGCTGATAAAATGAATAAAGCAGGGGATAAATAATCTCCTTTCTTAACTCCCCTGGTGGAATGAAAGAAACCATGTGATTGTCCATTAATCAGTACTGAATACCAATTATTTACATTAACCTCCAAATCAAATCTACAAAAACTTTTGAAAACCCCATTTTCCTTAGCACCTTCATCAGGAAGAACCATGATACTCTATCATATGCCTTAGCCATATCAAGCTTTAGCACCACATTTGCTGGCTTGCCTCTTTTTCTAATGTCAGTAACAATCTCTTGTGATAGAAGGACATTTTCAATGATGCTTCTGCCCTTCACAAATTCGGACTGATTATATGAAATCAATTTAGGCAAGTACATCTCAATTCTATCATGCACAACCCTTGATATTATTTTATTGATGAAATTACTCAGACTAATTGGTCCCAAATCAGTGAAAGACTGAATATGTTCCTTCTTAGGCAACAGGACCAAATTAGTATGAGTAATGGACTTAGAAAGAGAATTCCCTTTGAAGAACTCCTGAACCATATTAAACACATCATTTCCCACAACATCCCAACATATCTGATAAAATCTACCAGTTAGCCCATCAGGACCACCTGCACTATCCCCATTTAAGTTAAAAACTGCATTTTTAACTTCTTCAATATCAGGCTGACTACATAGATAAACATTATCCTCTTCATTCATACTTCAAGGGATATTCCTTAACAAAGGAAAATCATTAGTGTCTCTTTCTTGCCTGAATTGGTCATGATAGTATCTGATTGCCTCTGCAGCTATATCACCTTCTTCCTCTAACCAGGAACCCTGTGTATTTTGAATTCTTTGTAATTATAACCTTTTCCTTCTACCCTTTACAATGCTGTGAAAAAATCTAGTATTTCTGTCCCCATTCTCAAACCAATCATAACCTGCTTTTTGTTGCCAGAAAATTTCTTCAAAGTGAAGGTATCCCTTGTATTCTGCCTGAGCTTTCTGTAACACTCCTCTATTTTCAGCATTAGGAAATTCTTCAAATAACTTCTCTTTGATCTTTACAATATCCTCCCTGATAACTAACTGCTTAAAAATATCACCATATGTTTCTTTACTCCATTTAGTCAAGACAGTCTTCACCCTCTTTATATTAGCTTTGAATTTCAAAAAAGGATTCTGATATCCTGTAGCACACCAGTTCTGCCTTACCACATCAAGAAAAAAGGGATCTTCAGTCCAGAATTTTAGAAACCTGAATGGTTTCTTATGTCTGACTAATCTATCTTCACAAGTAAGGAACATTGGAGCATGATATGATCCAGTTCTAGCAAGATGTTCCACCTCCATATGATTGAATTTTTCCTGCATCTCATGATTTGCAAAAATTCTATCTAGCCTTTCAAATATGCAATCATCACCTGCTCTACCATTCCACCAGGTGAAAGGGCTCCCTTTAAAGGGAATTTCACTTAGATCACAAGATGATATACATGTTTCAAATTCTTCATAATCAGAATCAATGATCGGTAAGCCTCCAATCTTTTCGTCTGAGTTTAAAACAACATTAAAATCGCCACCTATAAACCATGGAGTTGACATACCAGCTGCCACTTGATAAATATCATCCCATAGTCTCAGTCTCTCCTCTGCAGTACACTTAGCATATACTAAAGTGATAAAAAAACTTTATATTCTGAGTTTGTTCCTCTAGTTGTACATTAAGCTGTTGTGCAGTATCATAAAGAACAGTAGCAGTAACATTGTGGTTAATAAATAAACAAATCTTGCCATTGTAATTTGATATAGCTACATTCATCTTCACTCTTCTCTTATACTTATTAATGTGTCTTGCATGCTGAAATGGCTCCCAGTCCAATAAAAGTGAAGTTATGAAACCTATGAAGCATCTGAATTCTTTGAAATGCTTGTTGGGATTTCACTGACCTAATATTCCAAATGAGAGCTTTCATATTAGCATTTGAATTTATTAGGCATTGATTTGGTTCTCTTGGGATGAGTTCTGGTGGGATGGGAATTCTCTCCATTACCATGCTTCTTTCCTTTTCTAGCACTCTTCAAAAGTCTTAGAGATAAATCAGCTTCCAATGGGATATTATCCCACAATTCATCCACTTCCTCTGCCTCACCAATTCCCTTAGCAATCTGATTATGATCAGAAACACTATTGTCCACCACTCCAATATTATGAGAAACTATGTCATGGAGAATACTATTAGGAGACTGAATCATTAAAGCTTCATCTTTCTGTACAGGCATTGGAATTTCCATAATTGCTAGATCATTTTTCCGCTCTACCTCCACTTTAGCCATTTCTGTCTCTTCCCCATTATTTTGTATCAATTCAGTTCCAGTCACTGGACTGTCTTGGTTACAGTTACCATTATCAGAAAACTGCTGGAGTGGTTCTTTGATTACCTCAGTGCTAGGAGCTGGATTTTTCTAATTATCATATTGTATGCTGGTGTCTTGAGATGAAGCTATTTTGCTAATATCTAAACTGCTTTTGATTAAGAACAACTTGATTTAATTGCTTTTCTACTTCTTTCAATTGTTCTTGAGACTGATTTGAGCTTGCTTGTACAGGTTTTGCAGGGTCTTCACTCTGTTTCCCAAAAGATCTTGAAATCCACTCCTTAGTTAACTCACTATGCTGCTGCAAAATTGACTTGTTACCTGAGGAATCACACTTATTCTTTGGATTGTTTATATCATTGTCTCTATAAGCCATAAAGCTAGACATGCTTTCATTGAAACTGTCTACTGCTGCATGGTCTGAGATTACTGCCTTATCATTTGCAAGTGCAGCAAAACTATTCTCCAACAGTGGCGGGGGCTGGGGTGTTGGAGTTTTATTTTTGCCAGTCTTTACCACTTTCCAATTTCCCGGATCACCAACTATGATTCCACTGGAGAGAACTCTTGCTTTTCCTGTCTGAAACTTATGAACATAAGGGAGGGTAGGTTTTTGAGCCTTTTCCACTCTCTCTTCTTCCATTATTTTAACACCTGCATGTGTATCCTCTGCTTTATTGTTGCTTCTGCATTCATCTTTGTCATGACCTTGTATTTTACATTCTGTGCAATATTTAGGAACATAATCGTATTTGATTTGCACCACTTCTTGCCTACTTTTTCCTGCGACTTCATTGTCAATATCCATTATCACTGACTTAGGGAAATCTCCTTTCAAATCAACCAGTACTTTAACTCGTGCACAACTTGGTCTAGTTCTATTAATAGTGGCTAGATCAAGTTGGACGGGTTTACCTACTGCTGCAGCTAAAGAGAAAAGGCACTCTTTAGCAAAGTACGTGGGTAAAAGATTAGGGTATGATATCCATGCTAAAGCCTTCGTGGTTTCCTCATTCGTCTTGAATCGAGGATCATAAATAAGAGTTCTCATCAGATATGAGTAACCATCCTTACATACTATATAGAAAGCTCCCTTTGAAATGAGATGTATGAAATCTGCTTGTTGAGTCAAACGAATTAGAATATGCTTATTTCGGAATAAACCGATTTGACATTCACCTTTAATGTCGCATTGTTGTGGTATAATCCTTCTTAATTCTTCAATATCTGCCCATTCATAGGTAAATTTACCAACAACTGTTTATTGAAGATTTTCCATTCTGTTCATTGTATCTACTTCTGCCTCCGTCCATTTAATATGAGGTACACCTTCAACCATGGTAATATCCTTGCGCGAGATATTTTCACTATTGGAATTGGGCATGACCACTGAATCTACAAACGACTTATCCATGGTAGGGATTTTAGGCTCTTCGCTGAGGTTTGTATTCAATATGGGGGGAAAATTAACCAAAGATAAATGCTGACCAGCCATTGGATGTGGCTGGCTGGTGGGCAATTTAGCCATTCCGAAGCAACCCTCAAGTATGGCAGTACATGTCACATGAGATGAAGTGAAACTTGGGAAAGGTCTTTGAAATTATTATTCTAAAAATAACATAAATTGCACCTAACAAGCTACACCACCAATAATAACATGCCCAGTAAAATCCCACAAGTGAGATCTGGGGAAGGTAAAGCATACGCAGACCTTATCACTACCTCAAGGAGGTAGAGAGGCTGATTTCAAAAGACTCTCGACTCAAGTGTAGCAAATTCAAATACAAAGAAGAGGAAAACGGTCAATAAAATATGACAACTAATAGGGGAACAATGCAAAATCTACAAAAAAATAACAATAATCAACCACAAAATTGTGCGATAATCAAAACACAATAAACAACAAGAATGATAGATATCTACGGCTAAACCATAAGATACCAAATAGTGCACGACAATACTCCTACCTGACTAACCTTATGGTGGTTCAATTGCTGCCAGAGTTAGGGATTTGTTTGCATGAACCCTTTTTAGTTCATCAGGTTGAAGGTTGAGGAAGACCCGCAAAATTTTATTGATAAAGTGCAGAAAATTCTCTAAGTTATGCATGTGTCAAATGTAGAGAGTGTTGAGCTTGCTTCCTATCAGCTCAAATACATTGCTCACTTATCATTCGTTCAGTGGGGAGAAAGACATGGTAGGGATGTAACTCCTGCTGAGTGGGATGAGTTTGTTGGGGCTTTCCTTGATCGATTCTTTCTTAGGGAGTTGAGGGAGGCTATAGCATAAGAATATATGAATTTGAGGCAAGACACCATGAGTGTGAAATAGTATAGATTGAAGTTCATTCGGTTGTCCCGATATGCTCCAGAGATGGTAGCTGAGCGGAGGGCAAGAATGAGCAAGGTCGTGTATGGAATTTCTAATTTGTTGAAGAAAGAGTGCAGGACATCCATGTTGGTCGGGGACATGGATATATCCTATCTCATGACTTTTACACAACAAATTGAGGAGGAGAAACTTAAGAAATCAAAATATAGAAGAAGAGCCAGAATAGGAAACTTTGATTCTAGCTAACAGAGGGCCGATATTGGGAACCGATCAAATTTTCAAAAGAGGTCATCCAGATCAGCTCCATCAACAGCCAATGAAGCAACACCTAGACCCAAAAATGATCAACAAGGTAAAGTGTTGGGTTCTCATTCTCAGGAGAGTGTTGCAATAGGGTATACATCTTACCCTACTAATAGAAAATATGGTAAAAATCATATGGAAGAGTGTTTTTATGGTAAATAGGGTTTCTACGGATGTGGACAGGTAGGTCACATGTTGAAGGAGTGTCCCTCTGACAGGCAAGGCCATGGGGGTAATTGAACTCAGTTCACTTCATCAGCAGTTCCAGCAGGTTGCAATGTTTAGAAAGGTGCCATATCTAGTGCAGGCAGTAGATAGAGTTAGAACTGCTTTTATCCACTGTCTTTTCGTCAGGATCAGGAAAGTTTCCCTAATATTATTACTGATATGTTAAAGGTCTTCTCCTGTGATATTTATAATTTGTTAGATCTAGGGGCTACATTGTCCTTCGCAACCCCTTTAACAATTAGTATATAATAATTAAAGATATTATCCACACTTCCTACGTTCTTCATTTTGTCCCTCCACTCCTATGGTTAATTCATTTTGAGACTTGAATTTATCCTAAAGTTCATGACTTTTTAGAATAGTAAATCAAGAATGCAAGAACTATCACATGACATGATTAACATACAAAAAAACTATAAAACCCAGAGGTGAATCCAAGATTTTAAGAAGACGGGTGCACTATTGCTTCAAAGATAAGATCTAAAATTTTATAATGACAACAACTTGCGAGCAAAAGATAATTAATTACATTATCATAAAAAAATATCATCAATTTACAATTATACATGACGAAACTTTATATTATGAAAATGTTCTATAATAGCAACATTACTTACGGTTGTAAATATCTTACACTTTATCTTTCAAGCTAAACAGTCATTCAAAATATTCTTCACCGATGCTATTTAATAGATAACCATATGATTAGCACACTCTTGATGATCCCTATTGTAAGCAATGTCAAAAACTTAATTTTTTTTAATGAAAATTCTATAATTAAAGCTCATATATTTTTAGTATTTTGATTTTCTAGTTTACTTACTAAGAAGAGAAATCATGAACAAAAACAAAGAAATGGAATATTGATTTTACCTTTGCAATGGTGATTTCACTTGTTACCTTCGTTAGTTCGATTGACTGGGAAATAGGAAGTTTGTTCTAAAAGAGTTTGTTTCTATTCTTTGTGAATTTTGAAATACGCATAGTAAAAAAGAAACAACTGACTCCTTAAGTTTTAGAGTAGACAATAGTTGTTTAGAAATTTTTATGAAATAAATCTAAGACTTTAGAATTTCTTTCTAAAAAAATGCGACTCTGCTTTCAAATAAAGAAAAAAGAATGCAGCAAGAATCGATCCTTCGACCTTGTAGAATAAAACCAGCACTCCGACTAGTGAACCACCCAGTTGTTTGTGACCATGGGTTCCTTCACTTAATACTTGATACTATTTTAAGAATTATACAAATAACATACCGGGTTTTGTCGAATGACCATAGGTTCCCGGGATCCATTTTTCCTACATTGATTCGCCCAGAAAAAACCATAATT
The DNA here is from genome assembly GCA_031232105.1 of Capsicum rhomboideum. Classification (NCBI taxonomy): domain Eukaryota; kingdom Viridiplantae; phylum Streptophyta; class Magnoliopsida; order Solanales; family Solanaceae; genus Capsicum; species Capsicum rhomboideum. The sequence continues at coordinate 95,553,716 of CP124708.1, read as the reverse complement.
AAGCAATCATGTTGTAGCCTCAACCATAGAATGAGGGTTTTTATCCACTACAAAGAATCACCATATATAAGTTCATAAAGTAAAACTACAAGAAAGAAAAGTTAAAGGACGAAAAACCCTAGTGTAGAGCCTTTGATGCTTTCTCCTTTCTTCAATCTTGTGTTGCTCCAAAAGTGCCTTATAATTGTGGTTAAGTGCTCTTTATATAGTCCTCTAAGTTATAAATAAGATTCCCCATATGAAATATAAGCATTGACCACTTTGCCCTCAATTTAAACCGAGTGAAAAATCAAGTTTAGTCATTTTGGGAGGGGGGTGGCATTACATGACCTATAGCATGGCCAAGGTGGGTGCGGTGCATGGCTATAGAAAGGCCACACCAGTATCCCCATGCTGTAGGGGGTGTATCAGATGGACACTACCCATGCTTTTGAGGGAGCGGCACAAGGGTGCTCCCAAACGTGAGATTTAGTCCAATCTTGGTTCTATGCTTCTCATCTACTTATTCCTTGTTTCCACACTCCTTGGGGCTTGTGTGTAGGCTTCATTTAGCTTCCATATCTTCTCAAACGGTCTCATACAACAACTCATAAAAATGATTAGTTCATACAATACAATAAAGCTCATCAAAGTACACTAGATCAAGCATAGCTTAGGCCGGCCTAACTAGTTTTCTTGTCTAAACACTATTTGCTCCTTTTGGCTCTTAAATTGTTTTAGATACACCTTAAACACTCTAAAAATGCAAATTATCCCATAAATACACAAAGAAAACTTTATACTTCATTAAGCATACAGAATTATCCTCAAAACTAAGCTAATCGCGTATAGATAATGACACTTAGGTGTATAAATTTGCCTAAGATTACCACCCCACACTTAAAGCCTTGTTCGTCCTCGAACAAATCTTTACACTACTCACAATAAAGGAAGACTCTAGCATCACTACTTGAACTGAGACACTCAAGATAGCACTACAACAACTACATGAATGGCAAGTTCTACATTAGGCATGTCATATTGCAATTGAAAACACATGAACTCGACTTCAAGACTTTCTAGCCTCAAGGATTGACTCCACCAAATTGGAAAAAACATTTACATTACTCAAAAAAGAGATCATATAATTAACCTATCCATCATCATCATTAAACATGCCCTTACCACAAGAGAGCTACCCCTATTCCCTCACAAGTATGCAATTTATCACAAGAATGGGTGTAGGAATCAAATTCTGCTCACTCTCACAAAGAATTCACATGTCACATAATATGGAACATAAGCTTGCCGTTAGTGTAGTATTTCACTAATATAAGAATATCAAAGCTCTAGATCAAGTAGGACTTTACGGGTTGTAATATAGGCCAAGGGATGGGTAGGTACTATTCTGGCTAGTAATAGTGACTATCTTCCCTAAGCGCTTTAATACACCATACTTTACATTAAATTCATGTCCATACAACCTATTTTCACAACTTTTACCTTCACACCTCTCTTTTGTTTTGCCCCATTTCTTTAAGCTAGCTTACACATCTTTAGTAAGGAGTAATTTGCCATCGATACTTGATTCACTTTCTTTGATCAATTTTTCTTTTCATTATATTACTCCCCAATAACAACACATAAACCTTTTCAACACACCAATAGCTACTACTTTGGGGCTTCAAATTCACTCTTTCTCTTCAATTTTCACTTCTTCACAATTTTTATTTTTCCACACAAGTGCTTAGGAGTTTTAGATCAAGTTATGGTTTATTAAAAGAAAAGGAGTAAGCTATATATGAGACTACCAAGGAATAGGCTAAAGGCTCAATGGGGATAACTAAGATCATGCATAAAGGGCAGATAAAGTAGGTGTAAAACATGGCTATCAAAGAAATGCCTATATCATCTCCTAAACTCAACATTCTTTATTTCACTTTGTAAATACACCAGGCAAGTTCTAGACATCAATATGCAAACATGGAATATAACAAAAACCTCAACACACATGACACATGTTTAACTCAAGAAGGATTCCTATAGACTCTCAGCCAAGCAATTGGAATAATTCAAATTTAAGCCAACCTTACACAAGAGTCAGATAAAAAAGCCTAGGTGTCTCACAGAAGTCATTCAAGTTTCACCTAATGCCTTAGAATTTAACACCACTTGAAACAAGTAATCATGTGTAGCACCTAGCTAGATCATCTCTATTTATTCCAATTGACAAAAGAAAATTTTTAAAATTACACCTAAAAATGAAAAAGGATACTGGGTTCAAAGGTCTCCCCCTCGAAAAAGAACCAAAAAAAAAACTAAGGGATTGGTGAAGTGTGCTTCTACTAAACGGATAAAACAACAAAACTGAAAATAAACAAAGACAAAATCTTTTTGTGTTTTTTTTTTAAAAGATTTAGTCAAAAACTTGAAAATAAATCAAAACAGAAATCATATAGCGCACTTCACCCATAACAAATCAAAAGTTTTCCACCCCACACTTGAAATAATGCTATGTCCCCAAATCATAAATCAAATTAAGAACAAGGATTAGAAAATACTCCATGAGGCCTCTAGGCCTACCTAGCAGCATGTCACTTTCTCAAATTTCCATCATGGGGGTCGGGGAACCTCTCACTTATACTTTCATCATGCTCCTTAGCTTAGATTTTAGGTACTCAGACTTATCCTAATTTACAAAACAAACAAAAAAAATGAAAAAATAAAGGTTACACTATATAAAGTCAACTAACACTATTACAACATGGGTTGCCTCCTAAGCAGCAGTTGATTTCACATCGCGGAATAACTCATATCACAACCATCATCCATAGTCTCTCAATCTCTTCCTTCCTTTCAACCACAACTTTCTTCTCTTCTTTACTCTACTAACAATACCCTCAAAATTTGCCCTTTTACTACTTTTCTCACCACGTGTAGGATCACATGCAAGCTTTTCAAGTTTAGGCTTATGGACCAAATTTGGTATTTCTATGAGAGAGTCTGAAAAGGTAATTGGAAGTTTACACTCTTCCGCCACACACTTACCCACTTTCATAATAGTAATCATGCATAGATCTCTATAATGTGAGGGTGTGCTAAGTGCTTTGTATGCTCTGAAGACCACATCTTCATCATTTAGTCTCATCTTAAGTGTGCTCTCTCTAACATATATCAATGCTCCACCTGTAGCCAAAAATGAATGTCCCAATATGATTGGTACCCTTTCATTTGCCTCGTATTCAAGAACAATAAAGTTAGCAGGAATAATGAACTTAACAACCTTAATATGAACATTCTCTATAATTCATTTGGGGACCACTCTAGTTCTGTCCTCCATCTAGAGCACAACTGATGAAGGACTTGGTTTCCCCAACCCAAAAGTATTAAATACTAAAAGAGGCACCAATTTTATGCTTGCCCCCAAATCACTCAGAACTTGAACAATATCATTTTCATCAATTTTCATGGGGAGGGTGAAACTTCTAGGGTCTTTGAGCTTTGTGGGCATCTTGCTCATAACCATAGAATTGCATTCTTTAGTAAGTTCCACAGTCTCAATATCACCAAGCCTCCATTTGTTCATCACCACATCCTTCAGTTTTTTAGCGTACTTGGGCATTCCCTGCAAAATATCTAACAAAAGAAAGTTAATGTGAAGTTCTCTGAATGTGTCAAAGAACTTGTTAAAACAAGCATCCTCTTTGGCTTTCTTAAGCTTTTGAGGGAATGGTGGTGGTGATCTGTTTTGAGATTGCTCAACTGGCTTTTCATTTGGGTACTCAGACTTATTCTTTTTGTCAGCTTCTTTAATTTCAACTTGCTTTTTTCGTCTGCTTAGGTGTAATCAACTCTAATTGTACCTTATGATTTTTCTTTGGAGGTACGTCAATCAAATCTCTACCACTCCTAAAGAAAATTGCCATAACTTATCTTGGATTTTTCTATGTATCACTAGGCAAACCCTCTTGAGGTCTTATGTTTTGTGCCTGAGCTAATTGACCCATCTGCGTCTCTAAATTCTTTTGAGCCAATTATTGATTTTTAATCTCTGCAGCCATTTATTCTTGGTTGGCCAAATTTTTTTTCAAAGTCTCTTCTATATTACTGGCCTAAGTATTGCTTTGAATACCTTGTTGCTGCTAAAAAAACTGAGGTTAAAACTGATTATTGCCTCAAGAGAAGTTGGGCTGACTCTTCCAGTTACAATTGTAGGCATTACCATTATTCTGATTCCCTTTTTGTGCATTGCCCACAAAATTCACCGATTCTGGATTTGCCCACACATAAGTCTGCAGAGTGACCACTACTACCACAAATTTTGCACCAAGTCTGAGCCTGCTAAACTGCATTAACCTAGGCTTGAGGTTGAGCCATACTCAACTTGTTGAACTGAGTCATTTTCTGGTTCTGAAAAGTGGCCAACTGTCCGGCCAATGCTATCTACCTTGATGATACCTGCAGGCTTCTTCACCATACTTCTAGATACATCACCCTGCCACTCTGGATTACCTTGTGCAATATGGTTAAAGAGAGTGTACAGTTCATTATATGTCTTCTCCAAAGCTTAACCACCTGCCACTAAATCTAGGAAAATCTTTGTGTTATGGTCAAGACTTTTAATAAAAGTATGAGCTAATACCTCATTTGTCTATTGGTGATGCAATCTCTGAGAAGAGACTTGAATCTCTTCCATTCATGATAGAGATTTTCATCTGGCTTCTACTTGAAACTTAAGATCTCACTCCTCAACCTTACAGTTTTTCCAGATATAAAGAATCGAATGAGGAACTTTTTTGCCAAGTCGTCCCAAGTTGTGATTGCATTTGAAAGTTCTGCCTTCAACCATTTCTTTACTTATCCCAAGAGTGAGAATGGGAAAAGAGTGAGCCTCATATAATCTGTGGAGATTCCCATGGGAATGAATGTGTCACTAATCTCTAGAAAATTCTAAAGATGGACCTGTGGATCCTCATATGACAAGTCTGTAAACTGTCCGCTGGTGTGCAATAATTGCACCATGTTTTGTTTAAGCTCAAATTTGCCTCCTGCATCTGGTCTAAAAATACTGGAGGTTACATTAGTTGCGAGTAGGATTGCCACTTTGAGCACTATCTTGAAGACTGGTTGTTCATCACACATGACTATAGAAATGGTCTCGTCCTGTTGAACTTGTGGGATTAGATAGAGAAGTGTTGCTTCTCTCATCAATTAGTGCAAGCGTCTCTCAATTTTAGGATGTGGTTCAACCAAATCCCTTTCCTTTGCCAGCTTACTTAAGAATTAAACCCGTACCTACAAATTTAGTAGCTAAGACCAAGTTGTAAGAACTTATCAAATAAAATAGTAAAACTAGAAATTAGTAGGTTGCTAATTTTCAAGTCCCCGTCAACGTTACCAAAAACTTGTTGCGTCCTACCAAACATGCAAGTGTACGTGGTTGTGCAAGTAATAAAGTGGCTCTAGCGAGCCGAATATTGATCCCACAGGGGCTTGGTGTTTACCAGACGATCCAACTCAAGTATTTCTATCGAAGTTGAACAAGTACGATTTGTAACTAAAAAGAGTGTGAGTTTTGTTTTTATAAACTAAATAATAGAAATAACAATGATATGAATATTCGGATTTGTAAACAATATATGGAGATTTCCAAGGTTGAGGCATCTACTTCATATTCATGCATAACTATGGTTTATAGTCATTGTTGATGTTTATTGTGATTATAGATCTACAAGGTTTCATTGCATAACTCTGCGATGGTCAAACTCTAAGTCATCTAACCAAATTAGTCACACAATTACATCATTGAGTGGGGATGTGAGTCTCTAATTCGGATGCACTAAGTTATCTTCCCATTTTATTAACCAAGTGGGGCATTTAGGTTTATCTCTATCCTAACCGTAAACCATCCTTTAACAATTAATATCTAAAAATTAAAGATATGATCCACACTCCCTACGTTCTTCATTCTGTCCCTCCACTCCTATGGTCAATTCGTTGTGAAACTTGAATTTATCCTAAAGTTCATGACTCTTTAGAATAGTGAAGCAAGAATGCAAGAACAATCACGTGACATGATAAATATATAAACCAACTAAAAAACCATAATTAAGCAATCATGTTGTAGTCTCAACCCAATAAATAGGGTTTTTAGCCACTCATAGGTTTACAAATAATCACCATAGATGAGTTCATAAAGTAAAACTACAAGAAAGAAAAGTTAAAGGACCAAAAACGCTAGTGCAGAGCCTTTGATGCTTTCTCCTTTCTCTAATCTTGTGTTGTTCCAAAAGTTCCTTATAAATGTGGTTAAGTACTCTTTATATAGTCCTATAAGTCTCCCATAATATTCCCCATATGAAATATAAGCATTGACCACTTTTCCCTCAACTTAAACCAAGTGAAAAATCAAGTTTAGTCATTTTAGGAGGGGGGTTGCATCGCATGGCCTATAGCATGGCCAAGGTGGGTGCGGCGCATGGATATAGAAATGAAAAACCAGTATCCCCATGTTTTATGGTGTACGGTTCATGGACACTACCTATGCTTTTGGGGGAGCGGCGCAAGGATGCTCCCAAACATGAGATTTCCTCCAATCTTGGTTCTATGCTTCTCGTCTACTTGTTCCTTGTTTCCACACTCCTTGGGGCTCGTGTGTAGGATTAATTTAGCTTCCACAGCTTCTCCAATGGTATCCTACAAAAAATCATAACAATCATTAGTCCATACAACATAATAAATCTCATCAAAGTACACTAGATCAAGCATAGCTCAGGCCGGCCTAACTAGTTTTTTCGTCTAAACTCTATTTGCTCCTTTTGGATCTTGAATTGTTTCAGATACACTTTAAACACTCTAAACATGCAAATTAGCACAAAAATACATAAATAAAACTTTATACTTCATTAAGCACATCGAATTATCCTCAAATTAAGCTAAACGCGCATAGATAATGACACTTAGGTGTATAAATACACCTAAGATCAATTAATTGCATTGAGAGTATGAAGTTTGACAGAGGACCTTGGTTCTAGATACTCTATTCATCCCAGTTCCACCAAAATGTACCAATACCTAAAAGAGGTTTATTGGTGGAATGGCATGAAGACAGATACAACTGAGTTTGTGACTAAGTGTCCAAATTGCTAGCAGGTGAAAGTTGAACATCCAAGGCTTGGAGGTTTAGATCAAGATCTCAGTATTCCTACTTGGAAATGGGAATGATCAACATGAATTCCATCATAGGTTTACCCTATAAGTGACGTCAACATGATTCTATACGGGTGACAATATACAAGATGACAAAGTTAGCTTACTTTTTGCCTATAAACTCAGCAGAGGACTATGCCAGGATTTATACCTGAGATTTAGTCAGATTGCATGGAGTTTCCTTGTCTATTATTTTAGATAAGGGTGCTCAGTTTACATAAAAGTTTTGGAAGTCTTTTCAGAAGGGTTTAGGTATCCGTGTGGATCTCAGTATAGATTTTTATCCACAGATGGATTGTCAGGCAGAGTGTACCATTCAAAATTTAGAAAATATGTTGAGAGATTGTGTAATTGATTTCAAGGGTAATTGGGATGGTCACTTGCCACTCATTGAATTTGCTTACGACAAAAGTTTTCATTTCAGTATCCAGATGGCTTCTTTTGACGCTCTTTATAGGTGGAGATATAGATCTCCTATTGGTTGGTTCAAAATGGGTGAAGCTACTTAGATAGGACCAGACTTAGTTCATCAGGTATGGATAAGTTCAACTGATTCTGGAGAGGTTGAAGACTTCTTAGATTCACCAGAAATCTTATTTGGATGTGAGGAGAAGGTACCTTGAATTTAAAGTAGATGATTGGGTACTTCTGAAGGTCTCACCCATGAAAGGGTTGATGAGATTTGGTAAGAAGGGGAAACTTAGTCCCCGGTACATTGGTCAATACCACATTTTGAGAAAGATTAGAAAAGTAGTTTACGAGTTAGAGCTATCGTAGGGAGTTGGCAATAGTGCATCGGATGTTCCATGCGTCTCTATTGAAGAAGTATATTGGTGATCCATCACTTGTTGTTCCCTTGGAGAGTGTTTGAGTAAAGGACAGTCTTTCTTATGAAGAAGTACCTGTTGAGATTTTAGATAGATAGATTCGCGAGTTGAGGAATAAGGAGATTGCTTCAGTTAAATTCTTGTGGAGAAATCAGTTTGTTGAAGGATCTACTTGGACCAAAATAGATATGAATGTCAAGTACCCTCACATTTTCCCTCTTAGAACTGAGACAGCCTGAGGTAACCGTTTTTCCTCCTATAGTTACTCTTCTATATTTTAGGTCCAAATCCTTTGTACGCACTCGTGCTCTATGCGTTTCAGTTGAGTCTCTAATCTTAGTCCAAACTGGTCGTCATGCTAGTAATTCAATTCCAACAATTAGACAAACAGTTGTAGTAATCCCATTCTTTTCAGTCCAGCGTAAGTCTCCATTCGAGGATGAATGATCCCAAGGGTGAGATATTGCAACACCCTAGACTTCTAGTCGTGAACTTGAAACACTTAGCATAGAAAATCCATATGAAAATTCAAAGTCTCAAAAGACTAAGGTTCATAGTACGAACCGTGGTATAAGACCACGAGTCATGAAGTGACTCATGGAAACAACTCCCAAGTTTAGTCAAGTCCCAGGTTCCCAAGAGTCATAGCATGACCCGTGGACTAGAACCACAAGTCGTACTGAGAGTCATGGAAATTGGGGTAGAGAGTGGATATTTTTACATTAGAAACATGAGCCACAGTACGAGCCATGGAACCAGACTACGAGCCATACTATGCCTCATGGAAAGTGAATCACAAAAGGGTCAAAAATGGTGGCAAGAACCACAAGTCAGACAGTGACTTGTGTACTAAGATCACGATTCGTGAAGTGACTCTTGGATCATTGCCGATAAAAATGTTAAAATAATTTTAAAGGGCAATTTAGGGTTTTTATTATTTTATTTATTTTTTTACACTAAAACTATGTCGTTTGGGTTCAAAATAAGGATTTTTTTTCAGACTAAGGAAATCAATTACTCCTCATTCTCACGTCCAAACTCCTAAATTAGAATAGAACGCTCTCAAGAAAGCAAACTTAGGGTTCATCCATTAGTCCCAATCTCAATATTTTAGTCTGGATTTCTAGTGCAATCAGGTACGTAAGGTTTTCAATGAGGTTTAGTTTTCGCTCTCATGCATGTTCTTAAAATTTAAAGTATGTTTTTTTCACGACCCAATCTATCGGATCCTGAGGGTACCTACTCTAATCCACCTAGATAGGAGAACCCCTCACCACTGAGCCAACGTATATGCAGAAGTCTTTAATAACTGGAAATAACCGGCTTTTATTACAACTGTTTAAAGAAAAGAGATGCCCCTACGATTTAGTCTGAACAGGTACAAGAGCTGCTAAGGAGGAAAAAGTAGACAAGACACAACTTCCACCATGAGTAAGAGAACTGGGAGCTGTTGAAGAGTCACTACGACAACAGTCAAGAAACCAATACTGATTCCTACAAAACACTACACCTCAAAAAGGGTATAGCAAGAGTAGCATCAGTATAAACCACACATACTGGTAAGCCTCATCGGTTGACTTGAATTGGATTACAAAAATATAACATAAATATTCAAAAGGAAACATACAGTATTTTACTCGCATTGTCGCATCCTTAAGACGACCCCATTTCCCATTACTAAACTCTAGTCATGAACTCCGAAGCACAACTCCTTCCCTTACGACTCTACCACCCTAAACCACTAAGTTTGACCTCACACTGAGGATTACCCTAGCTTACAAAGACAACTACGACAAGGAAAATTCTAAGCCTGAATCTTTAAATTTAGTAAGTCGCATAGAATGCCTAGAAAAGACTCACCCGGACATTTAACCTGTCCTTCGGGCCCCGAATACTAGATCGAATTTAATCCCTATCTCACACCCGGTCTTTTTCCTATTCTGCTAGCATAGGATTCCTTATCCAACCTCCACCTCCTTGGCCATTCTACTACCAGATGCAATATAACGGGCCAAGACAAAATAAGAAGTAAGAATTATGCTACACATCTACTACCTTAAACTAAATTATAGTACAACAATTTAATCCATATTCAAAGCTAACATACAATTAGCAAAACAAGCAACAATAGTCAATTAGGAAATCATACCAACAAGCCAACACATTAGCACCAAGTCAAGTTTAGGTAGGCTACACAGGCAATCCAAGAGACGATCAGTTATGTCAAACCATGATCAAGTCAACACGATATCCAGGGCACTCCAATACAACATAGAAATCCATTCCATAAATACATGTTGAAGGATCATACTTAATTCCAAGATCAATGTCAACATACCATGACTTCACTAATAAGTTTTCCAAAATATATGATAAGCAACCGAACCACACAACAATCCCAAACGAATATAACACATAAATATATTTCCTGGTCCACTCATGGAACAGTCAAACTCACCTGACCCTCGTACATACAAGCTATGGGTGATACATCCACCCTCTAGACATGACCTGCAGGGGACAATTAGCATCCATGTACTAAATCCCTGACACAAATGTCTGCTAATTTTTTTCCACCAAAAACCCGTGAGAACATACTAAATGCCGAACATCTCATAATCAAAAGGAGGTAAGTCAATTATATAATTACCGCAAAACATTGGAATGATCACACCAACAACAGGCACCAACCGGCCACACTAACAAGCAGGAAATATGCACACATAATACAAGTGGGATTAAACTATAATACCATCTCCTACACTACCGGCTAGGGCCTTAGCCATGACACACCCACACTGCTATGCTCATAAGACCACCACAAGGACTTCTACCTTAGAATCTTCGAAGGTTCACTATTACCTTACTTGGTATAATTAATTACCTTAAGGATTAACTAACAATCGGTAAAATGCCATTTGACTACCCCAATAACAAGTATACAACCATGAACCATCTAATTTATATCACAAGCGTAGCAAAAACATGATAAGGTATATAGACAGCCCCTAATTATACTTTTACCTGAACTTTTAACCAATTTTAACCATCCTAACTCCATGCTAGAAGGCCTAGACATGAAATCTTCTGTCCATCTATGTTATATTCATGCTCTCTAACCTGGGTCTAGGGTACTCAATTAACCTTAGCTTAGAGGAATGCCAACCTACTGTAGGAAGAATGAATGAATGTGAATTCCACCCTTGCTAACATCACGTACACGTAAATCCGTGAAAAATCATTGGTTTGCGCCCATTCGCACCTCTTTCTCCTCTCCTTAATGGTTTCAAGGCATGAGAAACAACCTTTAGGGATTTTTGGAACCTCCAATGTCATTTGTTTTAATTAAAGTGGAGAAAAGAAATAAAACCCGTCTAAGTACCATTCTAGTAGGCGTCATACCGCTATAGCGGCCTGCTCACCGCTATAGCGGTACCGCTATAGCAGTATAAGTCCTACTATAGAGAGTTGACGTCAGCTCGACCCCATTTTTATTTAATTCCCAAAATTTAATGGATGTGGCCCCGTGTGATTTCTCTAATGAAATCTCTTCCATACCCGCACTCCAAGCTAAAATTGAGTTGGTTCCTAGTAACGACAAATTTGGTTGTTACAACAGATACTAATTTACCCATCGTTCATCCTCGAATGATCAAAAAAGGAATGATCTGAGTCTAAATTTTGGACTTAACACTCACCTCAAAAGATTGAAAATAACTAATTACCAAAGCTTGGACCCCATCTTGAAAATGAAAATACCCGGCGATTTACAGGACACGAACTTCGGAACCCTGATTCACTAGACTACTAGTGTCAAAACCCAGCCACCAATCTGACTGGATTAGGTTTTTCTTGCTCATACAGACATATTGCGATAACGGAAAACTCACTCTCCAAATGCCGGAGATAATCAAAAACACATCAGACCACGAACATAGGTCGGGGTGTCAAAAAAATTTGAAACTTAAAGATTTTACGAAAATCAAAGCGGAATCCCGCTACTGCTATACCGGGGTGTGGGCCAAAATAATTTAAAGACGGAGAAAACAGGTTTCATTGCCCATTTCTCCCTCTTTACTCAAAACTACTCACCCCTTTTTCCGATCATTTTTCTCTCATTGCTGGAACATGGTAACAATCGATTCCCTTACTCTCTATTACTTCCTTACTCAAAATTTGCATGATATATGCTAGAATTTACTTTGAAAAAGAGGGTTAGAGTGAATTTTGAGTTTTGATCTTTTGAAGCTTGGTATTGTTGAAATTTCAAAGCATGGTTGCTTCCCTTAGGTTTACAATGCTTTTATTTCATTCTGAGCGTTAGAAACTCGAAGTTTATAGCCTAAACCGACTTGAAACAAAAGAGAATTTGAAGAGGATTTTTAGGGTTTGGAATGGCAATTTGGGCATGATTTACGAGTTATCATGCCTAAATTTTTGTGTAAACTAGTTCTAGGATATTTTTGGAACATTGATCTGAGTTCAAAATTAGGAAGGAGAAAATTTGAGTCAAGGGGCGCCATTTTTGCACCCCTTGACTACTGGGGACGATAGCGACCTTCGTTGCTATAGCGGTACCGGTATAGTGGAGAAATTTCTGTTATAGCAGCAGGCATGCGAGTATAGCGGGAAGCCATAGACAGTAGCCTCCCAGCTATAAGCTAAAAATTTTAAACTTATTAGTTCGGTCCTTTCTTAACATTTGATGAATGCTAACGAGTTCCCTTGCCACATTTTTATAGGTTAACATCTACAATGGCCAGAAACCAAGATAATACCCCTACCTACAAAAAATTTCCTGATGAAGATAGTCGGGAATAATTTTGAGAGCATCGGCGGATAGGGCTTTGCTTTGAACGAGGCTTTGACATGAGGAAGGTGGAGGAGAAGGTGCCAGAATTCTACAACCGACTGCAGGAATTTGGTTAGGGCTCATTTGTGGTAGCTTCCCTCGACGGAGTCGCGACTTGGACAAGGGAATTCAATGTCTTACTCCCTACCATGCTCTAGGATTTCCCCAACCCCACCATCCGCATCTGTGAAGTGAATATCCTGCTTGACTCTCGCACTATCAATGGGGTTGGCCAAGGCCCAGGAGATGGACATGACATGGCTGGGGGACACTCTTGCCTCTGAGGAGTATTGGGATCAGGTCTACTGGCCCTCCCCCGAGGGTGTTACATGCACATACTTTTTAGTCGATGTTAGGAGGTGGATGAACCTAGTGACTCAGAGTATTCGCCCATCGAACTGCACTACTGCAGTGACCCACCCTTGGGCTTTTGTGGTGGCCTGTGCTATTCAGGGTATCAGACTGAATGTGGGGAAGAAGATTGTGATGGAGTGGAAGGACTTCTATTGGGACACCAAGAAGGGCCCCTTCCTTCCTGGGTTGGTATCAGAGTTATGCAGGAGAGTGAAGGTACCGGAGGAGCCTAATAATATAGTGGCAGAAATGGACATCCCCTTTCACCCTCTCTTGGTGAGAGCGCCCTCGGCCCAGAAGGGTAAGAAGAGGAAGGTAGGTAGGGCGGAGAGTAGGAGGGCCACGGAGGAGACCCCTATAGCAGATGAGGACGATGACGATAATGATAATGCCCTTCCCTCCCAGTCCCAGTCCCCGATCCCTAGCATCCGATTGGAAGAAGACTTGGCCGTTGTTAGGAGATCTATGGAGCAGCGCACCTCTAGTACTGTAGCCCTCTCCACCGCTCAGGACATCACAGTGCTCCACCGAGATCTCGATGAGGAGAGGAAGAAGAGGTGCTCCCGAGATCGCTTGCTTGGCCGAAAGTGAAAGACCATGATGGTCATGTTCGGGTATGTGGCACCCAACCAGGAGCTTCCCGAGCTGGAGCTGGAAGATCTGAGGGAGTTTCCCTTCCTGAGTGATGCAGAAGGAGACGAACCTTCCCCAGTAGCCCGCGACTGACTAGTCATCCAGTTAGGTTCCTTTTTCCCCTCCCCCTTTATTATGATTGATTTGGGATGCCCCCGTCTGGGGTATGTACTAGACATTATACTTTCTTTTCTTTATTTTCCCGCACATTGATGCTATTTCCTTTTTCCCTCATTAATAAATATAACCTGTTAGTATGGTATTTTAAGTGATTTCCATATTTATGCATGCCCGTATTATAAAATGTCAAAATAATCAAGCAACACGCCAAGGTCAAAACAGGGCCTAGTTACTACCCTAAATTTTCCCGCTATAGCAGTGTGCATCCCGCTATATTGGCACTGCTATAGTGGAGAAAATCCCCCTATAGCGGTGCTTCACGCTATGGTTGCCCAGAATTGCTAATTTCTCCTATGTTTCCTTCCCAAATTCCTTAACACTCATAATGTAAATCCAAAAATACTTAAACATTGTTAATTTCCCAAAAATGAGTTTTAGCCACTTACCAACCATTAATAACACTGCATTATAACACATAATATTTTCATAAATCATAATCACAAGAGAAATTCCTTTTTAAACTATCCCCGCCATTGTGGATTTCAAACCTTGATTTTTCATGGTAGGTGATTTAACCTTGTTATAAACAAAACAACCACACAAATTCTATGTGTTTAACTAGGCTTAGCACAGATTCCCAGTTCTTAAGCAAGAACCACATGTTAGATTTTGTCTAATGACACCCCTTTTTCAATCATTCAAGCAGGTAGGATTTCAAATGAGTACCCAACTCCCTTAGCCTTAAGTACCAGCTAAACCCTTACATTCCATTCAACCAACATATAGTCATAGTCAAAGTTTTTCCTAACACCACACAGCACAAGGCAATTCACAACATTTACATAGCATAGAGTAAAGTAAGCCAAGTAAGTACATTCACACCACCGGAATTAAAGGAATCAAAAATCAATATCATTCGTTCCTGTTTCATTAACTTAACCTTTACTCACACTCTTAATGACCTTGTTTTGGTCATCCAACCTGTTATGTATGACCCTTACAGCCAGCTACCAATTGGAACCTTCCCAATTCCAATTTTCATTGCTTGTACCCTTCCAAGCAGAGTCTAGTGACATCCACTGGCCTAGTTGAGATACCAATTTGACTCAACCCATACAACAACTGAACAACTGCACCAGAGGAAAGAAGAAGTGAAACAATTTTCCTGAAATGCCTCATAGCTTCTCAAAGATTAGATGTGGATGTCAACACACTAATCTGCAAGACTCTACTCAACATTTGATATTGTACTAGAAGACTGGTAACCTAGGCTCTGATATCAAATTGTCATGACCCAATCTACTGGATCATGAGGGCACCTACTCTAATCCACCTAGATAGGAGAACCCCTTACCACTGAGCCAACGTACATGCGAAAGTCTTTAATAACTAAAAATAATAGGCTTTTATTACAACTGTTTAAAGAAAAGAGATGCGAAAAATAAAATCTACCCTTGGATCTAGTCTGAACAGGTACAAGAGTTGCTAAGGAGGGAAAAGTAGACAAGACACAACTTCCACCTTGAGTAAGAAAAGTGGGAGCTACTGAAGATTCACTACAGCAACAGTCAAGAAACTAACACTGATTCATGCAAAAGACTATAACCCCAAAAGGATATAGCAAGAGTAGCATCAGTACAAACTACACGTACTGGTAAACCTCATCGGTTGACCCGAATTGGATTACACAAATATAACAAAAATATTCAAAAAGAAACATGCATTTTTTTACTCTCATTTTCGAACCCTTAGGACGACCCTATTTCTCATTACTAAACTCCAGTCATGAACTCTGAAGCATAACTCCTTCCCTTACGACTCTACCACCTTGAACCACTAAGTCTGACCTTACACCGAGGATTACCCTAGCTTAGAAAGACAGCTACGATAAGGAAAATTCTAGGCCTGAATCCTTAAATTTTGTAAGTCGCATAGCATGCCTAGAGAAGGCTCGCCCGGACATAAAAGTTGTCCTTCCAGCCTCGAATACTAGACCAGATTTAATCCCTAACTCACACCCGATCTTCTTACCCAACCCCCACCTCCTTGGTCATTCTACTACCCAATACAATATAACGAGCCAAGATAAAATAAGAAGTAAGAATTACGCTATAGACCGACCACCCTTAACTAAATTACAGTACAATGAGTTAATCCATATTCAAAGCTAACATACCATTAGCATAACAAGCAAAAACAGGCAATTAGGGAATCATACCAACAAGCCAACACATTAGCACCAAGTCAAGTTCAGGAAGGCTACACAGGCAATCCAAGAGACGATCAGTTATGTCAAACCATGATCAAGTCTACACGATATCCAGGGCACTCCAACACAACATAGAAATCCATTCCATAAATACATGTTGAAGGATCATACTTAATTCCAAGATCAATGTCAACATACCATGACTTCACTAATAAGTTTTCCAAAATATATGATAAGCAACCGAACCACACAACAATCCCAAACGAATATAACACATAAATATATTTCCTGGTCCACTCATGGAACAGTCAAACTCACCTGACCCTCGTACATACAAGCTATGGGTGATACATCCACCCTCTAGACATGACCTGCAGGGGACAATTAGCATCCATGTACTAAATCCCTGACACAAATGTCTGCTAATTTTTTTCCATCAAAAACCCGTGAGAACATACTAAATGCCGAACATCTCACAAACAAAAGGAGGTAA
Source organism: Capsicum rhomboideum (assembly GCA_031232105.1). Classification (NCBI taxonomy): domain Eukaryota; kingdom Viridiplantae; phylum Streptophyta; class Magnoliopsida; order Solanales; family Solanaceae; genus Capsicum; species Capsicum rhomboideum. The sequence goes on along the minus strand of CP124708.1, from coordinate 95,537,040 downwards.
GTCAATTATATAATTACCGCAAAACATTGGAATGATCACACCAACAACAGGCACCAACCGGCCACACTAACAAGCAGGAAATATGCACACATAATACAAGTGGGATTAAACTATAATACCATCTCCTACACTACCGGCTAGGGCCTTAGCCATGACACACCCACACTGCTATGCTCATAAGACCACCACAAGGACTTCTACCTTAGAATCTTCGAAGGTTCACTATTACCTTACTTGGTATAATTAATTACCTTAAGGATTAACTAACAATCGGTAAAATGCCATTTGACTACCCCAATAACAAGTATACAACCATGAACCATCTAATTTATATCACAAGCGTAGCAAAAACATGATAAGGTATATAGACAGCCCCTAATTATACTTTTACCTGAACTTTTAACCAATTTTAACCATCCTAACTCCATGCTAGAAGGCCTAGACATGAAATCTTCTGTCCATCTATGTTATATTCATGCTCTCTAACCTGGGTCTAGGGTACTCAATTAACCTTAGCTTACCTAGATACAAACCAGTTGTAGGAAGAATGAATGAATGTGAATTCCACCCTTGACAAGATCACAGACATGTAAATCCTTGAAAAATCACCTCTTTCTCCTTTCCTTCATGGTTTTAAGGCATGGGAGGTAGCCTTTAGGGTTTTTTGGAACCTCCCACGTCGTTTGTTTCAACCAAAGTGGAGAAAAGAAATAAAATCCGCTTAAGTACCATTTTGGTCGGCATCATACCACTACAACTACCTACTCACTGCTATAGTAGAATAAATCTCGCTATAGTGGACTGACGTCAGCCCGACCCAGTTTTTATTTAAGTCCCAAAATTTAATGCACTTGGCCCCGTGTGATTTCTCTAATGAAATCCCGTCTATACCCGTACTCCGTGCTAAAATTGAGGCAGTTCCTAGTAATGATAGATTTGGTCATTACATGTTTTCATGAAATTCAATATTTAGGGTTAATACCCAATTATGTAACTTATTATGATTTCAGTTTTTAGAAAATTATTATGATAATATTGTTGTTGTTTAGATCGTTACGCATGATTTTTATAGCGCTCTCTTAGTCTAAAACTTGAACAAAAACTTAGTGTGATTTAACATGGTTTAGTATGATCTAGTTTCGTGATCTCATAATTTAGTAAGAACAAATATTTTAAGTAGAGTATCATACTCAAATTTCAGACCAACATAATTTATCTACCTATGAGCCTATGACTAACAAAATTATTTTGGGAGGATTATTTAGTACTGAGAGAACACGGGTGTAGAAACCCAAGTCCCAAAACTATATGCCACCATAGAAATTGAGCACAATGCTATCCAGTCAGCTTCTTTAGCCTAAAATGCTCAGTAGTGGATCCACACTAGACAGATAAATTTTATATCTTGTCAAGGTATAGGACAACCCTTCCAACTAGGATTATACGTTGGACATCATGAGCTCACGTGATGTATGTCAGTTATAAGAAATTCCCAGGTAAAAGCCTTAAGTCTTTTTAAGTATCAATATTTCACAGCTTTCCAGTTCAGACATGTTTTAGTTCTTGATACAGAAACTGATTTATGTCTCACAGCTTTTAATAATGGATCCTTAAATGTTTGTATCTTCAGATTTTAGGCATGACCTTTACAAGGTTTTACTTACTGCATCCTTTGAGTATTGAAGAATAATTTAAATGTTATTTTATATTATTAGCATGTTCTTAGATACTTAGTATATTTCCACATACTGATCGCATATCTTTTTTTTTGTGCTTCTTATTATTATTGATGTAGATTCAAGTACTCATTCTCAGACTTGTGGTTTGGTAGCTCTGCAGGATTTTCAATCAGCTTTGGTGAATCCTCTTTATTCGGGGACTTAGTTGATTAGTTGTTCTCTCTATTGGACATTATTTAATTTTTTACGCTTCTTCTTATTATTGATGTAGATTCAAGTACTCATTCTCAGACTTGTGGTTAGGTAGCTCTGCAGGATTTTCAATCAGCTTTGGTGAGTCCTCTTTATTCGGGGACATAGTTGATTAGTTGTTCTCTCTATTGGACATTATTTAATTTTATTTCAATTGGTTTAGAGTAAGATGGGGGTCTTGTTCCTGCAACTTATCTCATATAGTTAGAGGCTTATTCAGATATTAGACATTAAGACATGTTGGGTTTTTAATTATTGCTTTTAGTTGAACAATTTCTATTTTTGCTCATCTCAATCTTGTTAAAGCTTCCGCTCAGTTTTGATTTATCAATTGGTCCATTAACACCATGTCAGTACCAAGGATCCGCTTGGGATCACTTGTGGTCCAAAGTACTGGTCACACCTAGGGTGTAGACTCGAGTTGTGATATAAAGTACCCAAACTTCTCAAAAGTATATTTAAGAAACCATTTTGAACCTATCCTTAAACATAGGAGATATTTTTTTCTCACATTTTAGATTGAATTTTAACCAAATTTTGTCAAAGTTATTTTTGTAAAAAATAAGGCAAAATTAAATGATTTTTATGTAACAAAATAAAGATTAATGACCATAAGTTGGAGGTGTTGATGTATTGTGAAATTATGACACATCTAATATGTTTTCCTTAAGTTGTCAATGTGTTTTGCATGTTTTCCTGTGTTTTCAATGTTAGAATTTGTTTTGTAGTTGTCTGATGTCGAAGTGGTCAAAACAACAAAAAATTGAAAAAATATGCCAAATTGGGCAATTCACGAGCCATAGATCTGATGTACAGACCGTGTTTTGTAGCTTGGAGAAGTTCAGATACTTAGACCTGTAGTTTGAAGTGTTGACTAAGATACAAATCAGGTTACGACAATAAATATTTTTCACGGACAGTAGATCCTGGCATGAAAAATAAAATCCACTATCCAGAAGTTAGAAATTGAAAGATTGTCAAGCACGAAGAAAAATAAGGACTGTGTGTCACATTCACGACTCATAAATTTAAGGATAACAATACAATAAAGGTAAATCATGAAATTTTTCACGGACCTTAGATCATTTCACAATTCATGGATAATTTCACAATGGAGGTCCAGAAACTCTAGAAAGGAATTCCACGGAAGAGCGGAGGAGATTCACAGACCGTATGTCTATTTTGTTCGTGGATTATGTTGGCAGATAATTTGATATTTTTAGAATTTCGAGTTTGTGGGCAAATATAAGTACTTTTCTATTTGAATTTTTAAAAAAAGGATTAGACATAATTTCATAGTTGAGTACATATAACAATATTTCTCTCTCTAGGTATTCATTTTTGTGGAGATTTGCAAAACAATCTTGAACAATTTTAGTCTTTAATCATGAGTGTTTTAAAACTAAGCTAAAAGAGACAATATGAAAGAAGAAAGTAGATAAGAAATGAGAGATCAAGAGAGAAGAGTTTTCTTATTCTTCTAAATATCAAAGTGTACAAGTATTTCAAGTGTCACCAACATAATACACAAGTCTTCTATTTATAGGATTACATTGAGGATCATCAAAGGGTGTCATAAACATGACATTAATCCTTGAGAGTTATGAGGGAAGATCAAGAGGAAAGGTTATGGAAGAGTGGGAGTTACTATCATAATGGTTGAGGAGTTGTGGAGGATTTATAGCTAGAGTAGTGGACATCCACATGCAATGTATTTTATAACACCCCCCCTTGGATGTCCATAGATGATGTGCCTCATTAAAACCTTACTAGGAAAAACCCTGTGGGAAAAAAAATCCTATTGAAGGAAAAAGAATACACATCTTATAATATGTGTTGTTTGCTGCCTCGTTAAAACCTTGCTAGGAAAACCCATTGGGACAAAAACTAGGCCAAGGGAAAAAGAGTGCAGCGCATATTTTACTCCCTCTGATGCAAACATCATTTCAATTCTCGAAGACAACGCGTCCCAATCTTATATGTTAGCTTTCAAATGTTGATATTGACAGTGTCTTTGTGATCAAATCACATTCATGAAGATGTTGTATTCTTGAACTCATCCTGATATGTAATTTGTCTTGTAATTCCTTGGATATGTTAAGCATTTGAACTCCGCCAAATACATTCTTGACAATCACTTTATTCATGACCTCATCGGCGCAATCCACTTGCACATTGAACTTGTTTCACATAAAAGTGACATTATGTCTTTCCTGCATATTAATAAAAATTATTATCTCATGTATAGAAATAACAAGATATATAAGTGCATCAATTGCACAAATACATGGTACTTTCTAATCATTTTCATGAGATCGAAATAAATCTTTCTTTATGATAAGCGCTATTACAGCCATTGGGGTACTATTCAATGGAATCGCTTTTAACATTTTTAAATCCTTCAAGGATTTTCATATACCATTTACCGTCTAGCTAGTTTTCATTTAACCTTTACCGTCTAGCTAGACATGACAGTCATTCATTATACGCATTCAAGTTTTTTCATTCATTGCCAGATTTAAAGAAACCTTATTGCATCCACCGTAGGAGAACACATCTCCAAACAATAATGCCAGGACTTTTGCGAATAACCTTTATGCCTCAAGGCACAAGTCGTACTTTATATCTTACGATTTTACTTTTCGCACAATTACCTATTTGTACCCCACTGGCATTATACCTTAGTCTATAGACTAAGTACATACTATCACTTTTCAAGTGAAATAAAATATACTTGAATTGCGTATTTTATCTGTCAATACTATTTGACAGATTTAAATTCAAGATCCTCGTTACCATTTATAATGGTGAGCACTACATTATACCAAAAATATCGTCTACGATTATTTGACATCGGTTCCAATGCGACATAACTTATAGAGATCTCTTCATTTTTCATCATTTTCAGGTACCTGAACCTTTGTCAAGGTTTTATGAAGAGTTATGTCATGGTGCTCTTTTAAAGCACTTGTCTCATTATCAAGACCATCTTGATCATTTGCTCCTCTCCTTCTTTAAGGAGTTTTACATTTGGAACCAATTGGTCTATCACGTTTCAAGTGTGCCATAGACTCTGCTCTTTAAGGACTTTGCATTGGAGCATTTACAGCTGAATTATAACATAGGATCAGTCTGGCAATGAACTTGCAACATTTTGCAAATCATGAATTATCTCTTGAACTTCAAGTTCACTTTTTTTTTCTTTTACGAGGATATAGATAATTCATTCCATGCATTTCAGCTTTTAATCATATCCCCCCCTAATGTTAGAAAATCTAACATTCACCCCAGCCTTATTTTGGGGATCCATCTTTGTGCATGGTGGATGTTACACATTCAAATTTTTAGATGAATTTATTTGGTTCCTGATCCTGAACCAACAATATAGGGGAACCTTGTTGGCTTGATGCATACAAATGTTGCTACATTTAAATAAACTCGTCTCACACCAAATTTTCTTTTTGGGAGATTTGTTCTCATAACCAATGGTTCAGCTATAATTGGAGGCACACACTTTCTGCTAAACCAATCAACATTATCAACTTTTATATTTCGGAACCATGCTCTTAATTTAACAATTTGAGCAAACAACCTTGTAAAAATCAAATTGCAAGTAGTTAACAAAGCGCATGTGACCAATCATAAATGTATCTTATTTCATAGTAAAAGGTCCACATGGCAGGTGAACGGGCCCATATTCACCTTGTTATACGTTCAAAAAATTTAGAGATACAATCCAATCTTAGCCGATATAATATTTTATCGTGAGAACAAGCAACATAGGAGAATTCTTGAAGAATCTTTTATTTCTTTAATGTATAATGACATGAATTCTGAATTATTTTGCATCACATTTGAATCGGGATGGTCAACCGATCACGCCAACTTATATATTTTTTGTAAACTTTTAATTTACTATCACATGTGATTCCATCACCATGTCCACATTTATATCAACAAATAGGAGGAAAACGGGTAACCTTTCATATTTATAACCCGTTTCAATTGTAGTAATATGAAGATATAAAAATCATTCCATAATTTATAGTCTCAAAATAACAATAATTTTTTTTTAATTCCTTTGAAACTTGAAAAGTTTCTTTGAAGACTTACTACAATCTCAGTATCATGAACAATTTCATTCCTCCATGTAGTAACACATTAGCTTTTTTTTTTTTTTGAAGCTATCAATGTCACGCCCCGAATCCCATCGGGACGTGATTGGCACCCGAAGCCGATAAGGCCCGAGAGAACCAATCTTTACTCATATATTCCCATAAGTATGCTCGCGTAATGCTCGCGTATGAATATCATCTTATCTCATGTAATTAAATATCAATAGCGGAAATGCATGGCAACATAAGCAATATATGCAACTTAGCCATTAGGGCCATTTCGTCAAAATGAACATACATCTGTTACTTTCATGCTACCCCACATATGTCTGCAAAGCCTCTAATAGATACATGACTATGTCTATACAATATTTACAAATGACAAAACCTAATGAACACATGCGACTTGGGAAGCCCCGAAGCAACTGGAGCTCACCAACAATCCGTGGATACCTTGTCACCAACTGTGGAGATCTACCAACACCTGGGCCTACAGCATGTAAGGTAAGTCCCCAAAAGGGGTCAGTACGAATAAAGTACTGAGTATGTAAGGCCAGATGAAACTATGGTAATACATAAGTACTTCCAAGAAAGTAAGCATAGGAGAATACTTGATGTGAATAGACCTCCAACCTGAATGTGTGGAACCATGTTCATTACTTTCATTATTTCATTACTCGGTCATTCATTCGCATCATCTTCATCATCATTCTTATTCATGCAAGTGATACAGTCTCATCTAATTTACACTCTCTTTATTATTGTTCACTCAACTAGTTAGTGATTCATAACACCTTATGGGTCGTCATCTTACTTATAAATATATAATACCGCGCCTCCACTTTTAGTGGGATATAATAAATAAGTTTATATATACAGTACCGGGCCTCCATCTTGGTGGGATATATAGTATCGGGCCTCCACCATAGATGGGATATAATATATATAAGTATATAGTACCGGGCCTCCATCTTGGTGGGATATATAGTACCGGGCATCCACCATAGATGGGATATAATATATATAAGTATATAGTACCGGGCCTCCATCTTGGTGGGATATATAGTACCGGGCATCCACCTTTGATGGGAGAATAATATATATATATATATAGTATTGAGATTGTTCCATGTTAACTTATACCCTTTAGTTTGTGATTCATACTTAATGAAACATAAAGGAACCATATGCACATTACTTCTTTCCAATACCCTTTTTCTTTCCATACTTATAAGAGTGACACATTAGAGTTCATGAGATTGATACTTCAACTTATGAGAGATTAACACATCTACTTACGAGAAACACACCTCTCGTATGAAACCTATGAGATTGGTACAAAGATAGTCGTGACATTAGTAGAGCTTGGAACATACATCATCGGAATTTGGAGTCATAATATTATTGGAACTTTGGAATTGTGTCCACCCCCTATTATCTTCCTTCATTCTTGCAACCAACAACATGTATAACCTAATTTATTTCATTTGAGAGATTGATACATTGAGGATCGTATACTTTTGAAAACACAAACACTTTACCTCATTCTTCACTCCTCATGAGATTGGTACTTTTACTTATAAAAGATTGGTACAAAGATAATCATATTCTTGGATTTTGGAACATGACATTGTTTGGAAAATTCCATCCACGATTGAATAGATTCTTTTATGTTATTATTCTCTTGAGATAGGTCCTTAGAGATTTCAACGTTATGACAACTTTTCCTTAAAGCTTCGGATCATTAACCAATGGGTAAGATATATGTGAATAAACAGTGTGGGAAACATAACATTATTAGAAACATAACACTATTGAAACCATTGGACCATAATCCATGAACAAGGGACATGAGTATAATCAAACATTGTAACGTAACCTTATTGTTTTTGGAACATGAACCATGAATATGAGACATGAGATTCACCAATGATCAATGAGTAGGAAATATATGACAATGACCATGGATAACCGGACATGGAATACCTTAGCACATTTCGGGATGGAACATGCGTAATGTCAATGTGAAAACTATTTGCCGTAGATAGATACGGACAGAGTAACCTTACATACCTTATCTTTCCAATGTAAATACACAATCCAATATGTGAGCACAACAATTCCGCTCCTTCCTCACGTTTCACTCTACACCACAAATACATAACGGAGCCAACATTAACCACCAACTACTTTACAAATGTATATAACATCAATGAGTTACGTGTTTGCCTTTAAACATGCTACTTCCCCTTGGCAAAACCATGGAAGATATTATTATTCCAAAAATCCCATAATATTCCCAACATTTACCAACACATGCAAATCAATACATGTCACCACAACACTTCTCCTTTACACTTTCTTATTCCCACCATATCACAAATAATCCATCAAGTCACCTTAATACACTTCATAACATAAATCGGCCAAAATCCCATAATATACCCTTATATGAAAATAACAAGTTTAGGACCATAATAACACCATACATGTTGTTATTTCATCCATACCATGCTTTTTCATCAAGACAACAAGTTATAATTCAAGTTACAATCCCATGGATTTCACATCTTTTTCACAAAGCCAAAAGTGCCATGGCCAACATTTCCAACCATAATAAACATGATATACATAATCTCTCATGCTTATAATATGTTAAAGTACAAGGATAATCACTTACCTCGGATTGGAAGATGATGATCTTGCTCCAAAAGATGCCTTGGGGTTTGAAGTTGAGAGAAGAGACTTTGGGAAATTTCTAGAAATGTTATGAGAGTTATACTCAATAAAATCTGATTTTTTGTGCCTTTTATAGCCCCTCAATGGTCCCTCTTAGCCAACCACTTGGTCCAATAATGCATGAGTTTATTTGGTCAAGAGGAATGGGTCATTTTCCATTTGGGCCATGCATTTTGGCCTCATTTTGGGCCTCTATTTGAGCCCAATTCACTTAACCCAATAAAATCAATAATCTCTCATGTTTACATCATTTCATACGTGTCACGACAATATTCCCACTCATGAAATTCATACTCGTAGCCTCAATTCCAAAAACAAGCAATTCTAGCCACATATGGCCTATTTTGCCCAAAAGGGTAAAATCGTCATTTTGACTCCGAATTCGTCCTCGAGTGATTTTTATCATACCAATATAATATTTCACTCATGTCATGTATATTCTCATGATTGTAGAAGAAACGTAACAAAAATCGGCTCAATACGTCCCCGGATACCCTTGGGACTTAAGAAAAATTCCAACTTTTGAAAGGTGGCCAATTCCAGCGTGGCACGCTACCTGGCGCGCCCCCTTGCTGCCTCTGGGCTGAAATTTTCAGCCCAGAGCGGCGTGGCACGTCCCTGGGCGCGCCTAGCCCAAAAAAAATTTTTTTTTTTTTTTTTTTTTTTTTTTTTTTTGGACGTTAATACAATAGCAATAGTCCATCAAAACCAATACCAAATATACACTTATTGCTCTCAAAACCAAGTTAGACATGGTTCAAATATGACATATATATCACCAAGCAAATAGGGTCAAAAAGGTACGGGGTGTTACAATCAAATACTTTTGTATTACCTAATATTCCAAAACACCACACATGTGGTAAAAATCTCCTTTAAGGAGAAAATTATATGTACCCAACCAATGACAAATTTGTGTAGCCACACAATAACATTCATTTTTGGTTATGATCACAACCTTTATATGAAAGAATTATTTCTTTCTTTTGCCCTTTGATAGTTCATAATAAAACATATCATACCATGTTTTACAAGACTTATTTCTTGATTTTACCATTTGATAATCAAAGACTCAAACCTCCCGTAGAGGTGAGTTGTGGTAGTTATCCAACCCATGATAACATTTTTATTCACAATTTTTATTACATTTTGACACATTCATTTTCAAGAATGGCCTAGCATTTGCAATGCTTATCACAAGTCACATTCTCTTCAAGAAATGGACTATAATCATATTTATATGACCCATCTCAACATCACTTTGAAAGATCAAGAGTGCCTTAATTTTTTATTGTTATTATTATTATTTTTTTTCATTTGATGGAAGATTTAGAAATCTTTTCAAATTAGGTTGCACAACAACCGTGTGCCCAATACCTTTCATACCAAATTGATGGTGAACAAAAAATTACCACCTTTTGAAGGACAATTTGAAGAACCATAGTGTTCTTCCTTTTATTATTATCAAAATGATGACTATTATAATTTTGTTCCTCCACGCCCACATACATTTTTAACCACTTGTCTTCTTTAAGACTTGTAGCATTCATATCAAAGAATGGAGCAAATAAATGTGGCGGATTTCATGACTTTTCATCAAAAGTTCATTATTTTGCCTCGATCATCATTATCATCAACATATTGCATTGAGACTTAAACCCAACGTCTTATCCATCATAGTGCATCAGGACTCAAACCCGATGTCTTACCATTTTGGTGCGATGGAACTAAAATCCACCGTCTTACCCTCAACCAATGACATAATGAGCCAAACTGAAATTCACCCTCGGGCCTCAAAATTTTACCATTTAATAATAATAGGCACAAATAAATTCTCAGAATACCACTTCAAATCATCATATATAAAATGTAACCTCTAAAGTTGTAAGTGAATCAACTTATTATATTCCTTCAATTCAAACCTTTTCTTTTTGTTAAGTGGGTAAAACAAAAGGTAGATACCATTTGTAGCAATATATATAACGCAACACCATAGCTAAAGGTAAGCAAGTACTTTCAAAAGCTTTCATATGGTCATACTTGATTTAATCGGTTCATATTCCTGAAAAATATAATTGAATTATTATGTAATATAAATTGTACTTATAACGTTTGAATCTCAAAAAAATTTAAAATTAAAATGCATTGTAAAGTTTACTCCCTGGACAATAATAGAAGCAAACTGATTAACATATGAATGTATCTCGCTACAAACTTTGGGCCTGCCAATTCAACCATCTCTTCTATTTTCTTTGACAAAAGCTTTTGAAGAAAGAATTGATATAAAAACTCAGTCGGTTAGAAATCTCGTGTTGATAACGTGTTTTAAAACTAAGCTAAAAGAGACAATATGAAAGAAGAAAGTAGACAAGAAATGAGAGATCAAGAGAGAAGAGTTTTCTTATTCTTCTAAATATCAAAGTGTACAAGTATTTCAAGTGTCACCAACATAATACACAAGTCTTCTATTTATAGGATTACATTGAGGATCATCAAAGGGTGTCATAAACATGACATTAATCCTTGAGAGTTATCAGGGAAGATCAAGAGGAAAGGTTATGGAAGAGTGGGAGTTACTATCATAATGGTTGAGGAGTTGTGGAGAATTTATAGCTAGAGTAGTGGACATCCACATGTAATGTATTTTATAACAATGAGTAAGTAATTATGCTTTCTTCGTCTATTTTTGATTGTTGCTCTTTAATCACGAGTATAGATTGTACCCAATTTGAGTGTAGTGTTCATAGTTTTTTCATGACTGCATGATTTTTGAATTTTAGAATATTAAATTATTTCTCATTTTTATTTTTGATTGGTGGCTTCAAATATTAATCTACACCATAATTTCTACTAATGAATAAGTGAAACCTCTTGTACTACGAAGGCTATTTCAGTCAATTCACTTTGTCTCATCACTTTGTATTTCCACATATCCACGTGCCACTCTCTCTTTTACAATTTATATTTTTGAGAGTAAATATACATTGCCACATACACATTCAACTTCTCTTTTTCCTAAAGTCTACACGTGTATCTATGCATGTGAGGTAGAAAAATGAGATATGTCTTACCTTTTTACACTTCTACCGCTAAAGTGCTTTTGCTTCAAGAATCTAGAAATTGAAGGAAGTTTCAACTTGAAGTGCATTTCTTCCTTTTTTGAAATCAACATCTACGAAGGTGCTACAAGAAATTTGGTATAGTCTCTTCTCTCTTCGATCTGCTGCTATGGATGTTAAAACTCTTCATCTTCCTCCTTTTTGGGATGAATTTCTGTGCTATCCTCTCGAGTTCCCCGACACATACACTTCTGCTTTTAAGATCTTTTCCATCTTCATTCTTTTTGATGTTTTTGGTGGATTTTATTGGTCATTGCTTCTCGGTTTCAAAATGTGGGTATAATTTTAGGGGTACGTTTTCCTTTTAGACCTCGGTGCATGTATTGTCATCTTAGCTCTTGCTCTTTTTTCTCCTAATTATTTTTTTGGTTTATTTGGTTCATCATTATTGCGGGCTCATGCATGCGTATGCGTGTGTGGCTGGGAGAAATTCCTCATTTTTTGTTTCAATTTGTTCGATCTCAGTGGATTACATGTTATTGGACTGTGAATTTCTGTTTTCCTTTCAACTTTGCCGAATAGATGTGATGATATTTGACTTCCTCAGGTATCTTTCGTTATTTTTATATTGTTATTGTCCGCAAGCTTCAAAAATGCCAGCTGCATTGCTTGTACTTGAAAAAGAAATGTTTAGTATATTCAAGTGTTAGCTTATTCAAGTTCTACATAGAGCTAGACGATCAAATTACATGATGTTGTATCATTTAGCTGAAACAGTATGGTTCAATTTTAGATTAAAAAATTTAATGGCTGCACAATTTCACTTTTGCAGGCTTCTAAAAGTGATACTTGCTTTACGCGCTGAATCAATATCATGCCTACAACAGGTAATTTCAACTCCATGATGTTATGTTTCCAGTTTTATAATGCAAATTCGTTAGTATCTACGTTTCTTATGCAGTCCTTCAGTTCTGTTAATAATATCTTGTTTCCTATAAATTGTTTTAGAAACCCAAAAGTAGTATTCGGTTGTAGATTTAATCGACGTGTTCAAAAATTGGTCCGGCTACCATGGTTATTAAAAAAGGAAACAATAAAGACAACAAATTAAGTACAGTTTATTTTATATCATACAAGACTAGGGGTGCGTTTGTTATGAAGGAAAATGTTTTCCATGGAAAATGTTTTCCTAGAAAATGTTTTCATGGAAAACCAGTTGATTTCTTACTTATTTTCTCATGTTTGGTTGGTGAGTGGAAATCATTTTCCAGAAAATATTTTCTAGTGTTTGGTTAGTGAATGAAAAACATTTTCCAGAAAATATTTTAAGTGCTCGGCTAGAGAGTAAAAAATACTTTTTAGGAAAATAATTTCTGACCCGGGAATCAACCCCAAAGACTGATCTAGGACCCGAACCGAACAATCAAATTGAGACTCGGCACCCAACCCAAGACCCGAGCCCGACTTCAAACTTGAAACCCGACACCAACACCAGACCTCGATACCCGACCCGAACACCCGAACCAAGACCCGACCTCGACACCCGATTCGGAACCCGACGCCGACACTCGACGCCCGACCCCGACCCCGACTCCCAACTCAAGACCGGACAACGCCCCCGACACCCGACCCTGACTCCCGACCGGACCCCAGCACCCGACCCTGACTCCCGACTCGAGACCCCACCCCGACCCCTACTCCCGACCCGAGACCCGACCCTGGCACCCGACCCGAATCCGACTCCCTACTCGAGACCCGATCTCGACACTCGATTTGGAACCCAACCCCGACTCACAAATCGGGACCCGTCTCCTGACCCCATCACCCGACCTCGACTCCTGACCCGAGACCCGAGACCCAACCTCGACTCCAGACCCCGACCCGAGACCCGACCCCAACTCCCGACCTGAGACTCGGGACCCAATCCCGACACCCGACTCCTGACCCCGACACCGGACACCCGAGACCGCTACTCCCGACACGAGACCCGACTCCCGACTCGGGATCCGACCCCAAATCTCAACCCAAAACCCGACCCCCGCACTCGACCCGAGACCCGAAACCTCGACTCCCGACCCGACACCTGACCCCGACTCCCGACCCGAGAATCGGTACCGATTTCGAATCCTGATCCTGCACCCGACCCCAAGGCCCAACCCTGTTTCCCGACACCCGATCTGGGAACCGACACCGACATCGACACCCGCCTCGGTACCCGAATCCAATACCCGACCCAGACCCTTACACTCAACCCGAAATCGCTATTCCTGACCCGAATCCAATACCCGACCTGACCCCAAATCTCGACTCGGGACCCGACCCCGCACCCTACCCGAGACCCAACCTCGATTCCCGACCATGGACCCAACCTCGACTCCCTACCCTACCCCGACATCCGACTCGGGACCCAACTCGAGAACCGGGACTGACCCCGAGACCCGACCAGACTCCCGACCCCGGCACCAGACCCGAGACCTGATCCCGACTCCCGACTCTCGACCAGTGACCCGAGCTTGACACCCGAACCTAGACCCGAGACCTAACTTCGACACCCGACCCGAGACACGACCCCAACACACGAACCTGACCCCGAGACCCGACCTCGACATCAGTCCCAAAATTCGACCCTGACTCTTGTTCCCGACATTCAACCCGAGAACCACCCTCAATTCCTGACCCGAAACCTGACCCCGACTCCTGACTCGGGACCAGACCCCGACTCCCAACTCGGCAATCGACCCACGACCCTACCGCAACTCCCGTTCCGAGACGTGACCCCAACTCCCGAGTCGAGAATCGGGAGTCAGGGTCAGGAGTCGAATCCCGTATTAGTGTTGGGAATTGGTAACCGAGACTTAAGTTAGGGTGGAAAGTTGAGGTGTGAGGTTGAAAGAGAGTTTTGGAAAATGTTTTCCTTACTTCTTGAAGGGAAGTCATTTTCCTTCAATTTGAAGAAAATGAGTTGATTTGGAAAACATTTTCCAAAACATTTAAGCCAACCAAACATGAGAAAATTGGAAAACATTTTCCAGAAAATGTTTTCCTTCATACCAAACACACTCTAGAAGTTTCACTTTGGTTATAAGTGTGTTGTGTCAGAGTTCTTTGTTCAGCTCATTACGTTTATTTTTATCTCAACTCGATAATGCTCAACGCAATAAATGAGTCAATTTGTAGCAGAAAAGAAGGAACTTCGTGCTTATTCTAAAGTTTACGGACATCATCAAAGCGAGCTAAACAATATTGAAAAATGGTTACCTACCACTCATTCTCAATACTTGCAGATTTGGTTGCTTACTTTGATTGAAATATCTCTTCATTCAGATATGTGTTCTATGGAGGTAGTTGAGAGTTGAACATAATCATTTTGTGAACAAAATTGATTCTAGGAATAGAAAATTTTTCAGAATAATATGATCTTTATGAGATGCTGCATATGAGCTGAACCATTCAACTAAAGTTAGCAACTTTACTCATAGTCTACTGCTGTATTCATGAAGTTTGGACAGTTTCCTAATTTTGTACATGCCTGTTAGTGTCATATCTCATTTCACATCTATATTTGGAAATAGACATTCGGCTACATGTTTTATTGCAAAATTAATTTTCCAGAATCTTAGCAATGTAGTGTTGTTGTTGTAAGATGAAACTAAAATACCAAGAATTGCAGAGTCAGCTATCTCATAAGATTAATCTGGTAAAAGGAAAATAAAGTTGCAGAAAGTTAAAGATTATCACCCAACATAAAAAAAAATATCAAGCTCCCCCTTCCTCTTTCCACACAAAGAACCCCCCATCCCCGCCAGCCCATCGCACCAAAAAGAAGTTCAGCCCATTTTGTAATTTTTAGCTATCAACTACTGAAAACTGATTGTATAAGACTATTGTGATGGTCGTAATTAGGTGGAAGAAATAAGCCAGATAAATATTTTTCAATCAATTAATGGTACACAAGTTATATAGAAGCTTAGATACATAAGATCTATTCTTCACTCCACTTATACTCATGCGCCAACAGGAGTAACCTGGGGTTTCTGTTTGGCGCCCCTTCCTTTTGTTAATCAACATGTATTGAAAGAAATAAAAACTAGAGGGAGTTTATGTGAGGTTCCAGTGAGGTTGCTGAAACAAACCTGCTGATGTTTATTTGACTCTTCATAATTTTATACTGGATTAGGGAGATTAGGTGATGTCGACTTCTTAACATGCTTGAGTTTTTCTGCTTACCTTATGTTATCAAGTTTTGAGATGAGTGATCTTGATATGAATTATCGGCAAGTTGTAAGATTTGCATTTGTTACTTTGCAAACTTTCTGCTCTTTCAAATGAGGCTAAACTCTACTTGTGAAAAAATATTTAAGCTTCTTTTATGCACGATAGATTATTGTTTTTCGTCGAACGAGATGATTCATGTAGCCAATTGACAGGACTATTTTGAACTCAAAGATCATCAAGTAAGTTCTTACTTAGCACACTGGTAGAGGTTCTTGAAATAAAGCTCTGTAGAATTTTAATTGCTGAATTGTGCCTCCTATACATTAAGCAGTTAAACCCATAGATAATAGAACAATGAAGTGAGAAAACCAATTCATGTTCCCCTGTTGGCTGAGCTTAAGGAGAAATGTTTAAAGTATTTTTTCTTTATCGAAAGCAGCCCCTCTACGTCACCTCTGGGGTAGTGGTATGGACTAAGTACACTCTACCCTCCCCAGGCCCTACTTTTTGGACTACACTGGGTATGTTGTTGTTGTTGATTCTTTTGTAAAGGCGTGTGAGGTTGTTCTTCTTTGTAGTATACAGAAACATTTGTTGTACATAGTTTTGGCTTCAAACTCCAGTTGAGTTCAACAGATGTTACTAAATCTTACAATAGTGACCTCCAGGAGTGCATTTAAAATTAGTGAGCGGAGTTGTGTATTATTTTCGATATTGTTTGAAATGCATTAAGCCCTTTTTACGTACTACAGGAGAAGATAGGGAAAAAGGTATTAATTAGGCTTTGATTAGTTATGCAACCTGCAACTCTATGTGATCTATATACAGACTTCACGTACAACTCTTTCTTTTCTTAGATTATTTACATGGTCCATAACTTAGATATATGCTTACATTAAGCTTGGATTTGAACCTACATTGACTCTGTTAAACTCATCTGACACAGTTACCTAAAAGTCAGAGAAATTGAACTTTTATGAAAATGGCATATTTCTAACACCGGTGAGTTATTGGAAGAAGAGATGGTATTATTTTGTGAATTGGTTAATATTGTTATGATATTAGAACTATGTACTGTTTTCTAGACCTGGACAACGGAGAGCTATTATATGTTTTGATGCAACGTATTCCGGATACCAATAACTTACGCTATAGTAATTCTCGCATTTTGAGAGCGAACAAGTTCTCCTAAGGTGTTTACAGGAGAAATTTCCCTCGTGGATAAACATTACCAAATCCATTTAGCAACTAAAGCATCCTAAGTTCTTAACATTGTTGGGTACTCTTTCCTTTCCTTCACTTGTGTTTAGTTCATCCTGTTGGAACACAATATCAGTGAATTAGTTTTCTTCATTCATCAATATTGAAGGTCTCTATGTATTTGTTCTCTCTTGTTTTCTTTTATATTCTGTGGCTTTTTACTTAGACATTCACATTTGGTTCATCTGGATGAACAATTGCTATTATTGTTCTTGAAGTTTTTGTTTTACATCTTTTGAGATGTAGTGCATTAGCTCTCAATTAGGTTTGTTGAAACTTCTCCCATTTCAACTACCGTCTGGGCATACACTTTTCATATATTATAACATTCTGCGTTTCCTCTTACCTTTTCTCAGCATCCCTCTTCACTGCTACTTGTTAGCCTATCTAATGTGATTTTCAACTCCTCCCAAGCAGTGGATTACCTGTGTAGGTTGTTATATGCTGGCTGACTGTAAAACTTTTGACGAGGTAACTGTGGAAGTGGAGAAACTTGAAGCTCCATCTCCCAAACAAGTAATCAAGCCTATGTAAAAATTTTCACACAATTAAAAAAAACAACCTTTAGCGGCAATAAATATGCACTTTAACAGGAGTGTTAAAATTTTTACCGGCATTAGTTAAATGTCATTGGATCCAATGTCGCTATAGGCTTTAGGGGCATTTACAAAGAAAGTTACAATGTAATTGACACTAGTAAATGTCACTAAAACACATATTTAGCATCAATTAAGCTATTGCATTTAATTAATTGCCGCTATAGATCATTTTTGGTGTAGTGTCAATAGCTTACATTACTTGCTACCGTTTTGTCATACATTGGCACTTCAGTTTACGACAGTAGACCCTTGTATTAAAGATTTCCCAGCACTGATTATTTCCGCACTAATAGTTAAGAGTGAATTTCTTTGTACTTTGTTGCTCCATCTGTCTTTCATCTCAAGTACTGCATAACATATTAGTGTTATCTAACCTTTAATATTTTCCCTTCTTTTTCCCACTTAATGTACAGATGCAACTTTGCAGCCAACTACAACTGCATGGGTTCACATTTTCAACTTTGGTACACTTTGTAGCAAAGCTTTATCAATGTAACAGTTTAGAATTTGTACAAATAAGTATTTCTATCAAGCCTTACCAATGTAATAGTATAAATTTTGTTCCACATAATATGAAGCATAATATTGTACGACGTTACTATAACATTGTACGACGTTACTATTTCACTAACAGTATTTCTTTCTTTAACATTAAAAAATCTCCCGAACCACGGGCACAGGCCATCTAGTATTAATTAGAAGGGGTGGAATAGTGGTTTTTGTAGAACTAGGTTTCAAGACAGCAGTGTAGTTAAGAGTTGATGTTGTACTTGGAATTTGTGGATTGAGATGCGACGGAGCAGTCTCTGCTCAGTGACCGGAGTGGCCATTTTCTGCCGGAAAGATCGATAATTTCTAGGGTTTTGGTCGTCTAGAGTTAAGGTCCTGCAGAGCGTTGCTGCCACTCCTCATATGGTCGGAATATTTTGCCATTGTTCACTACTGCAGAAAATACTTTTAATGGCACGTATTAGTGAAAATTATTAAATAATTGTCACTACTCACTCTTTTACATATTAACTTAATTTGTGATTGATTTTTCAATGTTTATAATAACTTAATTGTTCAATTTTCATAATAACTTAATTGTTCAATCTTCAAGAGATTTATTAGGAAATTTCTTTCATTTTTGTTTTTCATGTATATTTTTAAGTTGATGAGTTCAAGAGACTTAATTGTTCATATTTATGATTTGAATTTGAATTTAAAAGGGCAAACGTTGAAAGTGGTGTCTAATAATTTTTTTCTTAATAGGCATGCATTGACTCACAAATTAAGTTGATATAAACTAGAGAGAGTATTATATTTCTTAAACCTAAACATTATCGGAAATAACCTAATTATCGTGAGTAAATACTCTTTTAAAGACAATAGACAAAAACCAGGGATTCAAACCCAAATCAAATCTTCTTCAAAATCCAAATCAGATTTCTTTTTTCCATGTCGACGACGACCTCACTCTACGTTGAGTACAATTTTGTTCCTTCTTTGATTCTTCTTTTGAGTTTTTCTCGTGATTCGAGAACTATTAGTAACATATTAATCAAATGTAGGTTGATTTGAATCTTCTTTTAGTATACTTGATCGTTAGGAACGTCGGGCAACGGCTTTGACAAAGATAGTATTTGATGTCTTTGTCTCTTTATGAATATCTTAAGATTTTATGGAATTTTGAAATGCCTTTTCAAGAAAACATATTATCCTTTATATAGGCGAGAGTTAGATTTTAGAGTAAATTAGCCTCCAAAAATCCTAATAGAATTTGGACTTGTCTTGTAGAATCCTACAAAATTTCGATATCGATACGCGTCAATAGGATTTGTAACAAATCCAATCAAACGTTAGGAATTGCTTCACCAAGTGCTTTTTTGAACAATTTTTTTTTTTTTTTTTTTTTTTTTTTTAAAAAAACATCATTTATTTTCTGGTGGAGAAAGTAGAGTTCTATGGACAAAGGCTTACTTCATATCACAATCCCCCATCATAACTCTCCTAGCTTATACTTTCTTTAGTAACTTTGTAGTATAATAACTCTGGCAGAAATATAAGATAAGGTTGTGTACAATAGATCCTTGTACTTCGATCCTTCCTCGAATCCCCTGCGTAGCAGAAATTTAGTGCTCCGAGCTATCCTTCTTTGTAGTATAATAACATAATGTACAAACTTGAGCTTGAGCGTAAATATGGACCAAATAATAAGCAATAGTAATTACTTGTTCCTTTAGATTTAAAGAATCAACATTAACAGAATAGCTGTCAATTATTTTTGGACTTTATTAGTTACATCTTTTGACATATTTTTTTCATGTAAAGAAGCTTAAACACTAGAAAGGGTAACAGGATATCCATCTATCGGGATGGCTAGTAGGAAATAAGGGTACAATATCTTTTCTGAAGGAACCTTAGTCTCCCACCTAAAACTTTTTAGTACATGATGAAGGAAAACAAGAATCAATATTCTTGCAAATTCTTGTCCAGGACACATTCTATGTCCTCCACCAAATGGAATTGATGTATAAGGAATTTGTCCATTTACTTCAAATCTTGAAGGATCAAACTTCATAGGATTTGGAAAGTATTCACCATTCTTCTGTGTAGCTCCAAAACTCAAATATATCTGCAAATAATATTAAGAAAGTCAAAAAAGAAGAAGAATCATATCTAGTGTTGAATAATTTATTACTCCTAAGAAATAAAGTTGAAGATTGTGTTATCAATATATAATAGTAATAAGTTTTACAAGTTAGAAGTTTTTTCGTTTTCCGAATCTATACCATAATTTTTGACAAAAATGCTGTCAAAACATAATATCATGAAGTTTCTAAGTAGATAATAGTATGTTTCTGCGTTAGATATTCTTGCATATTGGATCTTTCTTTGGTGTATATTTTCTATTCCTAATTAATTGACCTTTTTTTAAATTCTAGAAACAGTGAGCAACGCATTAAAATATTCCTTACCACTGGTATATACGAACATCCCACAACTTTGACAGATCATTTAGGCCATGTTATGTGAGCATTCTTTGTGTACGTCTCCATTTTCCTTCATGTTTCGGGCGATGGAGTATTTTTTTACATTGAAAAAGAAAAAAATAAAATTATCCTTTTAGTTACTTTCTTACATTTAAAAAAGTAGTTTTTTCATGCATGCTTGTTAATTAGTATAGGTACATTACCTCATTAGAATTGGTGAGGTAAGGGTTAGCGACTCTCCTTGTTTGTACTTATTCATGTTGAGGTTTTAAATTTATTATTAATAAAAAAATCGTTAGATAAATTTGATTTTTTAAATAAAAAAAAAAAGACAAAGAATACATACCTTCCATCCTTTTGGTACGTGGAAGTCTTCATAAGTGAAGTCCTCTATAGCTTCTCTAAAAATACCTTGAACAACTGGTGTGTTTCTTAATACTTCATTCACAAAGCTCCAAGTTTTCTTCATTTTCTGAATGTCAGCCCAACATAACTCTTTCCTTGGAATCATCTGCCTTGATATCTCATTTTGCTCTGTCATTTTAGGTCCCAATTATTTATAACAATTTATAAGATTTTGTGAATACTCATGTTATATGAGGCACCAATAACACACACAAAAAAAAAAAAACACTTGTTAAAGACATATAAAAGAAGAACAAACTCTTTTAGAAATATTTAGATGATATTACTAATTACCAACAAAAAAAATATTTAGCTAGTATTTTATGGATAGAAATAGTATCTTTTTTTTTGTTTTTCAAATATCCCTACAAATGAAAAATGTAAAAGAGTTTACGCTATCAGGTTATCTAAACGATAGCTAAATGTTAAGGCTCATCATGATTTGTGAAATAAGTAAACTGAAAAATAAATAAATAAATAACTTATCACAAGATGTAAATTTACTAGCAAATATTCTTTATACTATCGGTATCTAATTTAAGTTTGTTTACTTTAGCTCTTGATAAAAAATCATGCAATTTAATTCGAAGACGAAAAAAATACCTTGTATTATTTCAGTGAAGAACTCAGGCTTCTCTTCAAGGTACTTCATGGTCAAAGTAATAGTTGTAGCTGTAGTATCATAACTACCAATAATAAAGCCAAACACTTTGTCCATTATTTCAACCTCTGTCATATACTTGCCATTTTCATCTTGTTCACTTATCAATTGTGTCAACACATCAACCTTTGGCAAATCTATATTCTCTAGTAATTTTGCTCTTCTTTCTTCAATGATGACCTTCATTTCTTTCCTCAATTCATTCCCAGCTTTTATTGCCTTATAAAATGTTGTGCCAGGAAGATTTATGTCCACTGCCAAAAGACCTTGTGTAAAAATCTTGAATTTCTCATAAAAATTCAAGATTTTATCCGAATCTTCAATACCCATAAAGGCTTTAATAGAAAGGGAGAAAGTGAATAACTTCACTAGATCATACACTATCACTTCATTGTTCCCCTTCCAATGATTTTCCAAGTGTATATGTGACATAGAATCCATGGTACTAATAAGTCTCTCAACATTTTTTGAGTTCAAGAAATAGCTAATGACATTTTTTGCCCTTTTGGTGTCGTGTTCTATAGGAACAAATGATGTAGAAGGGAAAAGTTTTTGAACAGAATTAGGTCTCCAACCAATGAAAAGTTTATTGCCTTTGGTGAAAATGAATTTGTTAGCTGCTGGACCTGAAAAAATAACCACTTTTTGGCCAAGGAATGAGGTTTTGAATACATTAGAATTGTACTTTTTGGTTCTTTCTTGAACAAACTTGTGGACCAATCCATAGTGAAGTGATACAAGGAATTGGATGGTTTCTCCAATAATAGGCCATCCAAAAGTACCTGGAGGAGCTAGAGGGATGCTTTCTTTGGGCTTGGAAAAGAAATATTTGAACAAAAAATTGATGATGATCATAGAAAGCAAGGTTGTCACAAAGAGGAGGAAGAGATCCATTTTGTGTACGAGTCTTTTTTCTAAAGGGGTATTCAAGTATATATAATAGTTTATCTTTAACCCCCCCCCCCCTCCCCCCCCCTCAAATATGAGACTTTCCAGCGCGAATCAGAATTTAGTCGGGCTCCAATACGGACACCGAACACCGGGTGGAAAACCAAAAAGAAAGTATATATAATCGTAAAACATAATTGCACACATAGAAGCTGAGTGTGGTGCTCTAGCTTTGAATGTACTCTGTGTTGGGTTGTCGGGTATTCATAATACGTAGCGGAAGACAAAACGCAACCCTAGACAAATCTACTTGCGTTTAAAATTTATTCACATCTAAAAAGTAAGTTTCAAGACAAACCTGGTGGCGATAGTCATAATTGAAATTCTTCAATAGTACGAAAGACTCTATGTATATCCATACTGAGACTGATCTTTGCTATCAACTCCTTGATCAAGAAAACTCGCGAATAAATTGGATTACAAATATTGTGCTGAACATTTTTCTCAAAAATCTCAACCCACAATAAATGGAATAAAAAACACTTTTCTTGTCAAAAATTTTCTCTCTCTTGATTTGATATAATACTCTTGCACTTTCAATAAAGTGTTTCACATAAGAACTATTCTCGTAGTGAAAACCTTTTTCATGATGAAACTTTTTTTATGGTAAAAAAACTTTTTCATAATGAAAACATTTCTCATACTGAAAACCTTTTGTTTCATACAGAATCACCTAAAAACCTTTTTTAATTTAGTCAAGGTAATAGTTTCCTTGGGCTAAAAGTTTAATTTATGGAAATTAAACTTTTATGGAAAATTTGACATAAGAAAATTTAGAATCCAATTCTTAATTGATATTAGTGTCGTGTCAGGACATGTATGGATTTTCCATAATACTATGTTGAAATTGGATTCCCATTCTAAATTGGTAAGCCGCCAACGTCCCATTTGTATGAAGTCTTATGGACTTGCAATTCAATTCAAAATTGAATTTTCCCATGTAGAACTTGAATCTCATTCTTGATAGCTAGTCCTCGAGGACTTTTCAACGTGAGGTCCTTGGTGGACTTGGACTTCCCATAATTGGAAAATAATTCCAATTTAAATTGTGAGTCTTTATAGTTATATACCATATATAAATAGTACCAAGTATATATTATATGTAGAATCAAACCTCTTTATAGTGGCAGTTTTTATCCACAAATTTCATTACTGCTATATATATATATATAAATACTAGCATTTGACGTTCAAATCTCATTTAACTCTTATAAACAAAAGTATAAAAAACTAGAAAGAGCATGAATATAAAAAAGACAAACATTAATAGTCTTTTTCTAATGAAGTTATGAAATAACTTATGGACTTTCACTTCAACTCAAAATTGAATTTTCCCATGTAGAACTTTTCAACGTGAGGTCCTTGGTGGACTTGGACTTCCCATAATTGGAAAATAAACCCAATTTAAATTGTGAATCTTAATATCTATATACCATATATAAATAGTACCAATTATATATTATATGTACAATCAAATCTCTCTATAGTGACAGTGTTTATCCGTAAATTTTATGACTACTATAGAGAGGTGCCGTTATATATATATATATATATATATATATATATATATATATATATACTGGCATTTGACGTTCAAATCTCATTTAGTTGTTATAAATGAAAGCATGAAAAATTAGAAAGAGCAGGAATATAAAAAAGACAAACATTAATAGTCTTTTTCTAGTGAAGTTATGAATTAAATAACTAATGTGCACCATTTAGTTGACTTGTACAGTGACCAAAATGAAAAATGATTATAACTCAAACATAAAGAAATTAATATTAATTTATGGTTCTTTCACCAGATTAATTTCTAATTAACTTATATTTTAAAAAACATAGTTCTCGTGGATTTAATTTCAGCGTAACACAATGTTTTAGTTTTGAAATCTAGCTCCACTTTCCCAAGTATTATCTGGTGTAGGATTTATCGTTAAATTTATGGAATTATTTAAATTCAATATTGAAGAAACGACCGATATCATAGAGGAGCGGTAAACTAATAAGAGCGTCTTGTTTAATTTGAAAGATTATTTAGTGTAGTTGAAATAACTATTTTGAGGTTGATCAAGTAAATGAAACAAAATTGGAATTTAATGTATAACTGTCTATTTCCTCCGTCTCAAAATAGTTGGCATGTTTGTTAAAAAAATTGTCTCAAAATAGTTAGCATGTTTAAAAGATCAAGAGCTAATTAGCCATTTTTTTTCCAACTCTATCCTTAGTAATAATTATTCTAGAATTAAGAGGCACGTAAATAGATGAAGATTAAAGAATTAATAAGAGATATATCAATCAAATCACACTCCTAATTAATTTTTCCTTAATAATTGTGAAAAATCTATACATACCACTACTTTAAGACGGGGGAGTAATTCTTTGTTTTCTTTTTATTGTCTAATATTTTGGACCTAAGACCATTCCAATGCCACCTTAACGGATTAGAAATTGTGACCAGGGATCACCCTTATCTTAATACACAACTCGTAAGTATTCCCTCTGTTTTAAAATAGTTGGCCCTTGTTGACTTGATATTCTCCTTTAAAAAAAAATTTATTAGGAGTTTATTTTATCAAATTAGCATTATTAATTATGCTTTAAAAATATAAATTTGAGTATATATACTTTATGTAGTCATTTAATGATAGAGATAGTATTAAAAAAAGTCATAAAGTTCTCTTGATTTAATAAATGAAAAAATAAAATTAAAATAAATATTTTTTAACAAGAGGGTCAATTAAAACGAAATAAAGGTAGTACAAAGTTTCTCTGTTCCTTTGCTAATTGGGATTAAAAATGTCAAAATAGGAACACGGATCGATACTTCAGGAATGGACATTTCTAATTACATCCTTTAAAAATGTCAAAAATGTCAACTAGATTTTCTGGTTGACAACAATGAATAGAATGAAAAGGATATATGTATTTTTATAAGAAGGTAATTGGAAATGCCCATAAAGATTTTCTGGTTGACAATAATGAATTGAAAGAAAAGGATAAGTATTTTTAAAAGGATGTCACATGGTTAAGACAGACAGCAACATGTGTTGTAGAAAAAAAAAATGTCATCAAACATGGATCAAACCACTTCACATATACACCTAATCTTTTAGCCCTTATGTTGTTCAATATACAATTTTTTTTGTAGTCTCACTGTTTATATTTTTAATTACTGTTTCAGGTTTTAATTTAAGTGTTTTAGTTTGACTGAGGGTGGAGTTTAATAAATAAAAAAGAACTTTTGAATTTTGTGATTTAAATTAAATACGTGTGCATTCCTTTGAATCTTTTGACATTAAACTTATCATGTAGAATATTGTAATTAAAAAACTTACTACATATTGAAAGAAACACTCACTAATGGACAAACCAAAAAGAAAAGTGCTTTGCGGTATTTCATTTGTAGCAATTAGTATTTGACCAATCTTTTAAAAAGTGCTTTTAAATATATATTTTTCAAAAGAATTTTTCAAAAAAATATTTTCCGGAAAACTACTTTTTTAGCTTCTGAAAAGAAGTTTCAGTTTCTTCTAGGGATGACAATTGGGGCGAGGCAGGGTAGGGCGGGGTAAAATTTAATTTTTAAAATTTTAAATAGGATTGGACAGGTAGAGGGTGAGGACTGTTATCCGTTTTCAGTTTTTTTTAATCAATATATTAGTTAGTTGTTTGTTGATCTCGGTGTATGAAACTTGTAAGGACCCTCTAGGTTATCTTCTGCTTTTTCGTTCTTTTTCTGCATTTAGAGCTTTTCTATAGCTGCCCCAAGTCATTTATGACATGTTGGACTGACAGCTTGGTTACCAGACAGTTTGTTTAGTTTTTATAGTCATTTCTCTGTTTTGGAGCTTTTGGAGTTGAGAAAAATGGTCTTGGGCCAAAACTTCACGTAAACGGCCTCGGATCGCAATTCTGACGGTCCGTTAGCTCCGAATATTAATTCTAGGCTAAGGGGACCCTTGATCCTGATCTCGAGGCTTCCGGGTTTGTTTTGGGCTATTGGTTGGAATTTGGTTAAAACAAAAGATTGAGTGTGGGTCCCATTTTTTGTCAAAACGGCCACTGATAAAATTTTGATGGTTCGTTGAGTTCGAAATATCGAATTTGATAGGGTAGCATAGTTCATTCGTGTGCACGAGGTTCTGAACGAATTTCGAGCACCATGTCAGAGTCCTTGTGGACTTAGCAAAATTTGTTGGTGCCATATGGCTGGTGTAGCCGCTTAAGAAGCTGGAAGACCGCTTAAACGGTAGCGCTTTAGCGGTTAAGTACCACTTAAGCTGAAGCTGACCAGCTTGGTGATGATCGCTTAAGCGAACCTTTGTCGCTTAAATGATAACCGCTTTAGCGGTCAAGCGCGCTTAAGCGGAGGGTTGCCAACTTGATGGGGGTTGCTTAGCGGTGATCGCTTAAGCGGTCACTGCGGTGTGTATATATAGTTTTTCCCTTTATTTTTCAGCATTATTTCTAAGTGTTTTCCACCATTGTTGGCATTGGGAGCTCAAAAAATTATGGGTATTTGATAATTGGAGCTGGGATTGTGTGGAAGACACTAAAGTGATCATTTTTTCGTCTTAATCTCATAAGTTTTCGGCTTAATTTACCTTTAATTTGTAGTTTAAATTCTTGATTTCCCTAGAGCTTTACGGGTTATTTTGAGATCGAATCGGAGGGTTGTTCATGCCTAATTTTTGAGCATTAGCTCATTGTGACCCGAGGGACATTGTGGCGGTTTCAATTTTGAGATTCCACAAGTGAGTCGCATGAGTGATTTTTAGCTCGATTTCTGACCCGAAGCATATATTCACAATATGGGTATTGTTGTTCTCGTCTTGACACCTAGATTATTGTTTTGATAACATGGCAGCAATCGAACGCTTCTCAAAGGAGAAAAACAGTTATAGAGGCTTTCGCATGCTTTCGGTGGCATGCAGGTTAGCTAGGCTTACCTTTCTCTTAGACTTTTCTCTGTTATGATATTAGTGTGATATTGTGCTAGTTGTGGGTGGGTTTTTATGGCTCGAATTTTCGTTTAGTAAATTTCCGCTTAATTTGGCAGATTAGAGGGCTCTTAGGGTAGATTTCGACCTTGTTTTCCTTAGGCTAATAGTTGTTTATCATTTAGGACTGGTCTTAGCTTACTTAGGGTCTTAGAATGGGATTGAGAAGCCTTAGCATAGGTTTGGGTAGGTGCTTGCCTTAGGTTGGGTTCCCGGGACTTCTAATTGAACTTATCACTCTTTTTAAGGTAGGCTGCTTTTCGATAGCAATCCTCTTTAATATAAAAGATTATAGGATTGTTTCAGGAGGCTGGTTATTGGGACTAGGTTGTCTTAATCACCATATTATGCTTGTTATTTTCAGTATCCTTAGCATGTTAGTATTTTTGGCCTTAATTAGATCATGATTTTCGACTTAATAAATGAAATATGGCACTCTTTTTCGGAACTTGACTTTCTAAAAATGGGGAAAAAATGTCCAAATAGAGTGGAATGTTTCAGACCTCTGGATTATTATCACTTGATGTTGCTTAGTTCCAGTTCAAGCCCGGCATCTGGTTATACTGCTTATTACCTATTAGTTTTGTTTTGAGTCCGACACCTGGTTTACTGCTTATTATCTATTAGTTTCTATTTGAGTACAACACCTGGTTTACTGCTTATTATTTATGAGTTCCGATTTGATTCTGGCATCTATTATAATGCTTATTATTAATTAGTTTTGGTTCGAGTCCGTATCTGGTATATTGATTACATTTCATTAGTTCTGGTTCGAGTCTGACAGTTATTATCATTATTGTTATTGCTCTTGGGTTGGGAATCTATTGAAGACTGGTAAGATTTAATATTTTGGCTGGAGAAAGAATATACGATACTCTTATCACACTTATTGGCTCGATGTTACTATACTGTATGTTGTACTTACCCTCAGGTTAGTAGTACTCTTTTTTTGTACCTGTCGTGCTTATTGGAGCTCAATTGGGTTTATTTCTCCTGTTGTGTGCCTTTTGGACTTATGGGGGACCAGTTGGGTTATAGCTAGGCATTTATTTCTGCTTTCGAGTTATATATATTTGATTTACCGTATTTACTTAGTATAGCCTATTATTTCATGTTTGACCCTCATTTATTGCCTTTAGTTTAGATTCACACTTTATTTATGCTTTTACTTTAATTGAGCTTAGTCAGTCTATGATGCCTACTGAGTACCCCATGTTTTGGTACTCATACTACACTTCTACATCTTTTTCCTAATTTAGATCCTAGTACGAGTCACCACCATCGATGTTAACCTCGAGTTGTGCTTTTGACCGAAGATTTGGGTGAGCTTTCAAAGTTCAGAGCTAATTCTTCTCCTTCTGCTTTCATGATAGCCTTATTTTCTATATTCTGAGATTACGATGTATATTTTGGCACTGTTTAATACTCTTTTGGTATAGTGACTCTCGTACTTACCTTACCAGGTCTTAGGAAATTTTTTTTGGTATATTTTGTCCTTTTCCCTTTCTTGTATAGCATGCTTATTTGTATATATATTCCATTTTTTACTCTGTTATTATTACTATTTTTGTTCTTATTTATCTATCTTCCGCATGTTAGCCCATTACTCGCCGTTCTGGGCTATGGTTTGGCTTACCCACTAGTGGGTTAAAGTAAGTGTCATCATGACCTAAGTTTTTGAGTCATGACAGTTTGGTATCAGAGTCAGGTTCAGTCTAGAAGGCCTATTCAGGTAGCACTACAGATTTCAAATGGGGTCAGCCTAGTTATAGTGATTTTGGTGGTCAGGGCAGTGGTCAGCCAACGAGGGGTTTTCAGATTGGGTCTTCAGGCTGAGGTGGCCATTCTGGGTCGGCCGGACCTTCTCGCCAGGTTAAAGTGCCCGGGGCATGCTATGATTGTAGTGTTGTGGGTCATTTTTCTAGAGAGTGTCCCCAACGTAGGATGATTAAACCGCATACACAGAATGTTTAACCGATCAGGTCAGCACCGCCCCCAGCAAGGGATGGTATGCAGAGTCGCAGGGGTGGTCCCTAGTGTTCTCGTAGAATTCTTCAAGCAAGTAGAGCAAGTGGTCGAGTATATGTTATTTCTGATAGGACGGAGGCTGAGGCCTCAGATGCTGTTATTACAGGTAAGATTTCAGTGTGCCATCAACTAGCTTCTGTATTGATATAGGCTCCACATATTCCTATGTTTCTACTTATTTTACATCTCGATTAGGGTTGTCTTGTGAGTCATTATCTGTGCCTATGCGTGTAGCTACTCCCATGGGTGATTGTTTAATAGTGGATTGTGTGTATAGATCATGTATTGTGACTATTTGGGAGTATGACACTCGAGCTGACCTTATTATACTGGACATGATTGATTTTGATGTAATTCTGGACATGGACTGGTTATCCCCCTATTATGCGGTTTTGGATTGCTTTGCCAAGACTGTTACCTTAGCCATGCTTGGCATACCCTCCAGTTGTATGGCAGGGTGCTTATAGTTGCTCACCAACGAGGATTATTTCTTATATTTGAGCTAGAAAACTGCTATCGAGGGGTTGTATAGTTTTTCTTGTATATGTTCATGATGTTAGTATTGAGAGTTCTTCGCTTGACTTTGTTCCTATAGTCTGTGAATTTCCTTATATTTTTCCTACCGATCTATCTGGCCTTCCTCCTAAGCGTGATATGGACTTTGCTATCTGGCCTTGGGGTGCTATAGTTTTATTTGTGAAGAAAAAGAATAGTTCTATATGTATGTGTATCGATTATAGGCAGTTGAATAAGGTGCAGCCGTGGTTTCTAAGATTGACTTGAGATCTGGCTACCATCAATTGAGGATTCGGGCGGAGGACATCCCTAAGACAACCTTCAGGACTTGCTGCATTCATTATGAGTTTTCGGTGATGTCTTTTGGGTTTACCAATGCACCAGCAGCTTTCATGGACTTGATAAACCGTGTGTTCAGGCCTTATTTGGACTATTTCATGATTGTATTCATTAATGACATCTTTATGTACTCAAGGAGTAGGGAGGAGCAAGAGTAGTATTTAAAGATTGTGCTACACATTTTGAGAGATTGGTGGCTTTACACCAAATTCTCAACGTGCAAGTTTTGGCTTGAGTCTGTAGCATTATTGGGACATGTGGTGTCCAAGAATGGGATTATGGTAGACCTGACGAATATTGAGGTCATTCGTGATTAGGCTAGGCCTACATCTCCGATCGAAGTTTATAACTTTATTAGATTAGCAAGCTATTACATGAGGTTCGTCCAGGGTTTTGCCTCTATTGCAGTACCTATGACCTGATTGATTAGGCAGGAGGTTCCATTTTAGTGGTCCAACGAGTGTGAGGTGAGCTTTCTAAAGCTCAAGGGCTTGCTCACTTCAACTCTTATTCTGACTCTTTCGATTTAGAGCGGGAGGTTTACAGTTTATTGTGATATTTTTGGTATTGGTTTAGATTGCGTTTTGATGCAGCAGGGACGAGTTATAGCATATGCTTTGAGATAACTGAGGGTATGCAAATGCAACTACCCTACTCATGACTTGGAGTTGGCATTGGTAGTTTTCGCACTTAAGATTTGGAGGCATTACCTTTATGGTGTTCACTACAAGATATTCACTGATCACCGTAGTCTTTAGTACATTATGACTCAGAAGGACCTTAATTTGAGAAAACGTAGATGGCTTGAGTTGATAAAGGACTATGACCTCTCTATTCTATACCATTCGAGCAAGGCGAATGTGGTAGCGGACGCCTTGAGTCAGAAAGTGGTGAGTATAGGGAGCTTGGCTTTTCTTTCAGTTTCGGAGTGACCGTTGACCTCAGACATCCATTCCTTAGCCAACAGATTGATTTAGCATGATATTTCTGACTCCGAGAGGATTCTTACTAGTGTTGAGACTAGGTCTACTTTGTTGGAGAAGATTTACGGTCGACAGTGTAATGATAGTAGGTTGTGTGGCATTCAAGATCAAGTGTTGAGGGGTGAGTCCAGGAAGGTTACCTTAGACTCTGAGGGTATTTTTAGATCTAATGGTCGCATTTGTGTTCTGAGGGTAGAAGGCTTGATTCAGTTAATACTTCAGGAGGCTCATAACTCCAGATACTCTATTCACCC
Organism: Capsicum rhomboideum; assembly: GCA_031232105.1. Taxonomy (NCBI): domain Eukaryota; kingdom Viridiplantae; phylum Streptophyta; class Magnoliopsida; order Solanales; family Solanaceae; genus Capsicum; species Capsicum rhomboideum. The sequence continues at coordinate 95,505,013 of CP124708.1, read as the reverse complement.
TGGGACAGCTAAGATGTATAGAAATTTGAGATAGCATTACTGGTAGGGCGGTATAAGGAGAGATATAGCAAACTTTGTGGCTTGGTGTTTATGTTGTCAGTAGGTAAAAGACGAGCATTTAAGACTAGGTGGTTTGCTTCAGAGGCTACCTATTCCTGAGTGGAAGTGGGAGCAAATTACTATGGATTTCGTGGGTGGTTTGTCTCGTACTTCTTGTGGTTTTAATAGCATTTGGTTCATTGTAGATCGGTTGACCAAGTATGTTCATTTCCTACCTATTCAGTCTTCCTGCAGTACCGAGAGGTTAGCTCAGATCTATGTTCGAGAGGTGGTTTATCTTCACGGAGTCCCCGTATCTATTATTTCTGATAGAGGTTCTCAGTTCACCTTTAGCTTCTGGAGGGCTTTTCAGGAGGAGTTGGGTACCCAGGTCGATCTTAGTACAACTTTCATCCCCAAGCTGACGGATAGTCAGAGCGAACTATTTAGGTGTTGGAGGATATGCTCCAAGTTTGTGTCATGGACTTTGGAGGGTAGTGGGATTAGATTCTAGCCTTAGCAAAGATTGCCTACAATAACAGCTACCATTCGAGTATTTAGATGGCACCATGCGAGGTATTATATGGTAGGAGATCCCGGTCTCCAGTTGGTTATTTTGAGACTTCATAGGTTAGGCCACTAGGTACCAATTTGCTTTAAGAGTTAGTAGATAGATTTTGGGTAATTCAGGAAAGGTTGCGGCCAGCTTAGAGCAGAAAAAAGAGTTATGCTGATCGTAGGCTTCGTGCCTTGAGATTTGGAGTTGGTGATCGAGTTTTTCTTTGTGTGTCGCTCATGAAGGGCGTGATGAGATTCGAGAAAAGGGGAAAGCTTAGCTCTAGGTATATCAGGCCATTTGAGATCCTTCAAAGAGTTGGGGAGGTAGCTTATGAGTTAGCCTTGCCTCCAGCCTTTTTAGCTATTCACTTAGTTTTTTATGTTTCGATGCTTTGGAGATATATTTTAGATGAGCCTCACGTGCTCAAGTGGGACTCAGTTCAGTTGGATGAGAGGTTGACCTTCGTGGAGAAGCCAGTTTCTATATTAGCCAGAGATGTCAGGCGATTATTCCAAAGAGATTCTTATAGATAAGGTTCAGTATAGACACCATCCAATCAAGGAGGTTATCTAGGAGACCGAGCATGACATGTGAACTCAATATCCTTACCTGTTCGAGCCTTCAGGTGCTCCTTAACTCTCTACTTTTGCAGTTGAAAGTCCTTTTAATAGTGGATGTTGTAATGATCCTCTAGGTCATTTTCTGTTTTTCATGCTTTTTCCATGTTTAGAGCTTTCCTATAGTTGTCCCAAGTCATTTATGACTTGCTAGGACTGACAATTTGGTTACCGGGCAGTTCGTTTGTTTTTTATTGCCATTTCCCTATTTTAGAGCTCTTGAGTTGAGAAAATGGTCTCGGGCCAAAACTTCAGGTAAACGCCCTCAGATGGCAATTTTGACGGTCCCATTAGCTCTAGAATGTTGATTTTAGGCTAGGAAGATCCTTGGTTTGGGTCCTGAGGCTTTCGGGCTCATTTTGGCCTATTGCTTTGAATTTAGTTAATACGAAACATTGGGTGGGACCCATTTTTTATCGAAATAGTCTCTAATAGAAATTTCAATGGTTCTGCTGAGTCCAAAATATCGAATTTGGTAGGGTAGCATAGTTTTTGCATGCACGGGGTTCTGAACGAATTTCGAACATCCGATCGAAGTCTTTGTGGACTTGGAAAAATTTGTTGGTGCCAAGTTGGTGGTGCAGCCGCTTAAGCATCTGGGAGACCGCTTCAACGGTAATTGCTTTAGTGTCTAAGTATTGTTTAAGCAGAGGCTGACCAGCTTGGTGGCGATCGCTTAGGCGACCCTTTGTCGCTTAAGCGGAGGGTTGCCAACTTGGTGGGCGACCTCTTGTTGCTTAAGCGGTGACCTCTTAAGCGGTTATTTGACTGCTTAAGTAGGCACTACTGAGTGTATATATAGTTTTTCCTTTTGTTTTTTTAGCATTATTTCTCAGTGTTTCCACCATTGTTGGCATTGGGAGCTCGAAAAATTGTGGGAAATTGATACTTGGAGCTGAGATTATGTAGGAGACACTTAAGTGATCATTTCTCTGTCTTAATCTCATAATTTTTCAACTTAATTTCTATTTAATTCGTAGTTTGAATTCTTGATTTCCTTCTAGATTTATGGGTTATTTTGAGTTGAATCATCGAGCTGCTCATGCCCATTTTTTTTAGCATTAGCTCATTGTGACTCGAGGGACGTTGTGGCAGTTTCAGTTTTGGAATTCAACAAGCGGGCCTCACAAATAATTTTTAGCCCAAATTCTGATCCGAAGCGTATATTACAATATGGGTATCGTTGTTCTCGTCTTGATGCCTAGATTATTATTTTGATAGCATGGCAGCAGTCGAAGGCTTTTTGGAAGGGAAAAGCTCTGTTATAGAGACTTTCGCGTACTTTCGGTGGCATCTAGGTAGGATAGACTTACCTTTCTCTTAGAGTTAACTCTGTTATGGTATTAGTGTGATAGTTACGGGTGGGTTTTTATGGCTCGGATTGTCGTTTGGTAAATTTCCGCCTATTTTTATCGATTAGGGGGCTTTTAAGGTAGATTTCGGCCTCATTTTCCTTAGTCTAGTAGTTTCTTATCCTTTAGGACTGGACTTAGCTTACTTAGGGTCTTGGAATGGGATTGAGAAGCCTTAGCCCAGGTTTGGGCAGGTGCTTGCCTTAAGTTGGGTTCGCAGGACTTGTAGTTGACCTTATCTCTCTTTTTAAGGTAGGCTGCTTTAGGATATCGATCCTCTTTGATATAAATGACTATAGGATTGTTTCAGGAGACTGGTTATTGGGACTGGGTTATCTTAATCGCCATATTATGCTTGTTATTTTCAGTATCTTTGGCATGTTAGTATTTTTTTCCTTAGATCATGATTTTCGACTTAATAAATGGAACCTGACACTCTTTTATTGGACTTGACCTTTTAAAAATAGGGGAAAATGTCTAAATAGAGTTAGAATGCATCAGGCTTCTGGATTATTATCACTTGTTGTTGCTTAGTTTCGGTTTGAGTCCAGCATCTGATTATACTGCTTATTACCTGTTAGTTCCAGTCCAAATCCGGCACCTGATTCACTGCTTATTACCTATTAGTTTTGGTTTGAGTCCGGCACCTGGTTTACTGCTTATTATTTATGAGTTTCAGTTCAAGTCAAACATCCAGTATATTACTTACCATCCATTAATTTTGGTTCGAGTCCGACATCTGGTATATTGATTACATTCCATTAGTTCCAATTCAAGCCTGACAGTTATTATCATTATTGTTATTGCTCTTAGGTTGGAAATTTGTTGGAGACCAATAAGATTTATGGTTATGGCTGGAGAAAGGATATACAGTACTCTTATCACACTTATTGGTTTGATCTTACCATATTGTATATTATAATTGCCCTCTTGTTAGTACTACTCTTTATTTGTATCCGTTGTGCTTATGGGAGGCTCGGTTGGGTTTATTTCTCCTTGTGTGTGCTTTCTGGGCTTATGGGGGTCCAGTTAGATTATATCTAGGCATTTATTTCTATTTTTGTGTTATTTATATTTGATTTACTGCATTTACATAATATAGCCTATTATTTCACGTTTGACCCTCATTTATTGGCTTTAGTTTAGATTCGCAGTTTATTTATGCTTTTACTGCAACTTAGCTCAGTCGGCCTATGATGCCTACTGAGTACCCCGTATTTTGGTACACATACTACACTTCTGCATCTTTTTCCTGATGCAGATCCTAGTACGATCATCGCCGTTGAAGCTGACCTCGAGTTGTACTGTTGACAGAAGATTTGGGTGAGCTTTCAGAGTTCAGAGCGCCTTCTTCTTCTGCTTTCATGCTTGTCTTATTTTGTATATTTTGAGACTACGCTGTATATTTTGACATTGTCTAATATTCTTTTGGTATAGTGACTCTTGTACTGACCTTACCAGGTCTTGGGGGATTCTTTTTGGTATATTTTGTCCTCTTCCCTCTCTTGTATAGTATGTTTGTTTATATATATATATATATATATATATATATATATATTCCACTTTTAGTCGCTTATTATTACTATTTTCGTTCTTATTTATCTATCTTCCATCTGTTAGCCCGTTACTCGTCATACCAGGCTATAGTTTGGCTTACCTACTGATGGGAATTAAAGTAGGTGTCATCATGACTTGAGTTTTTGGATCGTGACAAAACTTTTGGTAGTTTACTTGGCTTTTTTCGACTCTTCTAAAAATATCTATTTTTTCCAAGTAGGACGAATTATACTACTCTTTTAGGAAATATAGGCAAACATAAATTGGTTTTACAACGCTTTTAGAGAAACATTTCTTTAAAAAAATGAAAAAATTGTTCAAAGGTTTAGATTTTTCACTATTCTTTCGAAGTTGTTGTTCACTTAACTCACCTGCGGTTGTGCAGAACCCCAAAAAAATACGTATTGATAGAGAAACCTTCAAATTTTCCATCCGTCTCAACTTTATCATCAGATTTGAATAAGGCTAATTTTTAGATGAGGATATACATCACAAAAAAGAATGAAAAATTGTTCAAAAGAGACTAAAGAGGCAGGGCGGGGCAAATTTTCAAAAACTACTAAACAGGGCAGGATAGGACGAGTCAAAATCTTATCGGGTCAAGTCTCGCCCCACCCGGCTCCAACCTACCCCATTGCCATCCCTAGCTACTCCCCAAAAACACTTGTATTTTCTCCTAAAATTTTGACCAAATCTTTCAGCCCTTTTGTTGTTCAATATACAATTTCTTCCTTTTTGTACAGTTTCACTATTTATATTTTTAATCACTGTTTCACATCTCAATTTAAGTGTTTTAGTTTGACTGGATTCAGAGTTTAAGAAATAAAGAGACTTCTGAATCTTGTGATTTTAAATTAAAGATGTGTGCATTTGTTTGAATCTTTTGGTCTTAAACTAACCATGTAGAATACTGAAATTGAAAAACTTACCATGTCAAATATTGAGATTGAAAAAGTTGTTTGGCCTCATTTGTTTGCAATTAATGGAGGTTTGAATCTGAATGGTTCAGACCTTAGGCCATTAAGTACAATTTTTTTTTTTTCATCCTTTTAAGATCTAAGCTCTTAATAGGTTTGAATAGGTCTTAATCATTAAGATTCGAAATTAGGGATGGCAATGGGGCGGTTCTGTGCGGGTTTTTTCTTAACCCGTGAATTTAATAACCGCACCGTCTTCCGCCCCGCACCACATAACCTTTTAACCCGCCCCACACTCATACCAGCGCAAACCCGCCCCGTTCTGCCCCGCATTTTTTTTTTTTTGGAAAAATTTGTAACTCCAACAATTGAGGAATTTATAACGCTGGTAAGAGAATTTACAAAACGATAAATTTTTTTATGAGAAATACAATAACGAAGTCAGTCTCTGTGTAGTATAAACTTTCTCAGTTATTTGCTTTTTTCTTTTTTAGATAGAACTGCATTATGATTTAGTAAATTCAAAGCTCTTGTTCAAGTTTTTTTAAATAATAAATAATGGTATTTAGTAGGAATTAAAAATACCCCAAAAAAAAAGATTGCTTAAGCACCAGATTAAAAAGCTTCAATACAAGATTCATGGTTTAACTAAACTTCAACTGACCGCAGGAAGAGTGTTGACCAGCAACCGCAAAAAATTCTTTCTTTTAAAAAGCAACCCGCCCCCACCCTGCTCGCCCGGCACACGTCATAGGTTCAAACCTACCCCTCCCTGCAAAGGCTCAGCGCACCTCCCTACATCCGCACCGCCTCATTGTCATCTCTATCCAGAATCAAGTATTAATATCATTATTAAGAGGTATTATTTGTATGGATAATATTCACCACCACTCTATCGTCAATCACCATTCACTACCTCTATCACTACCATCATTGTCAACCAGTATCATTACCGTCATCAAACACCATCACCCACCACCACTAACCACCTCTAACATCACAACCACCACTGATAACTAATATCGCTACCAACCACTACTGTCAGCAGCTACCACACCTATCACCTTCATTATTATAATTATATTTAATGACAATGTCACCACCACTATCAATCACTACCTGCTAATCCCTCTACCAATCAACTCCACTATCACAACTAGCACCATCGCTAACTATCACTAACACATCGTCAACCTCCACAATCCACACATGCTTTAGTCATCATCACCAATATTGTCTCCGGCGCTACCACCTCCACCACCACTATCAGCCGCTGTCATCACTACGTACAGTCTATCCCTATAGACAACCATCTCCACCATCGCTAACATTGTCTCCAACTACCACCAACACATCATCAACCACCACACATTTTTCAACTGCCATGATCAATACCTCAATTACTAACATCAACCAACCTCACATCACAACCACCACCACTACTACCAATCGCCACCATCGTGACAATCATTACAACACCAACCACGTCCACCATCATAACTATCACCACCACTATTTCTATCCATCAACACCAACTATTATCACCACCACCACCATTACAAACCACCTCCATCATCATTAGTAAATATGAACGTTTCACTTTTTCTAATTAAATAATGATTTTATTTTATTAAATTAAAAATTTTCTAAGATTTGATTAATTAATTACTTAAATTATATTTTTATTATGTTTACAGATAAATAAGTTATGAATATTCAGATGTTGAAAAACAAACAGTCTTAATTATTTAGTGTTCAAATCTAAAGACATCATTCTAATTATTTTGATAGACATCCAAATTCTGACGTCTTAATCTTAATAAAAACAAATGCAACCTAAATATTGAAAGAAACACTCAAAAATGGGCAGAGCAAAAAGAGAAGTGCTTAGTTTTCTTTGCTTTAACATTTTTTGGTGCTTCATTTGCAGCCATTAATGTTCTATCAAACTTTCTAAAAGTCAGTTTAAGTGTATTTTTCTTAAAATACTTTTTTTAAAATATTTTTTAGGAAAAGTCATTTTTTTAGCTTATGAAAAACAACTTTTACTTTTCAAACACACTTATATTTTCTCTCAAAAGTTTGATCAAACACCTCACATTTTAAAAATAAACACTTTCAAAAACAAATAAGGACTTTTTTTTAAAAAAAAAAAATGAGCTTGTTTAACAGGCTATAAGTCATTCCAAACAAGCTCTTATACATGGACAACAAATTGAAACATCTAAAGCAATTTGATCATAAGGGATACTTAAGCAGAATGAATCTTCGGTCATAATTCCAATCCTAAAATTGCCTAACTATCATTTATTATATACCTTAATTAGCGATTCATCACCACTTTAATTTGCAGCCAAATATAACACCGTCTTCATTTTACACTCTGTTTGGATGGTTGTTACATATTCCAATCCTAAAATTGCCTAACTATCATTTATTATATACTATACTTAGCTATTCATCACCACTTTAATTTGCAGCCAAATATAACACCGTCTTCATTTTACACTCTGTTTGGATGATTGTTACATATTGTTTTATATTGTATTGTGTTGTGTTGTATTGTATCATACTGTATTGTTTTAATGAATTCAATATTTGGATAAATTATATCGTTTTCCATCGTACATAATCTCACGCATTAATAATTTGAAGGATAAACCTACTAGAAAAGTAGTATATGGTGTAGAGCTCCTATAAAAAGGTAGGATAAAAGATAAAATAGGATTAGTGAATAATAATTAAAGTTAAATTGAAAAAAAATATAAGATTACGACGTGATACCACTAAATCTGTGGTTACATAAAATGGGGCTTTTCATGGTTACTTAACCATTGAATAAAATCATACCATACCGTATATTTTAAGTAACATTCCAAATAAACATGATATTAATAATAACGATACAATATAATACCATGAAAAACAATATAGTTGAAGCTTTTTATGTCCCTGTTTTTTTGTTTCTGGGATTTGCTTCCGCATTCGGCTAGTTGAAGCTTTCTTTGTTTTTTTTTTGTTTCTCGGGTTAACGTAAGCATTTGGCTAGTTAAAGCTTTATGACACTGTTGTTTTTCTAGTGTTAACGAAAGCATTTGGCTAGTTGATTTTTTTTTCCTCCGTCTTTGTATTCGTATTCGTTTTACTTTTTTACTAAACAAGGTAGAGTCAACGTCAAAATCTCATCACCACGAAAGACAAAAGCTCAGATCAGTTTTTAATTAAAAAAAATTGGATGAGGCTCATCTTTACTTTTTAAATTTGTATGCCATATAGTTTTTTGCTGATATTTAAAATCAATCACTACATAATGTTAAGAAGGATGAAAGACCCATCTTTATATAATAAAAGAGCTACTGGAACTCTAGAAAATGAAAATGGTACATAAAAATTGAAGTTCGAAAATCCTAAAATCCTAAAAATGTGCTTAGAAAATGAAAATGGTCAGCAAGATGTGGAGATGGAAAGTAAAACGAGATAGGAGTAAAATGATTTTCGCCTAAACAGAAGTTGCCTATAAGGAAAGGACTTAATTAGATAACTAGGAGGTTTAATCATAGTTTAAGGGATGTTTTAGTTAAAATAAATACTGATCATTAGATTTTATATTGAATAAATATCACAAAAATAAATATGCACTGGACCAAACTGAAGAGATATATACTGGAGATGAGCCTCATCCCCTACTCCTCCGTTATAGTTGCATGCAGGCAGGAATTGACCAAAGCCAAGATTTGGGTATGCAGTTGTCAGTGACAGCCAAGATTTATCGCACACTTCTGCTACAATTCTTCACGTGGATATAATCAGAATACTCGTTTTGTTTCAACTTTTGTGAAAGGGATTTGGAGCACAAGCTGACGAACGAATTTTAGCTTGCGTTTGAACATGCGATATGAAATTATGATTTTAAATTAGTATTTATATATTTGATTTGGGATCATGATTTCAAATTTTAAATCTCCAAAAAGTATGATTTGAAATTCCAAATCATGATTTCAAATTTTTTTAAATATAAAACTTAACACATAAGTTTTTATATATTTTTTTTTTAAAAAAAAAAACACATCATTTTAAATTTTGCTAAAAAAAAGTCTAATGCTTGGTGTGAAGAGATTGTTTGTACCATGCATATGAAATGGTTATATTAAAGAATAACTAGTTACTACAATTGTTGACTAGTGGATCTTTATAAGATTATGTTTTTGAAAGTTTGTAATCGTAAACATTTATTTATAAAAAAAACATGAAGATATGCTATTCATCAACATGACACCTTAGGATATTTTGATATGTTGTTTATGAAGTATGTTCATTTGGTAAGATTGTGTAAGAATTGGAAAAGTTTTGATAATTTACCCAACTTGCCGGATTTTCATGTTTATAAAAAAATATATATATATTAAGAAAATTCAAATTTAATGTCCCAATAAAACTTCAACTTCAGGTGAATTTGATTTCATAATATGATTTGATGTTGTATGTCTAAAAGGGTCCTTAGTAGCAGGGGCAGATCCAGAGTAACCGATGGGTGTTTTCGAGAACCCAATAACTTTTGTCCGAACTCTATATTCTTATTTAGAATCTGTTACATATGTAACAAAATATTAATTGGGAACCCACAACTCAAAGAGGATGTTGGTTCGGTGGCGAGGAAGGAGCTTGATAAGGTGCCTTTGTCGTTCTTGACGGGGGTTTGAATCCCTTGGAGGGTTTTTTTTAATTTCTCTCAGCTTCTTTTCACAAGCCTCCAAGGGGTGCTTATCGAGAGTGCAATTCCCTCCCACCATATTTTATTACTACTATATATAAGAGAGGATCTTATATTTTGGTAGTCCTCGCAATGATATGAAGGTAATTTTAATTAGTTTCTTAATCTCTAAAATTATGACATGTGGTTGATAAAAAGATAAATCTATTTTGTTTCCTTTTTTGCCATATGGGTTTTTGCACTTGGTGTGTTATAATATGAAAAATTATTATTGAGTTTTTCCTTGTTTCAATTGTTTAACTAATTTGTTTTTTTAAAAAAAATAAAATAAATTGAAAGTAGGACAAGGGAAAATAGGAAGGGGATTACAAAATGGGAATAGAACTTTCACCAACAAGGTAAAAGTTCAATCAACTTAATTATTTAGATTCCTTGTTATTTAACTAATCGATAAATCTATTTAAAAGCTTCCATTATAATGTTCTGTTTCTTGTACATTATATACATATTGGAAAAATTACAGGGTGTGGATAAAAAGATTTCATAATTACCTGTCATGAACAATGTTTAAAATAATTACTTTACATGATTATTTTAACTGTTTTTTTAATGTGGACTTTGATATATAAATAGCAAAGATTTTTCTCTCACCTAATTGACTTACTTTTTTCTCTCACCTCTTTCACCTAATTAAAAGCAAAGATTTTTTTCTCACCTAAAAGTAGCGTACATGGTTACTTTTTTCTTTGGGTATTGCTGTATTTTCTAACTTCTTCTTCATCAATTTGTCTTTAATTTTCGTCCAATTTCTCCATATTTGTAGTGTTGATTAGGGTTTCAAGTAATTGTTAGGATGAAGGGTAAGATGATAAAAGGGGGGGATAAAGGAGACAGAAGAGAGTATGAACAAGAACAAGTGGATGTATAATTGGGGTGTTAGTGTATATATAGAGTGATAAATGGATGCGTACTTTTTTGCTTGTCATTTTGATCAGATTCTGCGGGGAATATACTTTTTTGTTTGTCATTTTGATCATATTCTGCGAAAAATAAAGAAGAAAAATATGTATAAAGGTATTTTATTTAATTTGTATATTTATACATACATACAAATGTATTGGATGTATGCTTTTTTTTTTATGTATATATGTATACTTTTGTGTAACTATATATGTATACAAGTTTGTTATGTGTTGGTACACATATACATATGTATATATGTTTGTGATGTGTTGGTTCATATATATATTATGCATATACAAATGTGAATACATCTATTCTGTGTTTGTGCATATATGCATATGCATATCTGTATATATGTATATATAGATGCATATACATATATGTATAACTGTTTCGATATACATACGCTGATTTTTATACATTGTGTATTACAAATTCGAATGGGTATCAACGCATTCATGATACTCAGATTTGCTAATACACGTAATCTTTATGATTTGGGTTTTAATACTCAATAATAATGGGGGATGTTAGAGAGAATAAAGAGAGTGAATCACTCCTCTTTTCTTTTTTATCTCTAAATGCAACTGAAATAGTAACAAAATTTATTAGTTAATATTTATATATTAGGGTCCTAAATATATTTAATCACTAACTAAAATATATAAAATATAATTACTAAAACTTAGACTAAGAAGTTAATGAAGAGGAGTCTAAGTTAGCTATACGTGAAGTTTTGCCATACATATATGAGGACAATTGAAAAATATAAAAGTCAAATATCCAATAGTTACCTTTGTCTGTAAATTAATTAATTGTGTTTCCTGCTTTATAAATGCCTTTATAAATGCTTCTTAAATGACATTATTTGCACATGATTTTCGCAATAGTTATCCGAAGAAAAGACAAAAATACTTTAATTTTGACTATCTTTAGTATTATTCCATCAAACTTGATTATTTATTAATTTTGGACAAATGAAAACAGTCTTAACAAAATTAATATTATATATGAGTTTCTATTTTACGCGTTTTAAAGAATTCATTTATCAATATCTCAATGCACTTTATGTCATGTTCTTTTTATAGATTATCAAAATCTACTCTTTTACGGCTTTAATATAAAAAATTATTGATAAAATATATTTAAATCTAATTAAAATCTTTCATATATTACTTCCTCCGTCCCTATTTACTTGTCTACTATACTAAAAATAGATGTCCAATAATACTTGTTTAGTTTGGAAAATCAATGAATTATTTATCTCTTTCTATCCACTTTATCCTTAGCATTAAATACGATTCATTATCCAATGCATTTTTCAAAGCATTAAATTTATTATATTCAAAGGGTAATATGGTAAAATTACCACTATCATTTACTATTTCTTAACAAGTGTGCCAAGTCAATAGTGAATAACTATTGATGGACGGAGGGAGTAATTGTTCTCTACGAAAAACGTACTGTGATTGTGAAGAACTTTCTTATTTTGCATCAATATTTCATAAAAAAATTTCTTCTTTTTTAGTATTTTAAATTTAAAAAATGTGATGGGATGAAGAAAGTATATAATTATTTGATTTTTATCGAGTTGTAAATATTTTACATAGTTTAAATTATATTATTTTATAGAATATCAAATCACTTGTGTGTCTTCATTTTGGTATTTGCTAATTTTCCAGTCAATTTTTTTCTACTGTTACGGGTGTACATAGGTCGGTTTGGTTTGGTTTTTCATTAAAAAATTATTAAATCAATTAAGTCGGTTTTTTAAATCTATAAACCAAATCAAACCAACATAAGGTAGGTTGTTTTTTTATTTCGATTTTAGTAGGTTCTTTCGATTTTTTTGGTTTCCTTGATTTTTTTCTATAATTACACCATAAATGAAAGTGTAATTGAATTATACAAGCTTCGAAAATAATAGAACATCTAAAAAATCAAAGAAAAAATTACTAACAAATTAGGAAGCAAATACTAACAAATCCAATACATACAAAGTAGCAGTAGTGCATTTACAACTACGCCAACAAACATAGAAGAATACTAAATAAAAACGTACCGAAATATATCTTGCTTTGTACTGCATTGACTATGTCACGAGCCAAAATTTGGACCGTGATAGCACCTATCCAACCCTCCAGGATAGGTAAGCCAAGAACACAATCCCAAACATAATATCCCAAATGTATATAAGCGGAAGAAATAAGAGCAAAATAAAATTCAAATAATCTCCCAAAGTAGATTAATAGAGTAGAGTAGTTGAACTATAGGTAATCCCAGATCTGGTAGTCACTAATTCAAGCCTCTAAATACCAGAATCAAAGAAAAGTCTTAAGTATCTTAAAATGCGAAAAAATGCATAAAGATAAGAGTGGAGGAGATTTCAATAGTCTCTGAAATCAATAGCAGCTACCTCGAATCTCCAAAGATGCTAACACAGAAGAAACCACACTAATCAATGCCCAGAGGCCGTCGGATCGGTACCTGCACGGAGGGTGCAGAAAAAGCAAGGGTGAGTACGAAACCACGTGTACTCAGCAAGCATCGTCGACCGACCCTAATTCAAAGTGGCGACGAGTGACACCACGTCAAACCTCTAAAACTACCATACAACCTGCGCTCAGAAGGGCACCCTAACCCCACATAATAATCAAGTCTAACAGTCATAAGGATATCATAACACAGTTCAAGAATTCTTTAATATAGCGAGACCAAGAAACAGATATTCAAGTACTCATTAACTATTACAAAATCAACATTTACACCTTACTTAATCTGAACAAGAAAAGGATGAATGCAATGCAATGCATATGCTGTGTACACACCTACCGAGCAATGGCTTCAAAGTCAGGACCCATGGGGGGCTCACAAGGTCTATGTACTGTGCAGGCGTGCACTCCGATCCCAATAAATATATTGTGCAGGCGTGCACTCCGACCCCAATAATAAATAATAATGTGCAGGCGTGCACTCTGACCCCATATGAAATGCAATGCATGATGTGCAGGCGTGCAACTACGATCCCAAACCAACAATAAAATTAAGCAAAGCATTTCATGTCTTATGTCATATAGATATCAATTGCAAAATCAACTCAACTTATCAAGCAGGAGTATTCTCCTTAGCTAGCATTTTCAATAATTTATTTACAATAGCAAATCTGCCCAATCATGCTAGCAAATAAGGAAAACGGTTCAAAACAGGCCATGAAATACTTTTAACCCACAAATAACACCGGTACCCGCATAGATGCTCGACACTTCATCTATACGGGCCCCCCATTTCCATTACTCCTATTACACATAACTAACACATAAGCACTTTGAAAAAGAGTCTAAGAAAGTCTCAACTTGCCTTATAAGAAGCCCAAACGTCAATTAACAAACTTGCCCTTCCGTGAAGCTTCTGAATATTCAGAATCTGTTCAAATACATATTCTCAGTAAGAGTATGCACTAATATGTCGAATTTCAGCTAAACGAATCTTTATTCGATTCCCAAATCAAGAATTCTTACTCTAAAAACCCTAGACCTAAAACCTAAATTCTATAGATTTTGGAATCTATTGTAATACGCGAATAACAGTGAACTACCAACCTTCAAACATAGGAAAAACATTAGACCTAAACCCATTCCATCACTAATTCCTACTTATCATTACTGCCTAATGATTGCCAATCATTACTTCATCATTATTTGGCCATCAATACCTAAGTAAATTAAACGGCCGACGTTAATTATCTAAGTTGACTGGAAAATTAACAACATATATAGACTTTACATAGTTACAGTTGAAAAGTTTGTAAAAATAATGATTTTGGCTAATGATGTATACGTACCTAACTTTGTTTCCATCTGTAGTGTTGTGGTGGTATTTACCAACTAATTGTCACCTTATTACTATATAACATTATTAAACACTACCCACATTCACATCTAATCCTAAAAGCATCAGAAAGTCGTACAATTTATCTTGTCTAATTAATCTTAATCACCCTCACGTTACTAGTATAGATAATACAGTAGATAGACAAGGAAGTAGGAATTCAATCCTCACAAATTAGATCTTACCCGAAGCTTAACCAGAGATCTCTTCGAAACCGCAGATGAGAAGAATAGTATCGCTAACTGTTGTGCCCTCTTCCCTCAAACTTTCTGATGTTATGATTAGTATTAATAATAAAAATTCTAAACCCCTCCCACTTAAGTTCATTCTTGTATTGGCCACATAAGAAAATAAATTATGGCTTTGACCCATTAATTTACTAATTAAACTAACTATCTAAAATACCCGAAACTTCTAATAAATTCTCGAAATTTGTTTGGAATCCTATAGAAATAAATTAAATATGTAGATTGACTAAAAGAACACATTCCAAAACTATTGAAACCATTAAAACACCAATTTGGGGTTGTCTTGATCGAAAGTAGCTATATTCAAGCTTAACTTTCTTAAACCTCCAGAATTCAACCAATGACTTAAATAGCTCCCGAATACCTCGAGGTTTGTACTATCCATCCCCAAAAGTCATAAATCACGTCTAAAAACTAAGAGGAGGGTTAAAATAATAAAATTTCACAAAACGACTTGGAGGGTCGTTACAGACTAAGTTCTGTGGATTTGAATTTTGAATTATGAGCTTTCTGAACAATGAATATTTAAAAGTCCAAATCTAAAATAATATATATCTAAATATTGAAAACTATAAATTAATTTTAAAATATTTACAAATTAAATTAAATTATAATTAATATTTTTTAAGTATTAAAATAGTAATATTATATATGTATTGTATTTTGGATTGGTTTGAGTTCAGTTTGACTTTCCTTTTGTTAATACCAAACCAAACCAAAAATGATCAGAGTTTTTTTTTGTAACGCCAAACCAACTAAATCAAATCACAAGTCAATTTTTTCTTATCGATTTGACTTGATTCTTCAGTTCGATTTAGCTTGACGGTTTGACTTGTACACTCCTATCTACTATATTATATTTTTTTTAAAAGTATCTATGTGACTACGTTTATTGATAATATAATTATGAAGAATTGTGATTAAAATATGTTTAACATGCTATTAGATTATATCAATTATACACTAAAAAAATTATGATATAATTATATTTCTTTAATGTGTAAATAACATAAATATCAGTAGTTTACTAGTTAGTTACACTCTCTCCCAACATTTGCCTAAATTAGATCAAATTCCTTATCTTTACACGGCATATACATAACTAAACGACCATATACATCACTAACATATACATAAATACAAAACTGTTTAACGACATAAAAGGAAAATGAATTCATATTAGGAAACAAGATAATGCTTCCAGTCAATTCCCCTCATTTTCTTCCTATTTCCTTTCTCCTATTTACATATATAACTGTTCCTTCTTTTTCCCTGTTTTTTCAAAACTCAAACATTCTCTATTCTCTCTTTCTTTTTCTAAATGGAGATAGAAGTGATGATGCCATTTTCGGCGCCGGTTGATTTCAATCTCGATAGTGGTTGTACTACTCCTTACATGAGTGCACCTTCTAGTCCTCCATGTACTGCCACATTGTTCTACAATGCACCCGCTTTATATTTCATACCCTGTAATTATATACATAAGTATTAAAATATAGTTCAAATCCAATACCTAAATTAACAGACAAATAAGCAACATTCTCTTCTATGTATATGCATTGTCTATGCTACTCAAATACATAAGTCTAATCCAATACATTAGTTAACACAGTTATGAATTTATTAGCTTGTATGTATATGCCACATACTTCATATACATAATTATTATATGTACATTAGATATATGTCTCAGAATAAACAAATACACTACACTATTTTATTTCCGCCATCATATTCATTATCAAAACATTACATATATATATCAGAATAAACAAGTACAATACATTATCTTGTTTCCTCGAGCATATACATCACCAAAATTATATACATATGTGCAGTAGCAGAAATCCACATATACATTAGATCTATGCATATGTAATAACAGAAACCCATATATATATTAGATTATATACATTAGATCTATGTATATGCAATACCAGAATCCCACATATACATTAGATCTATGTATGTGCAGTAACAGAAATCTACAGTGTAATTAGATCTATATATATGCAGTACCAGAATCCCATATATATATTAGATCTATGTATGTGCACTAACACAAACCCACATATACATTTTTGAAGTCCTGAAAAGAATCTCTTTCTTTTCTCCAAAATTTTGACTTTTTCAGGCCATTAAATGACGAATTTGAACTCATTTTTTCGTTATTGTATGAATTTGGGGACTAATTTCTCTGATTTTGTGGATTCACAAGTTGGGGAAGTGCAAAAATGAGCGAATCACACAGGCTAGCGGCAGACGAGGGTGACGCGGCTATGACTAGCGTTTTTCTATTTTGGTGGCGGTGGAAGAGAGGTGAAGAAAAGAGGAAGAAAGGATCTGGTTTTTGTGTTTTTTGTGGTAATTCAAAAATGATAAGCCACTTGATAGTTGCCTTGAAAATAAGCTTTCTTTTTGTACCATTAGCCGTAAAAAATGGGAGGATGGAGTGGGTTGAGTAATGTACAAGGAATAAGGAGAGAAAAGTGAGATATGAGATATTTTATAATTAGTTTGGGCCTGGACTTAGTACGAACCTCATGGAACTAGTACTTATATACAAGGGAGGATACAAAATTTGGTAGTCCTCACAAAACTTTTCATTCTTTAATGTTGTTCCATGTGGCTCTTTTTTTGTGTCTTTCCTTTTTTTTTTTCTTTTACACTCATTACTTCTTCTTCTTCTTTTTTTTTTTTTTTTTTTTTGGGCTTTTCCTTGCTTTTCTTGGCTCTCAATTTTTTTCTTTTAAGTCTATTTCTACGTGGGTCCTGATGATTAGTATATCTTGAGTCTTTGAAATTGCACTCCTTACATCCCAATTTAAGTGTTTTAATTTGTTAAGTAATAAAAAATAATAATTAAATTTTATGGTTTTAAATTAAAAATGTACTTCTACTATTCTATATTAGTTGTCCACTTTTTCCTTCACATGCCCTTAAGAAATCATAAATAAGAAGGATAATTTTATTAATTTAACCCTTTCAAAATTTTTTGAAAAATTTATAAACTTACGTACACTTCAAAAAGAATTTCACTTGTAAAGGTAAAATAGAAAAAAATATTTTATTCTCTTTTGTTTGGTAAATTGACAATTAATTTGGGGATATTATTTTTGATAACGTGGACAACTAATATGAGACGGATGGAGTATGTAGACTTTAAATCTTATGGTCTTAAATTTGTCATGTAGAATGTTGAAATTGAAAAACTTAAATATATAAAGAGACTCTCTTTTTGGGATAGACCAAAAAAGAAAGTAAAACACTTAAATTGGGATGAAGGACTAGCAAATTTTTATGAATTCTTTTGGCTCTTTGCTTTCTCTGATTTATATTTTTAACTTTTATACTTAATTTATATAAATATGTTTTATATAATAATAGGATAATAATAATAATTTTTAAATTAAATTTAAGATAACCAAATTCTTACATAGCCAAAAAGTCATAGTCAATTGGTATTATTCAATTAAGGCAACGTAGTGAAAATCGTTTTTTAATTTATATAGGAAAATAATTTTTTAAGGTGTTTGTTAAAACTAAATATACGATAAATATGGATAAGAAAGCCAGTTAGATTAATCTTTATATTTTTTGTCATTATAAATTTTTGGCAAAATTTAATAATAATGAAAATTTATCAACAATTCATATTTGATGTGCCATTAGGTTTTTTAATTATGCAGTAGAAGAATATAATACAAATCAAACTTTTTTAATTGAAATTATGATTTTTATATTTAGAATTGGGGCCCGGGCTTAGCACTGGCCACGAATAACTAGTATTATAAAGAAGTCCAAAACTTGACTGGTTTATGACTAAACGAGTTTATTACAATTTTTATGCTCAACTCCCTCCGAGCATATATGTACTTTTACCTTTCAATTTCACATATCTGATAACGGGATTGATAATCGTTAAATTCATAACTAATAAACTGATATCTTATTAGTTCAGTTAATGGTATAGTATAACTAAAAATCGATAATCAGCAAGCAAAATCATTAAGTATAAATATTCAATTGAACCGCCCGATGCATATGATCCTACTAGGAACCCACAAACTTAAAATCCTAAATCCGCCACTTAGTAGCTTAGTTGATTGGCTACAAGTTCGATTCCCTGTCCTACAATCTCCTTCATTTAACAATCCCAAAATTTCTTTCTTAAAAATAAATAAATTAGAATATTAGAATATTTTATTTTAATTATGAATTCAAATATAGGTTTTTAAATTATTTTAAATATAATTTATATATTTTAAAATTATACTAAAAATATTACAAGTGAACATAATTAATAATTTAAAATATTTTGAAAAATCAATAATCAAAGAAAATTATCATAGTCAAATATGTTCATTTTATAGCTTCAGGTGATGAATATAATATTGTCCAAACGCCAATAGAAGTTGAAAACTGGCTGAGAGGGTGATTGAATTAGCTTTTAAAAAGTAGTTTATAAGCTAAA
Source organism: Capsicum rhomboideum (assembly GCA_031232105.1). Taxonomy (NCBI): domain Eukaryota; kingdom Viridiplantae; phylum Streptophyta; class Magnoliopsida; order Solanales; family Solanaceae; genus Capsicum; species Capsicum rhomboideum. The sequence goes on along the minus strand of CP124708.1, from coordinate 95,485,688 downwards.
AGTTAAAAGACATAAATTAGTAATAGTCAATTTATGATTTTTGACTTATTTTTACACTTTTTTCGTCTAAAAATGAGTGCTTTAAAGTACTTTTTAAATTTTTTTAATCTACATCTATCTATCTACCTCTAAAATATATTTAAGTGTGAAGACCCTTAGAAAAGTGATTCGAACTTTTTGCCTTTCATTAAAAGACTCTGCAATAGATAAAATTATCTTTTCATCTTTTTCCTTTAATTTATAATAATAAATATTGACTATAATAAATATATCAAAAAATTAAATGGAGAAGGTTTTTACTTATAGCTGAATTCCTAAATTTATGGTAATATTTTGTTAGGTGTTTTGTTGTGTGCGTGACATTTTTACAAAAAAAAAAAAAAAAAAGAAGCTCAGTTGACTTTTACGAAAAAAAGATTTTGTTTTTATTAAGGTTTTGTTTTTGGGGTAAATTTCACATATGGTAAGTTAACTATCACTTTTTTTCACAAAAAATAACTTAACTATTTTTTCTAACACAAAAATAAGTTAACTATCACTTTTTTTTTAACAAAAGTAACTTAACTATTTTTTCTAACACAGAAATAACTTAACTTTGAGTAAACTAACACAAAAATCACATTGGCCGAAATATGTACTTTTCTGATCAACCCACCATTTTCACACTTTTTTACTTTTAAATCTAAAAAATAAATTTTAAGAAACACCCAACTCAACCTGCCCCCACCAAAAATCCATTTGAAAAAGTGAATATCTTTTTTAATTGCTAGTGTCATAATCAAAGTATAAGCGGTATTTTGAAATAGTACACGATAATTTTTTAGCTCCAACTTAATCGAAGTTAACGTTCACATGTTATACATCTACTTTGAGCTAAAATTTAGAAGAGATGTGACAATTATACCTAATAAACATGAAACTACTGATTAATTCATTCGATAAATAGTTAATATGTCCACTTCATAATCATCTTTTCCTTTCATAATATTTCCAAAGCAAATTGTGCAAGACCATAAAATTTAGATAAATAATAAAAAATATGCATCAATAAACAAATAAAAATAGACACAAAGTTAAGTTATTTTTATGTTAGAAAAAATAGTTAAGTTATTTTTGTAAAAAAAATTGATAGTTAACTTATTTTTGTATTACAAAAAATAATTAAGTTACTTTTATTAAAAAAAGTGATATAGTAGCTTACCATATAGTAGCTTACCTTCTGTGAAATTTACCTTTATTTTTGTATTTGTCTACTTAATATACTTTTCCAAAAAAATAAAAAGGTTTTGTTTTTGTATTTGGCTACGTAGTATTTTATTTAATATAATATATGAGAATTTGAAAGAAAACTGAACTACCAGGTCTCCATCTCTGGAGCTATTACAATAGGACTTCTTACTGTATGATTTCCGTTCTCTTCCACCCAGGTGATTGAACCAGATTTGACCTCTTGTTTGTCTTTGTAACGAAACAAGTCAGCCTTTAATATTTGAAAGTACTAGCTTATATATGTTATTGAGTCTCTAACATAATTTTTTGCTTTAATTTTCAATGAATAAATTTTCTTTTCTATTGCATATTTTTTTATGTTTGAAAGTATCTTTTGTTATTGAATCTCCAACACAACTTTGTGGTTTTTAGGATTCAAATTTTCTTTTTTGATACACTGGATTTATTGATCATGAATAGCAAGTTCTTATTATTGAGTAATTTTGTGGTTTAGAATTTAAGAATAATTTCTGACATCTCCTGAGTTTCAATTTGGATATTGTTTTTTATTTGTTCTTGGAAATTCAAATGATAGGCTGGTAATTTTTCATTGTGAAAATTTAGAGAGCTAAACATATCTTTAAATTATTGATGGAAGGCTAAAGAAAATGGAGAATAATATATGCACAAAATTGATTTTATTTTTCTTATATATAGTTCTATTACGTGAGACACACGTGCAAAGTACGCACACTGAATTAGTAATTTAAAATATTTTAAAAAATAAATAATCAAAAAAATTATCGTAGTCAAATACGTTCGTTTTATAGCTTGAGGAGATGGATATAATATTGTCCAAACGCCAACAGAAGTTGAAAACTGGCTAGAGAATATTTGGATTGACTTTTAAAAAGTGACTTATAAATATCTTTTTGAATCCCTAATCAAAAGGAAGTTGACTCTTTGATATTGGTCTGCGAACTAGAAATTCGGATAAGGAATTCTATTGATCGAGGGGAAGGTGTTAGGCATCCCTCGAGTCCCGTGGTTCTAGCACGGTCGCTTTATTGACTTATATTCGGCTTAAGTTATTTCTTGGATAATTATGTTTGATTAATTGCTTTATTTACCTAAGGATTATGAGAGAAACTATGACTTATGTTTTTGGCTGAGGAGCGTAACCACACACAGAGCCTCGTAATTATAGAAGTTGATCAAGGAGCGTAACCACACACATGATCGACCTCGATATATCAATTGATTTTTTATCTTTTTTTTTTTTTTTTTTTTTTTTTTCATTCTTACTATGTCGTGACTTATTTTCGCTCCTTTTTTCGCGTTAGCGTTAAAGGCATTTTACTTGTCTTTTCTAAATTCGAGATAATTTTTCTTATCCATTTTTTTTCTCTCTTTCAACTCATTTCTTTATATTTACAACGAGTTTAAATTAATCCGCAACTGACCTCGCTTCCCTTACAAATATTTTTCTTTTATTTTTCTTTTCACTCCAAGTGTTATTTTATTGTAAGTGTTTTCTCCCTAATGGCTATTCTCTATTCTTTATTTTTTTTTCTAACAAAATAATTATTTCATGTCGGGTGAAGAATTCACAACTTAACAATGAATTTCAACTTATGCTAACCCTATATAAACATGTTCTCATAAAATTTCATGTATTAATCAAGATAAAGTACAAATTGAATCTTTTTGCACCTCTAAAATTCAACGTTTGAAAAGAAACTTGACTCGGAACCTCGAACGAAAACCTCAATCTCCGGCTTACAAACCTTCAAAGAAGCTCTCTGTTTTTTTTTATGACATTCTTCTCTATTTCTTTTCCTCAAATGTTGTGTATTTGCTCGTGTTTCTTTATCTTTTCCTACTGTTTTGGGGTTGGATGGTTGCTGTGGTTATATATGTTTAATATTGTTGTGTTGTTTTTCTTCAAGTTGTGTATTGTAGTTTCCTCCTTCACTTTGTTTTTTCTCTTTTTCCTTAGTGTGTTCTTCTCTTTTTTTTTCTATCTTTTCTTTTTGTTTTCTCCTCTCTCTCTCTCTCTATTATACTTAACAAATACATGGTTAACAAAACCTTTCACATGGTTTTGCATGCATGCAACAGCTGCTTGGAGACAATTTAACATGCAGGCATGTTATAAAAAAAAACACATTAAAATATAAGATCACGTTAAACTACAAAACTAAGCATAAATAAATAATCGGATAACTAAGTATACAATTCATGATACTAGCCTCATGTAAATAATCAACTTTTAATATTAAATAATGCATGAAGCCATTTGAATAATTTTATTCATGCTTGATTCACATTAAGACTTATAACATAATAATACATGATTGGATAAGAACCTGTGTGACGAATTAAACTGAATATAAAAGCAAAAACGCCAGTCACCGGAAACTCTAAACGGGGATCAAAATCTGAACTCCAACTCGCGAACCTTTAAGACATACTCTCTGTATTTGATTGTCAAGTATTTTTTTTTTTTAAGTCTTGTGATCTCTGCCTCTATTTTCTTTGTAGTTGCTGTTGTTTTTTTTCCTTCTTTGTCCTTTCCCTCACTGTTTTTGTGTGTGTATATATATAGTCTATATGGTAGGTGTCTGTTTGTGTTAGTAGTGTGCAAGTATAGTAGTAGTAGTACGTGTATTGTGTGGTAAATGGGGTGGGGACGTGGGGTTATGGCTAGGTGTAGGTTAGGGGAAAGTTGGGATTAGTTTAGGATTTTCTTTTTCTTTTTCTTTTTTTTATTTGAAAGATAAAACAATAATGATATAAATATTGACTAATTAATTTTATAGTAAGAAAATATAGGAAGAGTTTATAATTAGCCTAAAAATAAAATATAATTAAGAGAATACTAAAATTACTAACTTATTTATTAAAACATAAGTTAAAAGAAAATATATATTTTTTGAAAAATTTCTTTTTTATAAGAAAAGTAAAAAAATAAAAGTTATCCCAAAATGTGACTATATTTTTTTTTTTAATCCTTTTCCTTCTTTTTCAAATAAAACCAACTAAAAATGAACATAACAGCGAAAATAAAGATTAGACAAAAAATAAGTTTATAATGCTAAAAACAGGTTAAAGTTCGGGGAGGGTCAAAAATCACGTGTCTACATTTGCCCCTCTTTGTCTGTGAACACGAAAGTGTTTTCAGACAAAGAAGTAGACAACGAGACAAGTTTTGACCCTACTATTATTTGAAATGAAAAAGAAAAGAGGGAAAAGATGCGACCGAGTCCTGATTTTGGACAGCCTACATATCCCGGGTTATAAGGGAATCAGGTCACGTGTAGTTCAAGGGATGAGATGGGAAGTGGAATATACTGAGATGGAGAGTCGAGTGAGGTCTTGTCGAGGTTCCGGTTCGTGGCTTCCGTCATTACATAAACAAAATACAATAAAGAAAAAATACAATATCTTATCTACTCTACTTGTCTTGAGTCTTCCTGTAGTTCTCCCATTTGGATCTTCAGTTATCATCTCACCCTCTTTTGGTGGGTACCTTGACCTTGGAACTGAGGTTTGAGATTTGAACTTGAAACTTAGATTGAGTCTTTGATGCTCTTTCACATGACAGTCTGAGATAGTTCTTGAATGCTTGTTTTCTTGACCACTAGTTGAATATAAACTGACGTCAGGATGCCAGGCCGCTACATGCATTTGAAAACTAATTCTGATTGTCATTGAGATTGAATGTCTGGTAAGAGTTGGGACTGTGTGTTCGGACATCAAGATCATGTTCTACCCAGAAAAACCTACAAGACATCATAAACAAAAGAAACAAACAAAATTTTTTGCCCCAGTTTTCACTGAAAATTTTTGTGAGTTATTAGCAATTGTAAACTTTATAAATAAACTTAGATCAGGAAATGTATATCCTAGGAGAAAAATGAAAATAACTGTCTTCGACTAGAAAATATTTATCCTAGGAGACGAAATGCGAAATAATTGTCTGCTACTAGGAAATGTCTATCCTAGGAGACGAATGCAAAATAATTGTCTGCTACTAGGAAATGTTTATCCCAGGAGACGAATGAAAAATAATTATCTACTACTAAGAAATGTTTATCCTAGGAGACGAATAAAAAAAAAAAATGTCTACTACTAGAAAATGTTTATCCTAGGAGACGAATGCGAGATAATAAATGTCTACTACTAGGAAATGTTTATCCTAGGAGACAAATGAAAAATAAATGTCTACTACTAGGAAATGGTTATCCTAGGAGACGAATGAAAAACAAATGTCTCAGACTAGGAAATGTCATCCTAGGAGAAAAATGAAAAGCGACTAAATTTCATTTTCAGGAGGGTCTTGCTATAACTAAATTCCATTTTTTTTAGGAGGGTCCTGAGCTGAAAAGTAAAGTCCCATTATCCAGGAGGGTCCTGCTAATCCCATTTTTTTAGAAGGGTCCTGAGCTGAAATGTAAAGTTTCCTTATTCAGGAGGGTCCTGCTAATCCCATTTTTTCAGGAGGGTGTCCTGAACTGAAATGTAAAGTCCCATTTTTCAGGAGGGTCCTGAGCTGAAAAGTAAAGTCCCATTTTTCAGGAGGATCCTGCTAATCCCATTTTTTCAGGAGAGTCCTGAACAGAAAAGTAAAGTCCCATTATCCAGGTGGGTCTTGCTAAACTAAATTTCATTTTTCAGGAGGGTCCTGCTAATCCCATTTTTCAGGAGAGTCCTGTTAATCCCATTTTCAGGAGGGTCCTGAACAGAAAATAAAGTCTCATTATTCAGGAGGGTCCTGAACATAAAATAAAGTCCCATTTTTTGGGAGGGTCCTGAACAGAAAATAAAGTCCCATTTTTCAGGAGGGTCCTGAGCGAAAAATTAAAGTCCCATTATTCAGGAGGGTCTTGAGCTGAAATGTTAAGTCCCATTATTCAGGAGGGTCCTGAGCTGAAAATTAAAGTCCCATTTTCCAGGAGGGTCCTGAGCAAAAAATTAAAGTCCCATTATTCAGGAGGGTCCTGAGCTGAAATGTAAAGTCCCATTTTTCAGGAGGGTCCTGAACAAAAAATTAAAGTCCCATTTTTCAGGCGGGTCCTGAACAGAAAATTAAAGTCCCATTATTCAGGAGGGGTCCTTAGCTGAAAATTAAATCCCATTTTTCAGGAGGGTCCTGAGCAGAAAAGTAAAGTCCCATTTTCCAGGAGGGTCCTGTTGATCCCATTTTCCAGGAGGGTCCTGAGCAGAAAGGTAAAGTCCCATTTTTCAGGAGGGTCCTGAGTTGAAATTTAAAGTCCTATTTTCCAGGAGGGTCCTGAGTTGAAAAGTAAAGTCCCTTTATCCAGGAGGGTCCTGTTGATCCCATTTTTTCAGGCGGGTTCTGCTGATTCCATTTTTCAGGAGGGTCCTGCTAATCCCATTTTTCAGGAGGGTCCTGCTAATCCCATTTTTCAGGAGGGTCCTGAGCAAAAAATAAAGTCTCATTATTCAGGAGGGTCCTGTTGATCCCATTTTTCAGGAGGGTCCTGAGCAAAAAATAAAATCCCATTATCCAGGAGGGTCCTGTTGATCCCATTTTTCAGGAGGGTCCTGCTAATCCCATTTTTCAGGAGGGTCCTGCTACAATTAAGTTCTTAAAGAAAAATAACACGAACAACTTTTTTTTAGTTTGCACCAGAAATTATTTTTGTGAATAACTTGTACGATGCAAAATACTTATGCCAAAGAAAATAAAATACAAGAAAGATATGCATATAGGATGTGGGGTCCCTTGAAATGAACGATCATAGGGATGTTCGATTCTAAAAATGCAACTAGGGTGTTTGTTCCCTAAAAACACCTCTAAGGTATTATTCTCTATAGTCAAAATGCAACTAGGATGTTTGTCCCCTAGGTTGAAAAGAGATAAAGTGTTTGTTTCCTAACATACGCATAAGGTGTTTGATCCTTAAGGTGAAAATACAACCAGGGTGTTTGTTTCTTAAAAGCATCATTAGGATACAGTTCGTTCCCTGAGAACTCAAGAAGAAAAAAGGATTTTTCTTTTTATTTATTTATTTATTTTTAGAAAAGAAAAAAATTAATTCTTTTATTTTTGCCCCTGTTTTGATATTGGGGAACTGCAATTTTTTTATTTTTTATTTTTTTTAAAAAATAAAATATCCTAGACTTTTTTTCCAGTGACATGATGCTTTTATTTGGTGAGACCGATTCACATTATAGGACTGCCTACGTATCCTACCATAGCAAGAATCAGGTCAAACGTACTTCACACAAAACATCTTTTGACTTCAGTTGGTACCAACAATCAGTATTATGCATAGGAATTATCACCAGTTACTTTCGGACAAACTCGGGATCAACTTAGAAGTAACTCCTATAATTTCAAATGGTACCTCAAACATACTTAAGTATTGACAAGATAAGTTCAACTTACCTTAATCAAAGGTTTAGAATTATTTCTATCCTCATGTTTCAAATGTCCTTACCAAAAATAGAGTCCTCATTTACTCACAAAAGAATCAATTAAAATCTTAGGACATTGTCAAGCCACTCACACTCGGAAAGATATTTAATGCATGCAACAGAGATACCATATGCTTGGCCGTCATGTAAGTATCCACTAATATGAGAACACTAAAAATGAGATCAAGTAGGACTTGTCATTGGCTTGTAATATAAGCTTAGGGGATGGGTAGGATATTCGTTTGGGATAGAGTGACTATTCCTTCCTTAAACATTGCACTATGCACTATGCGCTCAATATTTTACGTTTTCACACTTGTTTTTCATTTGCTTTGATGCTTCTTCTCGTTTTCTTTGACTTTTCACCTCACTTTTTGTTGAGTTTTTTTTTTTTTTTCCTTCTTGCTTTTTTCTACTGGTCTTACATTTTTCCTTGAACCTTCACATTTCTATCTTTTTGTTTTTTCATTCAACTTAGATCTTTACTAGTGCGCTCAAGAAGACAGGGCTAAAAGGGGGGTAGTGCATTTATACACTGAAAAAGATATACGCCAAAATTTGGTTGTCCAATAAAAAGGCTTTAGGCTCAAAAGAGGGATTCTATGGATTAAATTTCATTTGGTAGGCTTCAAAGGCACAATCGGAGCAAATAAAGCCTACAATCCTTTCTCAAGTCAAGTGTTCCTCAAAATTTCGCCTCAACAAACATTCGGGCCAAGTTCTAGATCAACGAAGCTATGTCATTGAATTTTTGATCTAAAACTCACCACACAATACACATGAAACAATGAGTTTAGATTTATTCTAACCTTGATTTTGAATGAGAATTTCTCAAGTGTAACTTTAGCATAATCAAGAGGTACCAAAAGAAATTATGGTTCACAGTAGCTTTTATTAAAAAAAGTGATATAGTAGCTTACCATATAGTAGCTTACCTTCTGTGAAATTTACCTTTATTTTTGTATTTGTCTACTTAATATACTTTTCCAAAAAAATAAAAAGGTTTTGTTTTTGTATTTGGCTACGTAGTATTTTATTTAATATAATATATGAGAATTTGAAAGAAAACTGAACTACCAGGTCTCCATCTCTGGAGCTATTACAATAGGACTTCTTACTGTATGATTTCCGTTCTCTTCCACCCAGGTGATTGAACCAGATTTGACCTCTTGTTTGTCTTTGTAACGAAACAAGTCAGCCTTTAATATTTGAAAGTACTAGCTTATATATGTTATTGAGTCTCTAACATAATTTTTTGCTTTAATTTTCAATGAATAAATTTTCTTTTCTATTGCATATTTTTTTATGTTTGAAAGTATCTTTTGTTATTGAATCTCCAACACAACTTTGTGGTTTTTAGGATTCAAATTTTCTTTTTTGATACACTGGATTTATTGATCATGAATAGCAAGTTCTTATTATTGAGTAATTTTGTGGTTTAGAATTTAAGAATAATTTCTGACATCTCCTGAGTTTCAATTTGGATATTGTTTTTTATTTGTTCTTGGAAATTCAAATGATAGGCTGGTAATTTTTCATTGTGAAAATTTAGAGAGCTAAACATATCTTTAAATTATTGATGGAAGGCTAAAGAAAATGGAGAATAATATATGCACAAAATTGATTTTATTTTTCTTATATATAGTTCTATTACGTGAGACACACGTGCAAAGTACGCACACTGAATTAGTAATTTAAAATATTTTAAAAAATAAATAATCAAAAAAATTATCGTAGTCAAATACGTTCGTTTTATAGCTTGAGGAGATGGATATAATATTGTCCAAACGCCAACAGAAGTTGAAAACTGGCTAGAGAATATTTGGATTGACTTTTAAAAAGTGACTTATAAATATCTTTTTGAATCCCTAATCAAAAGGAAGTTGACTCTTTGATATTGGTCTGCGAACTAGAAATTCGGATAAGGAATTCTATTGATCGAGGGGAAGGTGTTAGGCATCCCTCGAGTCCCGTGGTTCTAGCACGGTCGCTTTATTGACTTATATTCGGCTTAAGTTATTTCTTGGATAATTATGTTTGATTAATTGCTTTATTTACCTAAGGATTATGAGAGAAACTATGACTTATGTTTTTGGCTGAGGAGCGTAACCACACACAGAGCCTCGTAATTATAGAAGTTGATCAAGGAGCGTAACCACACACATGATCGACCTCGATATATCAATTGATTTTTTATCTTTTTTTTTTTTTTTTTTTTTTTTTCATTCTTACTATGTCGTGACTTATTTTCGCTCCTTTTTTCGCGTTAGCGTTAAAGGCATTTTACTTGTCTTTTCTAAATTCGAGATAATTTTTCTTATCCATTTTTTTTCTCTCTTTCAACTCATTTCTTTATATTTACAACGAGTTTAAATTAATCCGCAACTGACCTCGCTTCCCTTACAAATATTTTTCTTTTATTTTTCTTTTCACTCCAAGTGTTATTTTATTGTAAGTGTTTTCTCCCTAATGGCTATTCTCTATTCTTTATTTTTTTTTCTAACAAAATAATTATTTCATGTCGGGTGAAGAATTCACAACTTAACAATGAATTTCAACTTATGCTAACCCTATATAAACATGTTCTCATAAAATTTCATGTATTAATCAAGATAAAGTACAAATTGAATCTTTTTGCACCTCTAAAATTCAACGTTTGAAAAGAAACTTGACTCGGAACCTCGAACGAAAACCTCAATCTCCGGCTTACAAACCTTCAAAGAAGCTCTCTGTTTTTTTTTATGACATTCTTCTCTATTTCTTTTCCTCAAATGTTGTGTATTTGCTCGTGTTTCTTTATCTTTTCCTACTGTTTTGGGGTTGGATGGTTGCTGTGGTTATATATGTTTAATATTGTTGTGTTGTTTTTCTTCAAGTTGTGTATTGTAGTTTCCTCCTTCACTTTGTTTTTTCTCTTTTTCCTTAGTGTGTTCTTCTCTTTTTTTTTCTATCTTTTCTTTTTGTTTTCTCCTCTCTCTCTCTCTCTATTATACTTAACAAATACATGGTTAACAAAACCTTTCACATGGTTTTGCATGCATGCAACAGCTGCTTGGAGACAATTTAACATGCAGGCATGTTATAAAAAAAAACACATTAAAATATAAGATCACGTTAAACTACAAAACTAAGCATAAATAAATAATCGGATAACTAAGTATACAATTCATGATACTAGTCTCATGTAAATAATCAACTTTTAATATTAAATAATGCATGAAGCCATTTGAATAATTTTATTCATGCTTGATTCACATTAAGACTTATAACATAATAATACATGATTGGATAAGAACCTGTGTGACGAATTAAACTGAATATAAAAGCAAAAACGCCAGTCACCGGAAACTCTAAACGGGGATCAAAATCTGAACTCCAACTCGCGAACCTTTAAGACATACTCTCTGTATTTGATTGTCAAGTATTTTTTTTTTTAAGTCTTGTGATCTCTGCCTCTATTTTCTTTGTAGTTGCTGTTGTTTTTTTTCCTTCTTTGTCCTTTCCCTCACTGTTTTTGTGTGTGTATATATATAGTCTATATGGTAGGTGTCTGTTTGTGTTAGTAGTGTGCAAGTATAGTAGTAGTAGTACGTGTATTGTGTGGTAAATGGGGTGGGGACGTGGGGTTATGGCTAGGTGTAGGTTAGGGGAAAGTTGGGATTAGTTTAGGATTTTCTTTTTCTTTTTCTTTTTTTTATTTGAAAGATAAAACAATAATGATATAAATATTGACTAATTAATTTTATAGTAAGAAAATATAGGAAGAGTTTATAATTAGCCTAAAAATAAAATATAATTAAGAGAATACTAAAATTACTAACTTATTTATTAAAACATAAGTTAAAAGAAAATATATATTTTTTGAAAAATTTCTTTTTTATAAGAAAAGTAAAAAAATAAAAGTTATCCCAAAATGTGACTATATTTTTTTTTTTAATCCTTTTCCTTCTTTTTCAAATAAAACCAACTAAAAATGAACATAACAGCGAAAATAAAGATTAGACAAAAAATAAGTATTTAATGCTAAAAACAGGTTAAAGTTCGGGGAGGGTCAAAAATCACGTGTCTACATTTGCCCCTCTTTGTCTGTGAACACGAAAGTGTTTTCAGACAAAGAAGTAGACAACGAGACAAGTTTTGACCCTACTATTATTTGAAATGAAAAAGAAAAGAGGGAAAAGATGCGACCGAGTCCTGATTTTGGACAGCCTACATATCCCGGGTTATAAGGGAATCAGGTCACGTGTAGTTCAAGGGATGAGATGGGAAGTGGAATATACTGAGATGGAGAGTCGAGTGAGGTCTTGTCGAGGTTCCGGTTCGTGGCTTCCGTCATTACATAAACAAAATACAATAAAGAAAAAATACAATATCTTATCTACTCTACTTGTCTTGAGTCTTCCTGTAGTTCTCCCATTTGGATCTTCAGTTATCATCTCACCCTCTTTTGGTGGGTACCTTGACCTTGGAACTGAGGTTTGAGATTTGAACTTGAAACTTAGATTGAGTCTTTGATGCTCTTTCACATGACAGTCTGAGATAGTTCTTGAATGCTTGTTTTCTTGACCACTAGTTGAATATAAACTGACGTCAGGATGCCAGGCCGCTACATGCATTTGAAAACTAATTCTGATTGTCATTGAGATTGAATGTCTGGTAAGAGTTGGGACTGTGTGTTCGGACATCAAGATCATGTTCTACCCAGAAAAACCTACAAGACATCATAAACAAAAGAAACAAACAAAATTTTTTGCCCCAGTTTTCACTGAAAATTTTTGTGAGTTATTAGCAATTGTAAACTTTATAAATAAACTTAGATCAGGAAATGTATATCCTAGGAGAAAAATGAAAATAACTGTCTTCGACTAGAAAATATTTATCCTAGGAGACGAAATGCGAAATAATTGTCTGCTACTAGGAAATGTCTATCCTAGGAGACGAATGCAAAATAATTGTCTGCTACTAGGAAATGTTTATCCCAGGAGACGAATGAAAAATAATTATCTACTACTAAGAAATGTTTATCCTAGGAGACGAATAAAAAAAAAAAATGTCTACTACTAGAAAATGTTTATCCTAGGAGACGAATGCGAGATAATAAATGTCTACTACTAGGAAATGTTTATCCTAGGAGACAAATGAAAAATAAATGTCTACTACTAGGAAATGGTTATCCTAGGAGACGAATGAAAAACAAATGTCTCAGACTAGGAAATGTCATCCTAGGAGAAAAATGAAAAGCGACTAAATTTCATTTTCAGGAGGGTCTTGCTATAACTAAATTCCATTTTTTTTAGGAGGGTCCTGAGCTGAAAAGTAAAGTCCCATTATCCAGGAGGGTCCTGCTAATCCCATTTTTTTAGAAGGGTCCTGAGCTGAAATGTAAAGTTTCCTTATTCAGGAGGGTCCTGCTAATCCCATTTTTTCAGGAGGGTGTCCTGAACTGAAATGTAAAGTCCCATTTTTCAGGAGGGTCCTGAGCTGAAAAGTAAAGTCCCATTTTTCAGGAGGATCCTGCTAATCCCATTTTTTCAGGAGAGTCCTGAACAGAAAAGTAAAGTCCCATTATCCAGGTGGGTCTTGCTAAACTAAATTTCATTTTTCAGGAGGGTCCTGCTAATCCCATTTTTCAGGAGAGTCCTGTTAATCCCATTTTCAGGAGGGTCCTGAACAGAAAATAAAGTCTCATTATTCAGGAGGGTCCTGAACATAAAATAAAGTCCCATTTTTTGGGAGGGTCCTGAACAGAAAATAAAGTCCCATTTTTCAGGAGGGTCCTGAGCGAAAAATTAAAGTCCCATTATTCAGGAGGGTCTTGAGCTGAAATGTTAAGTCCCATTATTCAGGAGGGTCCTGAGCTGAAAATTAAAGTCCCATTTTCCAGGAGGGTCCTGAGCAAAAAATTAAAGTCCCATTATTCAGGAGGGTCCTGAGCTGAAATGTAAAGTCCCATTTTTCAGGAGGGTCCTGAACAAAAAATTAAAGTCCCATTTTTCAGGCGGGTCCTGAACAGAAAATTAAAGTCCCATTATTCAGGAGGGGTCCTTAGCTGAAAATTAAATCCCATTTTTCAGGAGGGTCCTGAGCAGAAAAGTAAAGTCCCATTTTTCAGGAGGGTCCTGTTGATCCCATTTTCCAGGAGGGTCCTGAGCAGAAAGGTAAAGTCCCATTTTTCAGGAGGGTCCTGAGTTGAAATTTAAAGTCCTATTTTCCAGGAGGGTCCTGAGTTGAAAAGTAAAGTCCCTTTATCCAGGAGGGTCCTGTTGATCCCATTTTTTCAGGCGGGTTCTGCTGATTCCATTTTTCAGGAGGGTCCTGCTAATCCCATTTTTCAGGAGGGTCCTGAGCAAAAAATAAAGTCTCATTATTCAGGAGGGTCCTGTTGATCCCATTTTTCAGGAGGGTCCTGAGCAAAAAATAAAATCCCATTATCCAGGAGGGTCCTGTTGATCCCATTTTTCAGGAGGGTCCTGCTAATCCCATTTTTCAGGAGGGTCCTGCTACAATTAAGTTCTTAAAGAAAAATAACACGAACAACTTTTTTTTAGTTTGCACCAGAAATTATTTTTGTGAATAACTTGTACGATGCAAAATACTTATGCCAAAGAAAATAAAATACAAGAAAGATATGCATATAGGATGTGGGGTCCCTTGAAATGAACGATCATAGGGATGTTCGATTCTAAAAATGCAACTAGGGTGTTTGTTCCCTAAAAACACCTCTAAGGTATTATTCTCTATAGTCAAAATGCAACTAGGATGTTTGTCCCCTAGGTTGAAAAGAGATAAAGTGTTTGTTTCCTAACATACGCATAAGGTGTTTGATCCTTAAGGTGAAAATACAACCAGGGTGTTTGTTTCTTAAAAGCATCATTAGGATACAGTTCGTTCCCTGAGAACTCAAGAAGAAAAAAGGATTTTTCTTTTTATTTATTTATTTATTTTTAGAAAAGAAAAAAATTAATTCTTTTATTTTTGCCCCTGTTTTGATATTGGGGAACTGCAATTTTTTTATTTTTTATTTTTTTTAAAAAATAAAATATCCTAGACTTTTTTTCCAGTGACATGATGCTTTTATTTGGTGAGACCGATTCACATTATAGGACTGCCTACGTATCCTACCATAGCAAGAATCAGGTCAAACGTACTTCACACAAAACATCTTTTGACTTCAGTTGGTACCAACAATCAGTATTATGCATAGGAATTATCACCAGTTACTTTCGGACAAACTCGGGATCAACTTAGAAGTAACTCCTATAATTTCAAATGGTACCTCAAACATACTTAAGTATTGACAAGATAAGTTCAACTTACCTTAATCAAAGGTTTAGAATTATTTCTATCCTCATGTTTCAAATGTCCTTACCAAAAATAGAGTCCTCATTTACTCACAAAAGAATCAATTAAAATCTTAGGACATTGTCAAGCCACTCACACTCGGAAAGATATTTAATGCATGCAACAGAGATACCATATGCTTGGCCGTCATGTAAGTATCCACTAATATGAGAACACTAAAAATGAGATCAAGTAGGACTTGTCATTGGCTTGTAATATAAGCTTAGGGGATGGGTAGGATATTCGTTTGGGATAGAGTGACTATTCCTTCCTTAAACATTGCACTATGCACTATGCGCTCAATATTTTACGTTTTCACACTTGTTTTTCATTTGCTTTGATGCTTCTTCTCGTTTTCTTTGACTTTTCACCTCACTTTTTGTTGAGTTTTTTTTTTTTTTTCCTTCTTGCTTTTTTCTTCTGGTCTTACATTTTTCCTTGAACCTTCACATTTCTATCTTTTTGTTTTTTCATTCAACTTAGATCTTTACTAGTGCGCTCAAGAAGACAGGGCTAAAAGGGGGGTAGTGCATTTATACACTGAAAAAGATATAGGCCAAAATTTGGTTGTCCAATAAAAAGGCTTTAGGCTCAAAAGAGGGATTCTATGGATTAAATTTCATTTGGTAGGCTTCAAAGGCACAATCGGAGCAAATAAAGCCTACAATCCTTTCTCAAGTCAAGTGTTCCTCAAAATTTCGCCTCAACAAACATTCGGGCCAAGTTCTAGATCAACGAAGCTATGTCATTGAATTTTTGATCTAAAACTCACCACACAATACACATGAAACAATGAGTTTAGATTTATTCTAACCTTGATTTTGAATGAGAATTTCTCAAGTGTAACTTTAGCATAATCAAGAGGTACCAAAAGAAATTATGGTTCACAGTAAAGTTGGCCCATCCATTATGCCAAGTAATTTAACACTTATTCTTTTCTCATGCACATTTCTAAGTATGTTAGTACCAACAAAATCAATAGATTATTATTTTACATATATATATATATATATTTTAAGTGGGACCGAACTCAAAAGAAGAGTTGCCTACGTATCTTGTTGAAACAAGAATCAGGTCAGACGTAGTTCAGAAAATTTTAGATAAAAAACTTTGTTTTTTTTTTTTTTTTTAAATTTTTTGAATAAGATTTTTTTTTTTTGAATTTTTAAATAAAGATAAAAACTTTTTGTTTGATTTTTTTTTTTTTTTTAGGATGACCGAACCCGAAAAGGCTGCCTACGTATCTCATTTGGGTGAGAATCAGGTGTTCATAGTTCGTAAAAACCATAGAAAAATTATATATATATATATATATATATTTTTTTTTTTTTAATTCCCAAAAATTTCTTTTTTTTTCTAAGAAACTGTTATAAATGTTGGAGAAAAAGTTACTATCTTCTGTTTCATTAAGCTGCCTAAAGCCAGTCAACAATCGAATGGGCCTTCCAAATAAATGTCAAAGAGCACATAAGATGCACATGCTTGTCATATAAGGAGGAACCCCTGTCCTAGACAGACCCGACCCCTGTGTCGAGTTCCGCTAAGTCAAATGCACATGACGCAGATAAAGCGGAGCCTATAGGGATAGTCACATCTGAGTTTCAGTTCTACTAGGTTTAACCTGATGGAGATAAGTGTCTAGACTGGCTTACCCGAGCGGACACTCGAGCCAAGGAGGGACAACTTATTCGGTAGCAGAGCTATTCCGCCTTCGTTGCTGATCCAAACCCCGCCTAACATGTGTGACTAATAATCCTTCACCAGGTGCCTGGACACTCTGGCTTTATCTCAAAAAAGAAAGTAGGATGCATACTTTGCATTCCTTCTACCCTATATTTCAGAGACTCAGAAGGGGTGCACAAGAGAAGATAATTTATAGTACAATTCAACAATATCAAAACGATAAATGAGCAGCACGTAGCACATTAGGCCA
Organism: Capsicum rhomboideum; assembly: GCA_031232105.1. NCBI lineage: Eukaryota > Viridiplantae > Streptophyta > Magnoliopsida > Solanales > Solanaceae > Capsicum > Capsicum rhomboideum. Next base: position 95,468,758 of record CP124708.1, on the reverse strand, counting down.
ACAAATACAATATCCAAATAATTAAAGCAAGTATAAGTCAATATCAAAAGCTCGAATTCTGGTTATTCCCCAGCAGAGTCGCCAGAGATGTCACACCCCTTTTCCGTTCGAGGTAGAAGGGTTTTTCCAATTAAAGTGACTGGATTGAATAGGGATTATTTTTATTTACAGAGTTGCCACTTGGAATTGAGTTATGGTGTTCCAAGTCACCAAAAGGAAGTTGACTGTTTAATATTGGTCTGCGAACTAGAAATCCGGATAAGGAATTCTATTGATCGAGGGGAAGGTGTTAGGCATCCCTCGAGTCCCGTGGTTCTAGCACGGTCGCGTTATTGACTTATATTCGGCTTAAGTTATTTCTTGGATAATTATGTTTGATTAATTGCTTTGATTAATTGCTTTATTTACCTAAGGATTATGAGAGAAACTATGACTTATGTTTTTGGCTGAGGAGCGTAACCACACACAGAGCCTCGTAATTATAGAAGTTGATCAAGGAGCGTAACCACACACATGATCGACCTCGATATATCAATTGATTTTTTATCTTTTTTTTTTTTTTTTTTTCATTCTTACTATGTCGTGACTTATTTTCGCTCCTTTTCTCGCGTTAGCGTTAAAGGCATTTTACTTGTCTTTTCTAAATTCGAGATAATTTTTCTTATCCAATTTTTTTCTCTCTTTCAACTCATTTCTTTATATTTACAACGAGTTTAAATTAATCCGCAACTGACCTCGCTCCCCTTACAAATATTTTTCTTTTATTTTTCTTTTCACTCCAAGTGTTATTTTATTGTAAGTGTTTTCTCCCTAATGGCTATTCTCTATTCTTTATTTTTTTTTTTCTAACAAAATAATTATTTCATGTCGGGTGAAGAATTCGCAACTTAACAATGAATTTCAACGTATGCTAACCCTATATAAACATGTTCTCATAAAATTTCATGTATTAATCAAGATAAAGTACAAATTGAATCTTTTTGCACCTCTAAAATTCAACGTTTGAAAAGAAACTTGACTCCGAACCTCGAACGAAAACCTCAATCTCCGGCTTACAAACCTTCAAAGAAGCTCTCTGTTTTTTTTTTTAATGACATTCTTCTCTATTTCTTTTCCTCGAGTGTTGTGTATTTGCTCGTTTTTCTTTATCTTTACCTACTGTTTTGGGATTGGATGGTTGCTGTGGTTATATATGTTTAATATTGTTGTGTTATTTTTCTTCAAGTTGTGTATTGTAGTTTCCTCCTTCACTTTATTTTTTCTCTTTTTCCTTAGTGTGTTCTTCTCTTTTTTTTTTTCTATCTTTTCTTTTTGTTTTCTCCTCTCTCTCTCTCTCTATTATACTTAACAAATACATGGTTAACAAAACCTTTCACATGGTTTTGCATGCATGCAACAGCTGCTTGGAGACAATTTAACATGTAGGCATGTTATAAAAAAAAAACACATTAAAATATAAGATCACGTTAAACTACAAAACTAAGCATAAATAAATAATCGGATAACTAAGTATACAATTCATGATACTAGCCTCATGTAAATAATCAATTTTTAATATTAAATAATGCATGAAGCCATTTGAATAATTTTATTCATGCTTGATTCACATTAAAACTTATAACATAATAATACATGATCGGATAAGAACCTGTGTGACGAATTAAACCGAGTATAAAAGCAAAAACGCCAGTCACCGGAAACTCGAAATGGGGACCAAAATCCGAACTCCAACTCGCGAACCTTTAAGAAATACTCTCTGTATTTGATTGTCAAGTATTTTTTTTTTTTTAAGTCTTGTGCTCTCTGCCTCTCTTTTCTTTGTAGTTGCTGCTGTTTTTTTTCCTTCTTTGTCCGTTCCCTCACTGTTTTTGTGTGTGAATATGTATAGTCTATATGGTAGGTGTCTGTTTGTGTTAGTAGTGTGCAAGTATAGTAGTAGTAGTACGTGTATTGTGTGGTAAATGGGGTGGGGACGTGGGGTTATGGGTAGGTGTAGGTTAGGGGAAAGTTGGGATTAGTTTAGGATTTTCTTTTTCTTTTTCTTTTTTTTTTATTTGAAAGATAAAACAATAATGATATAAATATTGACTAATTAATTTATAGTAAGAAAATATAGGAAGAGTTTATAATTAGCCTAAAAATAAAATATAATTAAGAGAATACTAAAATTACTAACTTATTTATTAAAACATAAGTTAAAAGAAAATATATATTTTTTGAAAAATTTCTTTTTTATAAGAAAAGTAACAAAGAAAAGTTATCCCAAAATGTGACTATATATTTTTTTTAATCCTTTTCCTTCTTTTTCAAATAAAACCAACTAAAAATGAACATAACAGCGAAAGTAAAGATTAGACAAAAAATAAGTATTTAATGCTAAAAACAGGTTAAAGTTCGGGGAAGGTCAAAAATCACGTGTCTACATACACGATTTTTGAGGTGATCAATGCATTTTGAGGAAGATTTTCAATTGAAGTTTAGTGAAAAGTTTGTCCAAAGTCAACACTTTGAGTTAATGAAGTCGGATTTGTATTTTGACAATTCCGTAACGTCTGGAGGGATATTTATGATTTTTTTGGATGTTTTGCATGGATCTCGAGGCGCTCAGGAGTGATTTGGATCGTTGGCTAAGTTTCTAGTTAAGTTTGAAAATTTGAGTTGACCACAATCAACATTCGGCCAAGACTATCTTGGATCAATGATTTGATGATTCCAACAGATTTGAAGTGTTTGATGATTAATTTGCATATTTAGTTTGTGTTTGAAGGGCCTCAGATGAGTTTTGGGTGCTTGTTCGAAGATTGATATTTTAATATTGTTGAGCTTAAATGAAACCACTTGAAACAAGCTTCAAGTAGTGTTTTGATTGAACCATTAAATACGTATCGTGCATTTCAAATCATGGTAAAAAACATTGTCAAATTCTGAGTTCAGATGAGAAAGTTATGGTAATTTTACCTGGAGGGGTTATTGTTGATAATGGTGCCACCACAAAAGCTGCTATTTGCCGCAATTGCAAAGGTTCGCAAATGCGACTATCATTTTCTTATTATTACAGCATTTTATATACTTTGTTGCATAACATTTTATTTGGATGAATTTTTATATAACGTAGAAGAATCCCCCAACGAGGTTAATTCATTTAAATGAGTTTCTTTACTATTTTCTCTTAGTTTTCTCTCAGTATTAAATCATGTTAAAAAGGGTTTAAAAGGGACTTCAATCAATTTTATCTTCTTAAATTATAATCTGAATTTAAAACAAACATTTCAATGCACAAGAAATTTGAACTTTCTCGAAATTCTGAAATCAACCGCTTTCAAACACTTTCAACTTAGCAAAATAATCAAATCAAGTGTCTTGTTGTAACTCTCGTCTTAATTTAACTTGTATAAAGTTCAATTATTTTTGAAAGCTGAAGTTTTTTTAAGAGCCAACACATATGTTAAGATTTTAAAATAAATTTGCTTAGCCATAAAAGTTTAAAATCCGCAAGGAATTTTTAAAGTGCTAGATACCTTCTTTAAAATTCAATTGAACCATTACCCCAACTCTGATTTTAAAATAAAAGGTTTTTTTATAGATACCTTTTAAGATGTTTTTTTAGTTTTTTAAAAAATCTAAGTGGCGAATCTTTTATTTATTTTTAAAAATAATTGTCAAGTTATATTGTTTTAATTAAGTTTAAATACGCCGTAACAGGGGAGATAGGAAAGTGAGAAAGAGAAAGATGCGAATATAAATTGTTGCATAAATATGGTGGGTTAACTAGCATACAATCACAAACAAAGAAAATAGAGAAGAAAAATAACACATGAATTTAACGAGGTTCGGCTAGGCCTAATCCTCCAAGCAAAAATAGAGAGAATTTTCCACTATGAAAGAAAAGAAGTGTACAATGCTTGAGAATCCCTAACTACATCTCCTATATATGGTTCCCTAGTAGTCTCAAACCTATAAGGAAAAGGTTCTCCCAATCCTACAAAGACTATATTTTCCTTTCTCAAATCTATTAGGACAAAAAGTTTCCTAAACCAATAGGGATTACGAGTTTCTTAAACTATATAAGGAAAAAATTCAAGACATAATTAACAAATCTTTCCCATGGTTTGAATTCCCTTCATCAGTAAGAACAACGTCTTTCTGCCTTGCCTTCAGCCCTCGAAAGGGCTAACTGAGTACTGCACACACCAATCAAGTCTACGCAATGCCTGAACTTATTGGTCGGGACTGCCTTGGTCATCATATCAGTTGGATTATCATGTGTAGACACTTTCTTCACATAAACAACCCCTTTGCAGCCTACCACATTTTGTCCCTTTAGCAAGGAACCAAACTTCCATGTTCAATTCATTTGAAGTGACTCAATCTCTTTACCCATAGCACCAACCCATTGACCTGCTTCTGAGCTAGAAATAGCTTCTTTATAGATACGCTCCAGTACGTCAATGGTCTCTGCAACTGACAAAGCAAATTCTACAAAATTTACATATCCAAGAAGATTTTCATGGTCAACTACATTTACAAATCTTTTTGTTCGTATGATCACTTTCTTCTCTCTACCTGATGCAATGTTATAGGGTTGTTGTACAGGTACATCAACATTATCATCTTGATTAATGTTTTGCACCTCCTCCACTTCTGAACTACTGGGCTGAGCTAGTGGAGATTTAATTTCTAGCTCTATACGGTCACGGACACCACAATATGTTTCTGCTATTGCCTTCTCCTTCTGACTGTCCAGTGAGGCAGATTCATTGAATGTTACATCCTGTCACGATCCAACTAAATGGATCATGAGGGAACCTACCCTAATTCACCTAGATAGGAACCCTTACCACCCAATGATAAATATGTGAAAGTCATAAAAGAAAATCATTAAACACTTCAATTATTGCAAAATTTATTATAATTCTTCAATACATAAAGAAATACTCTACCCCGAAGATCTAGTCTAAACAGGTACAAAAACTTCTATAAGACAAGATTAATAGCTAGACTTAGCTTCTACCATATGAATGAGAAGACGGAAGCTGCTGAAGAATCTCTATCCGTACTAAGCAATGAAACCTTAACTGATCCTGCAATAGGCTATATCCCAAAAAGGATATAGCAAGAGTAGCATCAGTACAACAACACGTAATTGTAAGCATCATCGGCTAGCCCAAGTTAAATTATGTAAACACAACATAAATATCAGAAATAAAATATGCACTTAATTAAATAAGAAGTCAACTTAAACTCTCATACTTTTCTTTATCACCCTCTTGATTTTGTACTCTCTTCATTAGACCCTCACTTACGTTACATCAGTTTACACTAATCCGTAAGTCCACCAAAGCAACATTCAACTCTAATGTCTTACCTCTCAACACTTCCTGTCACCTCTAGCTATGCTTATACCACTTCCCAATTCAAGACTCCAATAGCACATAATCTCTATGAATTTCCAAACCACTAGTAACTAGCCAATTCCAACTCATCTATGATCATACTTGTGGTTATACCCACCAGTTAGGGACAACACAGGTATTCACCTTCACATACATATTAATACTTAATTAAGGATAAAACAATGTCTCAAGCTTATAGCACCAAAAAACAGCTACCTTCACACAATCAAGTCAAGTAAATAGGAAAACATGAAATAAGTATAATTATTCAACCAGATCAATACCATGACTCACAACATTTAACATCAACCTCACCACAGTTTCCTATTCATGTAACTTCAACAATAATTACTCAATCCAAATATATCAATAGCGTGGACCACTCATGAATCCATATAACATCAGTATTATCAACCGATTCACTTAAAGAACCCAAATAACAACAACAATATAAGCCAGTCCATTCATAAAATCGTCAAACTCATCAATATTGTGTACACTCATGCTATGGAAATTATAAATACCTACTATCTATGAGCTGCAGGGGACGAGCTCTGTTTATGTACCAAATAACTCTGACATCTAGTGTCTACCTCCCTTATGCCAAAATAAGTGTTATACCACCTTTATTCCGACCTTCCCATCCTTATACTCCCTGAATCCCACCAATTTTGTGACGATGACCTTTACTAGTTTATCTCACAATATCTATCTATATCTTGACATATACAATCACAATATGAGATAACACAATCACCTTTGTATTTCAAAATAAGTCTTTTTACACAATCCATTTTAGATGATTAAACAACTTATAAAACTATCCAACAACTTAAATATACACATCATGCATTGCAACAGGTAAGCAAATAGGCAGTTAATATACACACATAAACTAAATTATGTCCCAACTACAATTATACCATCACCTACCCCTTTCCACCAATAATAATATCTGGAGCCTAATGACACATAGAACAAGTACACAAACATTGCCTTAGAATTAACCTCAGACCACCGATATCTAGAATACACCCACTACCATTCTAATCCACACTCTATTACTCCTAGCCTTCCATATGAACTCTTACTCCTCTCCCAATCACATAATCAATTCATTAAACTAGGAACCATGCATTCACATCCCATCACACTGACACTTATTAATTTAACCACACCACACTATCATAACCCAATGTTTTAACTTACTAAATTAATTATGTGTAAGGAATGATAGGATAGCATCAATAACGTCACAACTCATTCAAGAATAACCATCTTATTCATATAATCCTAACATATCGATTTTATCCATCCAAACTCCATGTGTGTAGGCCTACGCATGGAATCTCCCGTCAATCTATGATATGCATATATTTTCTAATACAGGTAATTGCTACTCAATTAAACCTAGCCTACCTAGGCGCCAAGCAGCTGATATGGGAACATGAACTTGAATCTCTGGCTCTATTCTAGTGATTTTCGTCATAAAATTCGCAAGGAAATGTCTAGTTTTACCCCATCCAAGCATGCCATCTCTTCTCCATTGCTTCAGAGCCTTGAGACAACCCTAAGGTTTTTTTTTAAAATGAAGTCTCATTCTGTTACTACTAAAAGAAGAAGGGTGATTAAAAATTCAGATGGACTATTTCTGTTTCTCGGTGTCTTGCTATAGCGGCCTACATTCCGCTACCACGGTGCCACTATAGCAGGGAAATTCTTGCTATAGCTGGGTGATGTCAGTCCACCTAAAAATTTCTACTCCAAATTTATTTAATTACGTCTTTATACACCTATTTCAAAGGTATTAACAAAATTCCCGCATCCCATACCCTTTGGACGTGGTGATTTTTAGTAATAATAGATCGCTCATTACAATAGATACCAACTTATATCGTTTATCCTTGAGCAATCACGATAGGAAAAGAACTGGATTGGAAATGCACCCGGATCATTAGCCCTCACGCGTTGATTATAAATTCTTACCTCACAACTTTCTTTACCAAAATTTACAAAAGAGTTTACCTGGATTACACCACACTTATTAAAATATAAAACTTACATAATTTATCGCACCCAAGACTCACACGAGATCACTTTTTACAAAAGATTATGAGTACCCAAGGTAATCAAATCCTCGTCAATATGCCTAGAAATCATAATTACTCAAAAAAAGAAAGAATGAAGATTCTCGAAAATAGACTGGGTCCCACTATAATGGGAAAATTCCTGCTATAGCGATGCTGCTATAGCGAGCTACTGGCTGCTATGGCGGGACAAAATAGTTTAAACTCAAAAACTATTTCACGCCCATTTATCAATTCTAAACTAAAAACTCCCCTCCCCTCTCCGATCAACTTGTTCTAGACGCTAGAATCAAAGTAAATTTTGTTCTAACTTTGCCTCCTTGCTTTTTAATCTCAATATAGTTATTTATGCACTTTAAATCATAGAAAACATATGGTTTTAGGGTTTGTTTTTAAAATCAAAATTTTGTTTGAATTTGGATGAATTTTTGAAGCATGGTTGCTTCTCTTACGTTTACAATGCCCCATGACGCTCTAGGCATAAGAGTTACAGAGTTTATAGCTGATTTGGGGCTTGAACAAAAGTAGAATGTGAAGGGTTATTTTTCTAAATTTTCTTGACAATTAGGCTTGTATAGTGGTTTAAACACCCAAATTTTAGTATACAATACTCCCATGACGCTTCTCCATCCCTGATCTGTGCTTAAAATGTCAAAAATGGAAAATTTGTGCAAAAGGCGCCATTGATACATTGATTCAAGTTTGGGGAAGATAAAGGCTGCTATAGTAACCTCATCCTGCTATGGAATCCCTAATATGGCAGCCCCTCTATAGCGAGAACATTTCTGCTATAGTGGTCATGTGACAGCAGGATACCTTACGCTATAGCGGGAGGCAGGCACTAGCCTCCATGAAATTTTGAGACTTAGATTTTTCTAAACCTTGCAATTAGTTTAGTACTTCTATGAATTCTAACTTACTTTTCACATAATTTTTGCAGGATTACTAACTTCATGGCTGAAAATTAAGAAAACATTCCCTCTTCCTTCCAAAGATTCCCTGACCCAGAATTGTCAAGATAGATTCTAGGACTATCGGAGGATGAGATTCTTCTATGAGAGCGGGTTCCTCATGAGGGGCATAGCGGAGGTAGCACTAGAGTTCTGCAACAGGTTCCAGGAGGTTGGTTGGATGCCATTGGTGGAGGCTTATCAGGATGGGGTCTTGAGCTGGTCAGGGGGTTCTATGCTTTCCTCTCGATCGTGTTTTGAGACGATCCCCACCTGAATATCTATATTTGGAGAGTACATGTCCCCATGGATGTGTCCAAAATTAATGAGGTTCTGGGGATGCCTGACGTCCCCAATACTGAGTACCTGGCCAAAGCCTGGGAGATGAACATGTGGTGGCTGAGGCTGACCGGTATAAAGTCTACTGTGCTAGTACCGAGGGGATTAGGATCACACACTTCACTGTGATTCTTGGAGATGGCTGAATCTGGTGACCAAAAGGATTCATCCTTTGGGTAACACTTCTGACGTGACTTGCCTTGAGCTCTGGTGGTGGCTTACGGTATACGGGGGATTTAGATAAATGTGGAGGCATAAAATTGTGATGGAGTGGAAGGATTTCTACCGGGGCAACAAAAAGATTCCCTACCTTCTGAGTTTAATTTTTGAGCTGTGCAGGCATGTAGGGGTGCCTAGGGACTTAAAGTGCGACATACCCTTCTATCCCCTCAAGCTGAAGGGTGCTTCTTTCTAGAGCAAAAAGAAAAGAAAGATGGGCACCGATGGGGAGAGAAGTAGAGAATTAAAGAATGATGATGATGATGATTCCCCTCCCACCCAGCCCCCAATTTCCTATGGGCACCTGGAGCAGGATTTGGCTGCCTCGAGGAGCTTTCTAGAGCAGGCTCACTTGCCTCCATAAGGTACATCCCCTTCTAGTTCCACATCCCCACCTACCATTGCTCAAGACTATACAGAGCACCGGAAGGATCTGAATAAAGAGAAGAAGAAGAAAAAGAGGCACTCACGGGATTGCATGCTATCTCGGATGTGGAACACTACTAAGGTCATGTTCAAGTGCGTTGTACGTAATAAGCCTCTCCCCAAGCTATAGAGAGAGAGAAAGAGGACATACTGGAGTTCTCCTTTCTGAGTAGCTTAGACGGAGAGGTATAATGAACCAATTCATTGTTACTCTGAATTAGGAGGAAAAATTTGTACATAGTCCTTTCTTAGGTGATTTTTGAGAAATTCAGGGCTAGTCTAGTGTTAGAAGAATTTTAAGGATGTACTACTTTAGAAAAATATGGTATTAATGTGAGTATTGGTGGTGATGTTGGACTTGATATTTGGATAGATAATGAGTTTAAGAAGCTGTAGCAACTCCCAATACCCAAAACGAAGTTGTAAAACTACGGTTATAGAATTTTCCATGGAGGGGTTGATTCGCGATGTCATATTTCAAAGAATGTGTTGTAAAATAATCATAACTGAAGAGATACCCTGAGATTCTACCTCGAGACCACTGCAGCGAAAAAAGCACCACCGCAACAATAGCTGTTATTAAGTCGCGAACTGCTGTAGCGGTAATTTAATTGCTACAGTGGTAGCACATATTATTTTGATAGTTTTAAAAACTCAAAAAATGTTTTGCATTCTCACTTTTCCAAAAAACACAAGTAAGGGCTTTGCAAAGGGGAATTTCTACAGAATTCTTAAGGTTTTCATCTTTGAAGGTAAGTTTCTTACAATCTAAAATTGAATTAATTCTTAGAATCCATAGAAATCATGAGAAAACTTATTCATTGTAGAATTTGGTGGTTTAACCCTAATTCATGGAATTGATGTTAATTGGTGGGAATGAGTATATAATTAGTAGATAATGGTCCTAGGAAATACTAATGGGAGCAGAATTTTAGTTATTCATGCTAATTAATGTGGGGTTCATGAGGTTTAAGGAGGGAGAAAACCCTAAGATGATGACTAAAGGAAATGTTGTAATTAAAATGGTAAGTGTTAATCCCTAATGGTTAAAGAGGGATGAATTTATTAAAATGGGTGTATAATCTTATTGTAATAGATCAAGAGCAAGTTGAAAGGACAAGAAAAGGCAACCTTGTGGCCTAGAAGTGTTGTTGATCAAGGAATCGAGGTAGATTATGGTTTATTTTATCAATTAGACTTGTTTGACTATGTGCTTGTATATGAATTGGATGTTGTGATGTCTTTCGAGCACTACTTGTGATTACTGACTGCATTGCATTTTCATACATATTGATGTTGTGGAGTTTATGGTTATGATGATCATGACATACCCCTTATGATGCTCATGAGGTTGATGATGATTGTGATCTTGTGGAGATGATAATGATGTTGATGAGAATGAGGAAAGAAATAGATGATGCACACATCTTGCATTTATATATTTCATGTGCATTGAGTGTCTAGCTATAACCTTATATTATGTTGCAACTTGATTGCTGAATTTGACTAAGTGTTGACATACTTGAGTATGAGTTGTATTCTCTCTAAAGTAAAATGTCATAAGTGTGTAATTGTCTTTGATTATAAGTTTTGTAATGATTTCTTTGAATCTATTTGATTTACTTATTTGTATGGTGTCAGGTTGAGTAGACCTATGATAGCTATCAGTATGTGTTGTTATACTGATGCTACCAGTGCATTTTTTTTATTGAGTGTAGAGCATGTTCTAGTGTTTGAAACAAGACCTCGCCTTTAGCTAGCGGTTTCAGACTCAGTTTCATGTCCCTTGCTTCAGGACTAAGACATTCTTTTCATTCCTTGTTTTGGATAATCATTTAGCTGTTAGACTTGACTTCTATTAGATGTTCTTGTATGGTGACTTCAGGTCCCAGAGATGTAATAAATAGAGGTTTTTGCACTCTATTAGCTTATGTATGTTGATGTTGTGGTCACAAGCCCTTTTAAAACTTGTTTGAAAATAAGGCTAATATAAGGGAGTTGTGAAAGTGACACTTGAGTTAGTGAGAGTTGAATTTAGTATGGTTCTCCCGCCATAGGTTAGAGTGGGTACCAATCATGATGGTTTGGGTCATGACAAGAGGGCTCTGGCTTCTCTAGCCACAAAGATGATGGGGCCTCCAGGTAGATCCCTGGGTGCATGTCAGCCTACCTCCCCACCCCTATTTTATTTCTAAATTTTGGATTTGGGTTTCCCCCGTTTGAGGAATGTAACAAATAATTTCTTTCTATTTTTGTGCATTGGATGGTTGTTATTATTAGACTAATAATGAATGCATATTAGTTAACTTATACTGTGCGTGTTACACCAATCATGTGATAACTAGCAACTTATAATTGTGTTTTCGACAGGTTGGGAATGAAATGAAAAATAGGGAAAATAACGTAGGGATTCTGCCCAGGCCCATCCCGCTATAGCGGCCTGCATGCCGCTACCATGGCACCACCATAATGGGAATATTCGCGCTATAGCAGGGCAGTGCCTGCTATAGCAGCCCACTGGAAGTAGCCCAGAAATTTTTTCCAATTCCTGTAGTCCCCCAATCCCTATTCCCCTGAACAACACTTTAATTCTAATATGTATAGCCGATAAACCACAAATCCAAGATCAAAACTCAGCAATTTGAAAAGGTTAACAATTCATCGAAACATAATTCTTACACCTTGGTTATAGATTACTAATTCAACATCAATGAATATACTAGGCTTTTTCCAAACATTTTAACATTTTTCATGCTCATGATTCTCACATAACAACCACCTAAAGCAAGGAAAACTGCAATAATTTAGCAATTTCATCTACTACCTTTACATGTACCTTCCACAATGATTCATGTTCAAGCATCAACTATTCACTTAATCATATATCCTGCAATTTCTCAATCAATAACATATGGACAATGTCCAACACTTCACTTATCACAAATTCTCAATTATCAAATCATTCACAATTCACACCATATCAGTTTGGACAAATTAATTGATTAATCAAATTTTTAGCCATCACTCTTGTTTCTCTAAACAGATCATTTCACTCACGTTCTCGACTACCATTATTGATCATCTAATCATTTAAACATAACCCTTATTTTCAGATACCAATTTGAACCTTCTAGGTTCCAACCCTATTACTTGTTTATTCCAAACGAAGTTATGGGACCTCAACTTGTTTTAATTGAGATACCAATTGGAATCAAGAGATACCAATTGGACTCAACCCATACAAACAATCATCTTGGACATAACAAGAGGAAAGAAAGAAGGGAAAAATTCCTAGAATGTGTCATAGCTTTTCGAAGATTAGATGTGGACGTCACATACCAATCCGCAAGACTCTACCCGACATTTGCTCTTGTTCTGGGAGGCTGATAAGCTAGGCTCTGATACCAACTGTCATGACCCAACTAACCAAATTGTGAGGGCACCTATCCCAATCCACCTAGATAGGAGAACCTTTACCACCCAATGATAAATATGCGGAAGTCATAAAAGAAAATCATTAAACCCTTCAATTATTACAAAACTTATTACAATTCCTCAATACATAAAGAGATACTCTACCCCAAAGATCTAGTCTAAATAGGTACACGAGCTTCAATAAGATAAGATTAATAACCAAGACTCAGCTTCCACCATAGGAATGAGAAGATGGAAGATGCTGAAGAATCTCTATCTGCACCAAGCTATGAAACCTGAACTGATCCTACAACAGGCGATACCCCAGAAAGGGTGTAGCAAGAGTAACATCAGTACAACCACACGTACTGGTAAGAAAAATCGACCAACCAAAGTTAAATAATGTAAACACAACATAAATATCCAAAATAAAACATGCACTTAATTAAACAACAAATCAAATTGAACTCTCATACTTTCCTTCACCACCCTTCGAATTTTATACTATCTTCCTTAGACCCTTACTTACCTTACATCAGTTTACACTAATCTACAAGTCAAACACCAAAACAATATTTAACTTTAATGCCAAAACAATATTTAACTTTAATGCCTTACCTCTCAAAACTTCTTTTCACCTCTAGCTATGCATTTACCACTTCCTAATTCAAGATTCCAATCGCACATAATCATTTTGAATCGCCAAGCCTCCAGTAACTAGCCAATTCCAACTCATTTATGATCATACCTGTGGAGATACCTACCAATTAGGGACAACACACATATCCATCTTCATTCACATATTAGCACTTACTTAAGGATAAAACAACATCTCAAGCTTATAGTACCAAACCGCAACTACCTTTACACAATCAAGTCAAGTAAACAGGGAAGCATGAAATAAGTACAATTATTCAACCAGATCAATATCATGGATCATAACATTTGACATCAACCTCACCACAATTTTTTGTTCATGGAACTTCAATAATAATTACTCAATACAAATATATCAATAGCTCGGACCACTCATTGATCCGTATAACAATAGTATTATCAATCGGTTCACTCAAGAAACCCAAATAAGAACAAAATATAACCCGATACCATGTACGCACATGCTATGGATCTTATAAATGCCCACTAACCATGACCTACAAAGGATGAGCTTTGTCTATGTACCAAATAACCCATACATCTAGCGTCTGCCACCTTTATGCCAAAATAAGTGTTATATCACCCTTATTCCAATGTTCCCACCCATACACTTCCTAAATTCCACCAATTCTGTGATGATGACCTTTATCGGTTCATCTCACAATATCAATCCATGTCATAATATATACAATCACAATATAAGTAACACAATCACCCCTATATTTCAAAACAAGTCTTTTTACACAATCTCATTTTTAGATGATTAAACAACTTGTAATACTATCCAACAAGTTAATATACATATCATGAATTCCAATAAGTAGACAAAGAGGCAATTAATATGCACACATAAATGAAATTGAGTCTCAACTACCGCTTTCCACCAATAATAATATCCGAGGCCTAATGAAACATAGAATAAGTACATAAACATTGCCTTAGATTAAGCTCAGACCACCAATATCTAGAATACACTCACTACCATTCTAATCCATATTTCATATCATGCCTCGAATTCCAACGGGGCGGACTGGCATCCGAAGCCGTTAAGGCCCGAGAGAACCAATCTTCATTCATGAACATTCATATGCATGCCACTAAAAGAACAACACTCTACCTCATGTAGATACTAATTGCCAATGGCGGAAGTCATGGAAAACATATGATATATATGAAACTTGGCCGTTGGGGCCACCATGTCAAAAGCATACATTCTTTCACTCATTTCATTTGTCCCACAACGTCTACAAAGCCTCTACAGATACATAGACATAGCCAACCTAAATTCGGGATAAGTCCCCATTTTATACAACATTTATAATACCAAAACAAATGTACATAGTGACTCGAAAAGCCCCGAACCAACTGGAGCTCACCAATGATCCACAAGTGATCCGCAACCTACTGAGTAGGTCTACTAGTACCTGTACCTGCAGCAAGTAAGGTAAGTCCCCCAAGGGACGTCAGTACGAAGAATGTACTGAGTATGTAAGGCTATAAGAAACTGCATGTAACATAAGAACTTCAATGGAATCAAATACAAGTGACTAATCAATATGGATAAACCACCATTCTGTATGTGTGGAACCATGTACGTTACATTCATTACTTTCTTTGCTTTTACGCTCATTCATTCCTTCATCATTCATTCATCATTCATTCATATAATGCCCGGGCCCCAAGCTGATCAGTGGGTCATAACAATAATCAATTGGGATCGACCCATGCTAGGCTTTCCTTTTTGCCCCTGGGATACCACCCGTAGTTGTGGGATCGACCCATGCTAGGTGTTCTTTTCCACCCTCCGGGATACCACCCGATATATTGGGATCGACCCATGCTAGGTATTTTAACCCCTGGGATACCACCCAAGAATAAAGACTTTTATTACATCACTTCTTTAATCTTTGAGATAGTTCATTCAGTGGTCATAACATTATTGGAACTTTAGAACGTAACATTATTGGAATGTTGGAACCATGTCCACAAATATGTGACTCATGAATAACAATTGGTCAATGAATAAGAAACATGTGAATAATAATATATGACAACCTGAAATGAGATACCTTTGAACAATTTGGAATGGAACAAGTTCAATAACAATGTGAACAATATGTGCTGCAGAAGGATACGAAAAAAGGTAAGCTTACATACCTTATCTTCTCAATATGAATACACAGTCCTATATGTGAATACAATGATCCAGCTCCTTCCTTACATTTTACTCTACAACACAAGTACATAACGGAGCTCACGTTAACAACTAACTACCTTAAAAGTGCATAAGACGACAATGAGTTACATGGTTGCCCTATAACGTCATTTCACCCTTTACAAGACCATTCACGACATTGTCATGCCAACAATACCACAACATTCCACACATTGACCAAGACATCATAAACCAATAGCATTTCACACCAAGTTTATCCTTTACGCTTCCTCATTAACACTACGTCACAATTACTCCATCAAGTCACCTCAATACGTTTCATAACACACATGAACATCACTAAAACTACATTTTCCTTTCAATACGTCATCAATTCCATGCACAATTGCGCAACAACAATTCCAAATGTTATACACAAAGAGAAATCAAGTTAAGGACATAACCACATCTTACATGTTGATATTTATTCCATCAAGTTCACTTCCTTCAAGACCACAAGTCTCTTTTCAAGTTCAAATCACATAGGTAACACATCTTTTAGCAAAAAGCAAAAGTGCACTACTCAACACTTTTAGACATAACCAACATGATTTATACACCATCTTGAGCATATAATATATATGAAACCATGAGAGTAAACACTTAACAAAGCTTACAAGAGGATGATCTTGTCCAAAGAGATGGTTGCCTTAGGGTTTATGAGATGGGAAATATCTTTAGAAATGTCTAGAAATGGCATGAGAGTTTTGTGGAATAAAAATATGATTTTTGTGACTTTATATAGGCCCTCAATTCATCCTTAGCCAATTCTTGTTCATTAAATGCCATGTTTACTTGGTCAACACAAGAATGGGTCATTTGCCCCATTTGGGCCATGTCTTTTGTTTGAATTTTAGGCCTCAATTGAACCCAATAGCACAAGATTAATTTAGCCCAACAAATTTAATGCATGATCCACCAACTATCTCATGCTTAAAGAATTCCATAAATGTTAAGACAATACTCAACTCACGAGATTCATGTTCGTAGCCTCAACCCCAAGACTAAGCGATTTTAGCCCCTCATGGCTTAGTTTATAAAATAAAAAGGAAGAAGAATTAACCCTAATTTGGATGCCAAAATCGCCCAAGAGTAGTCCTACCAAGATGGATTAATGATATAATAACCCAAGAGCCCTATTTTTAGACTGGTGGTCGGAGAAACAATTTGGCAAAAAGCGGCCTGGCATGCTGCCTGGCGCGCCCCTCTGCTGTCCATGCCATAAAAATTTCTGTCAAAAGCGGCCCGGCACGCTGCCTGGCGCTTCTGACACATAAATTCCATTTTTATTCCTCTCTTCGACTTTTTTTTTGCGGACATTAGCACAATATCAATATTCCATCAAAAACAATACAAAATACGTACTTATTGCTCTCAAAACTAAGGTAAACATGGTTCAAAGTTGGCAATAAGGCTTATAAATACGCCCTAGATCACCAATCAAGTAGGGTCGGAAATGTACGGGGTGTTACATTTCATTAACACCTCAATAAGGCTTCCTCATTAACACTACGTCACAATTACTCCATCAAGTCACCTCAATACATTTCATAACACACATGAACATCACTAAAACTACATTTTCCTTTCAATACGTCATCAATTTCATGCACAATTACGCAACAACAATTCCAAATGTTATACACAAAGAGAAATCAAGTTAAGGACATAACCACATCTTACATGTTGATATTTATTCCATCAAGTTCACTTCCTTCAAGACCACAAGTCTCTTTTCAAGTTCAAATCACATAGGTAACATCTTTTAGAAAAAAGCAAAAGTGCACTACTCAACACTTTTAGACATAACCAACATGATTTATACACCATCTTGAGCATATAATATATATGAAACCATCAGATTAAACACTTACCAAAGCTTACAAGAGGATGATCTTGTCCAAAGAGATGGTTGCCTTAGGGTTTGTGAGATGGGAAATATCTTTAGAAATGTCTAGAAATGGCATGAGAGTTTTGTGGAATAAAAATATGATTTTTGTGCCTTTATATAGGCCCTCAATTCATCCTTAGCCAATTCTTGGTCATTAAATTCCATGTTTACTTGGTCAACACAAGAATGGGTCATTTGCCCCATTTGGGCCATGTCTTTTGTTTGATTTTTGGGCCTCAATTGAGCCCAATAGCACAAGATTAATTTAGCCCAACAAATTTAATGCATGATCCACCAACTATCTCATGCTTAAAGAATTCCATAAATGTTAAGACAATATTCAACTCATGAGATTCATGTTCGTAGCCTCAACCCCAAGACTAAGCGATTTTAGCCCCTCATGGCTTAGTTTATAAAATAAAAAGGAAGAAGAATTAACCCTAATTTGGATGCCAAAATCGCCCAAGAGTAGTCCTACCAAGATGGATTAATGATACAATAACCCAAGAGCCCTATTTATAGACTGGTGGTCGGAGAAAAAATTTGGCAAAAAGCGGCCTGGCACGCTGCCTGGCGCGCCCCTCTGCTGTCCGTGCCATAAAAATTTCTGTCAAAAGCGGCTCGGCACACTGCCTGGCGCTCCTGACACTTGAATTCCATTTTTATTCCACTCTTCGACTTTTTTTTTGCGGACATTAGCACAATATCAATATTCCATCAAAAACAATACAAAATACGTACTTATTGCTCTCAAAACTAAGGTAAACATGGTTCAAAGTTGGCAATAAGGCATATAAATACGCCCTAGATCACCAATCAAGTAGGGTCAAAAATGTACGGTGTGTTACATCCTTCCCCCCTTAGAAAAATTCATCCTCAAATGTTAATAACATCTTCCCATTTACAACAAGTGCACCTTTATGTTAGCATATGTACATATACACATAATGTTTATAGATACTTACTTGTTATTGCTTCCCTTCCGCACTTTGAACTTTTTCTTCCGTGTGAAATAAGTACGGGTACTTTTACTTCATCGTTTCTTCAGCTTTCCATGTGATATCTTCTACTTGCTGATTCCTCCAAAGTACCCTTACGGAAGCTACGTCTTTATTCCTTAACCTCTTTACTTGTCTATCCAGAATAGCAATAGGTATCTCTTCATAGGTGAGATCCTCCCTAACTTGTACATCTTCAATGGGAGCAATACGATATGGATCTCCTATTCACTTTCGAAGCATCGAAACATGAAACACTGGATGAACTGTGGAAAGTTCTTGGGGTAGTGCCAATTCATACGCAACTTGCCCAAATCTTCTGACAATTTCATATGGACCTATATAATGTGGACTCAACTTTCCTTTCTTTCCAAATCTCATTACCCCTTTCATTGGTGACACTTTCAAGAATACCCAATCACCTCTGGCAAATTCGAGCCCTCTTCTTCTAACATCAACATATGACTTGTGTCGACTCTGGGCCATTTGTAGCCGTTGTTGGATCACTTTAACTTTCTCCATAGCTTGATGAACAAGATCTGTCCCAAGTAAAGTAGTTTCACCCGCTTCAAACCATCCAATTAGTGATCTACACTTTCTTCCGTATAAAGCTTCATAAGGTGCCATTTTGATGCTTGAATGATAGCTATTATTATAGGCAAATTCAATAAGAGGTAGATGATCATCCCAACTACCTTTTAAGTCCGACGTACACGCTTGTAGCATATCTTCAAGTGTTTGGATAGTACGTTCTGGTTGTCCATTTGTCTGAGAATAAAAAGCCGTACTCAAATTCACTTGTGTACCCAAGCTCTTCTGAAAAGATTTCCAAAAATGTGCAGTAAATTGAGCTCCCCTGTCTGATATAATGGAGTTTGGAATCCCATGTAATCACACTATCTCTTTAACATACAACCTTGCGTAATCTTCAACTGTATAGGTGGTTTTGACTGATAGGAAATGCGCTGACTTGGTAAGCCTGTCAACTATTACCCATATGGAATTAAATTTTTGCAGTGTACGAGGAAAACCTGTGATGAAATCTATATTAATCATGTCCCAGTTCCAGACTGGAAGAGTGATACATTGCATATAACCTCCAGATTTCTGATGCACTACTTTTACTTGCTGACAATTTAGGCATTGAGCTACAAATTCTGCAATGTCCTTCTTCATATTACCCCATTAATACATTTTTTTCAAATCGTGGTACATCTTGGTAGCTCCAGGATGAATAGAATATCATGAATGATGCGCCTCTGTCATAATTCGTCTCCTCAGCTCATCTACATCTGGTACACATAATCTACCTTGGCATTGAAGTACTCCTTCTTGCGCAAGATTAAATGCCTTAGTCAGACCCTATTGTACATTCTCCTTCAGCTGCAATAAAATAGAATCCACATACAGCTTCTCTTTCACCTTAGCTACTAATGAAGATTCTGCTTTATTTTGCAAAATAACCCCTTCATCTGGAGATTCAAGAAGACGAACTCCCAAACTGGCTAGTTGATGTAGATCCTTGACTATACATTGCTTTTTCGTCAACTGACCATTAGTTCTTCCTACTGCTTTGCGACTTAATGCGTCAGCTACCACATTTGCTTTTCCTGGATGATATAGGATATCAATATCATAATCTTTTAAGAGTTCCAGCCACCTCCGCTGCCTCAGATTTAGGTCCTTCTGCATAAAGATATATTGCAAACTTTTGTGATCAGTGTAGATATCAACATGAACCCCATACAAATAATGGCGCCATATCTTTAAAACAAATATCACAGCTGCTAGCTCAAGATCATGTGTTGGGTAATTTCTCTCATGTGGCCGCAATTGTCGTGAGGCATAAGCTATCACATTACCATGTTGTATCAATACACATCCCAGGACGACTCCGAAAGCATCACAATATACTGCATACCCTTCCGTGCCTTCGGGAAGTACTAACACTGGTGTGGAAGTTAATTTATCTTTCAACTCTTGGAAACTTTTCTCACATGCATCATTCCACTGAAACTTGATTGCCTTGTGTGTTAGCTTCGTTAAAGGTGCAGCAATGGAAGAAAACCCTTCAACAAGACTTCGATAATAACCTGCCAATCCAAGGAAACTATGATGAATTTCCGTAGGCATTGTAGGCCTTGGCCAATTCTTCACCGCTTCAATCTTTTGTGTATAAACCCGAATTCCTTCATCCGATACAATATGACCCAAGAATGCTATAGATTTTAAGCAAAACTCACATTTAGAGAACTTCGCATATAACTTATGATCACGAAGAATCTGTAATACCTGCCGTAAGTGATTAGCATGGTACTCTTGTGATCTCGAATAAACCAGGATGTCATCTATAAACACTGTCACAAACACATCTAGAAATGACTTAAACACCCTATTAATCAAATCCATAAAAATAGCTGGTGCATTTGCTAGTTCGAATGACATAACTAAGAATTCATAGTGACCATACCGTGTTTGGAAAGCTGTCTTGGGTATATCTTTTTCTTTAACCCAGACTTGATGGTAACCCGATCTCAAGTCAATCTTTGAAAAATATTTGGCCCCCTGTAACTGATCAAACAAATCATCAATTTTGGGGAGGGGATATTTGTTCTTGATCGTTACCTTATTCAATTGCTGATAGTCAATACACATTCTCAACGTGCCATCTTTCTTCCGTACAAATAATACTGGTGCACCCCACGGGGACATACTAGGACTTATGAATCCTTTGTCCAGCAAGTCTTTTAATTGCTCCTTCAATTCTCGTAATTCTGCTGGAGCCATTCTATATGGAGGAATAGAGATAGGCTGAGTGCCTGGCATCACATCAATACCAAACTTTACTTCCCGTTCTGGAGGTAAACCTGGAAGATCCTCAGGAAATACATCAAGGAATTCATTGACCACTGGAACCGACTGAGGAGTTGGTGGTTCCATATCAGTATCTTTCACTTTTACTAAGTGAAATATGTACCCCTTGGCTATCATTTTTCTTGCTTTAAGATAGGAAATAAATTTTTCTCTTGGTGCCCCTACATTACCCTTCCATTCAAGAACATTCGTTTGCGGAAAATAAAAATGTACTTTCTTAGCTCGGTAATCTATCGTGGCATAATAAGAAGCCAACCAATCCATACCCATTATGACATCAAAATCCACCATTTCCAGTTCAATAAGATCATCCAACGTATCACGATCACACACAGTTACTACACAATTACGATATACTCTTTTTGCAATAATAGATTCAACAACTGGTGTAGATACTTTAATTGACTTAATTAATAATTTCGGTGTTCTTTCAAATTTTGCAGCAATCAATGGAGTAACATATGATAATATAGAACTCGGGTCAATCAATGCATATACATTATGCGAAAATCTGGATAATGTACCTGTGACTACATCAGGAGAAGCCTCCGAATTTTGCCAGTCTACTAGAGCATAGGTGCAATTTTGGGTTCCACTGGAACTGGCTGCTCCTCTGGCACCTCTACCACAACCATCAGGCTGTACACCTCGGCCTACGGAAGGAACCGATGATGATAATGCAACGATTGATCCCGCAGGTCGCGCCACACTACCCAAGCCTCTTCATAGGCAGTCTCTCATTATGTGCCCCGTCATACCATACCCAAAGCAACCATTTGTCCCAAGCCGACATTCACCTAAATGAAACCTTCCGCAATGCTGACATGGATGACGATAAAATCCTGCGGTCTGTGAACCTCGAATCCCACTACTCTGCCCAACATGGCTGCTTCTAAACCCTCGGAATTAGGATGAAGTAACTACTGTAGGGGAAGAAAATGATGGTATCGGTGATCTAGGAAAATTCCGAGGCCTCGATTCTCCTTGGGATGCCATGGACTGTCCCATAAGTCTAGCCCTCTTTGACGACCCTCTTTTAAATTCGTGCACCCTTCTTCTTTGCCTCTGATCCTCCATCTTCTGTGCAAAAGCCTGTATTCTGGCTATATTTATATCTCTGTTCAACACAATAATAGTACAATCTTTTACCAAATATGGATCCAACCGATCCACATACCGATGAACTCTGTCGTCCATAGTGGCTACC
The DNA here is from genome assembly GCA_031232105.1 of Capsicum rhomboideum. Classification (NCBI taxonomy): domain Eukaryota; kingdom Viridiplantae; phylum Streptophyta; class Magnoliopsida; order Solanales; family Solanaceae; genus Capsicum; species Capsicum rhomboideum. The sequence continues at coordinate 95,446,088 of CP124708.1, read as the reverse complement.
ACATTGGGAGCATGTCTGGCCAAAGAGTTAAACTGCAGACTGTACTCTCGGACGCTCATATTCCCTTGAAGAAGATTTAAAAATTGGTCTGCACGAGCCTCTCGAATCTCATATGGAAGATAGTGGTCAAGGAATGCCGTTTTAAATTCTTCCCAATTAGGTGGATTTGCACCGATACCACGAGATCTCTTCCAATCTTCGTACCATAATATTGCCTCTCCTTTCAATCTATATGCCACAAGCTCAATTATTTCTATACCAGTCACATGCATAACATCTAAAGCTCTTTGAATTTGGTCCACAAAGTCTTGCGGGTCTTCATTCAGATCTGACCCAGTGAAGGTGGGAGGGTCTAATTTTAGAAAATCCTGTGTTCGCCGACTAGCTACTCTAGCCACGTCATCCTCACTTGTCGTTGGACCAACTCATCCCTGAGTTTGTGCAGCAACTATCTGAGTCAACATAGGCACTGCATTTCTTAAATCTTGTTCAGTGGCATTCATAGGTGGTTCTGCGGGTACTTTTCTACCTCTTGGCTCTTCCAGAGCTGGAAAACTAGAAGAAGACCGTGATGCAATTTCAGTGTCAGCCCCACCTTGACTAGCTTGGTCAGGTGGTGATTTACTCGTTCCTTCTCCGACAAGCATATCTACCTGCTTACCTTTGCCCCTACCTTGTCTTGTCATCGACATTTTACTATATAAAAGAAAACCAATTACAAAGGTCAGATATGATTCCACCTACAACATTGGCTCTATTGCACGATCTAGAAATGAAGAAAAGAAACAACTCCTAAATTCCCCGTAGCCTCCTACTTATAAATGTGGTGCACAACACATCCATAAGCAAGACTCTACTCAGACACGGCTTTGTAGACACCCTTCGGACGACCTGCTCTGATACCACTTTTTTCACGCCTCGAATTCCAATGGGGCGGACTGGCACCGGAAGCCGTTAAGGCCCGAGAGAACCAATCTTTATTCATGAACATTCATATGCATGCCACTAAAAGAACAACACTCTACCTCATTTAGATACTAATTGCCAAAGGCGGAAGTCATGGAAAACATATGATATATATGAAACTTGGCCGTTGGGGCCACCATGTCAAAAGCATACATTCTTTCACTCATTTCATTTGTCCCACAACGTCTACAAAGCCTCTACAGATACATAGACATAGACAACCTAAATTCGGGATAAGTCCCCGTTTTATACAATATTTACAATACCAAAACAAATGTGTATAGTGACTCGAAAAGCCCCGAACCAACTGGAGCTCACCAATGATCCGCAAGTGATCCACAACCTACTGAGTAGGTCTACTAGTACCTGTACCTACAGCAAGTAAGGTAAGTCCCCCAAGGGAAGTCAGTACGAAGAATGTACTGAGTATGTAAGGCTATAAGAAACTGCATGTAACATAAGAACTTCAATGGAATCAAACACAAGTGACTAATCAATATGGATAAACCATCATTCTGTATGTGTGGAACCATGTACGTTACATTCATTACTTTCTTTGCTTTTACGCTCATTCATTCCTTCATCATTCATTCATCATTCATTCATATAATGCCCGGGCCTCAAGCTGATTAGTGGGTCATAACAATAATCAATCGGGATCGACCCATGCTAGGCTTTCCTTTTTTCCCCTGGGATACCACACGTAGTTGTGGGATCGACCCATGCTAGGTGTTCTTTTCCACCCCTGGGATACCACCCGAGATATTGGGATCGACCCATACTAGGTATTTTAACCCCTGGGATACCACCCAAGAATAAAGACTTTTATTACATCACTTCTTTAATCTTTGAGATAGTTCATTCAGTGGTCATAACATTATTGGAACTTTAGAACGTAACATTATTGGAATGTTGGAACCATGTCCACAAATATGTGACTGATGAATAACAATTGGTCAATGAATAAGAAACATGTGAATAATAATATATGACAACCTGAAATGAGATACCTTTGAATAATTTGGAATGGAACAAGTACAATAACAATGTGAACAATATGTGCTGCAGAAGGATACGGAAAAAGGTAACCTTACATACCTTATCTTCTCAATATGAATACACAGTCCTATATGTGAATACAATGATCCAGCTCCTTCCTTACGTTTTACTCTACAACACAAGTACATAACGGAGCTCACGTTAACAACTAACTACCTTACAAGTGCATAAGACGACAATGAGTTACATGGTTTCCCTATAACGTCATTTCACCCTTTACAATACCATTCACGACATTGTCATACCAACAATACCACAACATTCCACACATTGACCAAGACATCATAAACCAATAGCATTTCACACTAAGTTTATCCTTTACGCTTCCTCATTAACACTACGTCACAATTACTCCATCAAGTCACCTCAATACGTTTCATAACACACATGAACATCACTAAAATTACATTTTCCTTTCAATACATCATCAATTCCATGCACAATTGCGCAACAACAATTCCAAATGTTATACACAAAAAGAAATCAAGTTAAGGACATAACCACATCTTACATGTTGATATTTATTCCATCAAGTTCACTTCCTTCAAGACCACAAGTCTCTTTTCAAGTTCAAATCACATAGGTAACACATCTTTTAGCAAAAAGCAAAAGTGCACTACTCAACACTTTTAGACATAACCAACATGATTTATACACCATCTTGAGCATATAATATATATGAAACCATGAGAGTAAACACTTAACAAAGCTTACAAGAGGATGATCTTGTCCAAAGAGATGGTTGCCTTAGGGTTTATGAGATGGGAAATATCTTTAGAAATGTCTAGAAATGGCATGAGAGTTTTGTGGAATAAAAATATGATTTTTGTGACTTTATATAGGCCCTCAATTCATCCTTAGCCAATTCTTGTTCATTAAATGCCATGTTTACTTGGTCAACACAAGAATGGGTCATTTGCCCCATTTGGGCCATGTCTTTTGTTTGAATTTTAGGCCTCAATTGAACCCAATAGCACAAGATTAATTTAGCCCAACAAATTTAATGCATGATCCACCAACTATCTCATGCTTAAAGAATTCCATAAATGTTAAGACAATACTCAACTCACGAGATTCATGTTCGTAGCCTCAACCCCAAGACTAAGCGATTTTAGCCCCTCATGGCTTAGTTTATAAAATAAAAAGGAAGAAGAATTAACCCTAATTTGGATGCCAAAATCGCCCAAGAGTAGTCCTACCAAGATGGATTAATGATATAATAACCCAAGAGCCCTATTTATAGACTGGTGGTCGGAGAAAAAATTTGGCAAAAAGCGGCCTGGCACGCTGCCTGGCGCGCCCCTCTGCTGTCCGTGCCATAAAAATTTCTGTCAAAAGCGGCTCGGCACACTGCCTGGCGCTCCTGACACTTGAATTCCATTTTTATTCCACTCTTCGACTTTTTTTTTGCGGACATTAGCACAATATCAATATTCCATCAAAAACAATACAAAATACGTACTTATTGCTCTCAAAACTAAGGTAAACATGGTTCAAAGTTGGCAATAAGGCTTATAAATACGCCCTAGATCACCAATCAAGTAGGGTCGGAAATGTACGGGGTGTTACATTTCATTACTCCCAGCCTTCTATCTTAACTCTAATTTCTCTCCCAATCACACAATCAATCCATTAAACTAGGAACTAGGCATTCACATCCCATTATACCAACACCTACCAATTTAACCATACCACACTATCATAACCCAATGTTTTAACTTACTAATCAATTAATTATGTGCAAGGAATGATAGGGAAACACCAATAATGTCCCAAATTCATTCAAGAATAACCATTTTATTCACATAACCTTAACCTACAAGTTTCATCCATCCAAAATTCGTGCGCGCAGTCCTACGCATGGAATATCCCATCAATATATCTTGTGCATAAGTTTTCTAACACAAGTCTTTGCTACTAAGTTAAACCTAGACTACCTGCGTGCCAAGTAGCTAATATGGGAACATGAATTTGAACCTCTGGCTCCGTTCTAGTGATTTCCTTCATGAAATCTGCAAGAAATATTTGGTTTTACCCCGTCACTATCACTACCCAAATCATGGATCGAGAGGGAACCTACCTAACTCTATCCTAGATAGGAGAACCCTCACCACCACATCATTAAACTAAGTGTGAAAGATATAATAATCAGTTCTAAATATACCTAGTTTCTTAAATAAAAGAAGAATTTCTTATTCAACAGGTTTCATTACACAATTACATTGCGAAATTAAAAGACAAATCCCCCGAAACCTAGTCTAAACCGGTACAAGAACACTAAGCAAATGGAAGAAGGAATTGAGACATAACATCCACGAATGAGTAGAATGACAAGAGCTGCTGCAGAATAATCACCGCTGTACCTATAGAAACTCCAACTGACCTGCAATATGGCTATATCTCCAAATGGAGATATATTAAGTGTAGCGTCAGTACAACTACACATACTGGTAGGTATCATCGTCTGACTAGGGTTAAAAACATATAATAACATATAGCAACAAGAAGAAATCATGACAAGCATATAGTTTTAACAATTAAACATACTTAACTTAATTCAATCTCTTAACCTTACCGCCTTTCCTTTATTATAGAATTTTTTATTTATTCTCAGAACATGACTAACTAACTATATTCCATGAATTAATCTAACCCACATCTCTTACGAACTCATCTTATGGTAACAACTCTATACTTTTCTCTCTCTTATTTATCCTTTTCTATGATCACCCTCGCTCCTTATTATACTACCATCAACCAACAGTATTTACAATAATCGAGATAATTAATAGCATCAACAACTTTGTAAGAAGGGACACTACCATATACATCACATATATAACTATATACACAGGAGAATAATATTTATAACTAATACAGGTCGTACCTTATATTTACACTTTGCTACAATGAATAATCACAACCACCAATATAACCAGTCCACTCAAGGAACCATGATATATCATCAACATAACTTGGTCCACTGAAGAAACCATCAACAAAATATAAATATAAATATACATTCAAATGCATATGATAAATGTATGCATGCAAGATATGTGTATCATCTTATTCTTATCTCAACATCATCAGCACTATCATCTCATCATGATCTCAATATCATCATCTATATCATCACATCATCATTTCAATAGCATCATCTCAATATGGTCTCAATACCATTATCAATATCATTGCATCATTATTTCAATATCATCATCTCAACATGGTCTCAACACCATTATCAATCATCACATCATCATTTCAATATCATTATCTCAACATGGTCTCAATACCATCATCAATATCAATGCAAATGCAAGATGCAATCAATAATAACAAGTAGTGCCTGAAATCAATCACAAATATTCAATTCAAATCAAACACAAGTAATAGTGATCAAAAAAACACTTACAATTAATGACAACCAAGTACAAGTGTAACACTTCACAACATCAGGAATACAAGTGCACAATTATACCAATTACACTTAGGCAGATTCTTAAAAAAAAAATCAAAGGCAACTATATTCAACAGTTAAACCCAGTCATCAATTACAACATATAAAGAGACCAATCAATCAAGTATTTATTTTAGGAGTGAACATTCTACCAAGATTGATATCTATACACTAATTCATCATCCTATATATCATTTACTAATCTAATCCTCTTTTATTCATATTGAAATCGGTAAATTCAGTTACTAACTAGTAACCCTTACACTCAATTCATCACTAAGTTCAAGATACTATCTCTTTTAGTCGATCATTCAACTATTCGGTTCTATTCAACTTACAATTCTAGCTAGAGTTATACACCTTTACACATCTTACTTTGTAGCACTTAGCAAAATTTGACTTTAGGTTCCTAAGTTATATCATCACCTCCTCTTATCGCAATAAATCCTCTTAACTATCTTCTAGCAAGAATATCTCATACTTCAATTATACATAATATCAAATTCAACCTTTTTAAGATATTAAAGACTAGCTCTATAGAATAGAAGGTCACCTAATTCTTCTAATATTATTATTCACATTCACATATTAAGCTCTATAAATCATCAAGTAAGTCATATAAATACAAACAATTATCAAGGGATCCACACAAAATACAATAACACACATTTATATTATTATTATTATATTATTTTTATATTTTTATTCATCTAAACTTTGTGCCTGTACATCTAGACATGAAATCTCCCGTCATCTACAGTTATTACATGCAACTAATCCAAGTTACTACACATTAATCCATAACCTACCTCGATCAAAGATCTTGGAACAAGCAAGCCACACCAAGGTTGCTCTTTCCTTTCCTTCATGCCTCCATTAGACCAGTCATCTAGAAATCAAATAATTGTAGGAGTAATTAAGCAATTACTCTTCAAATAACTACTTTGGGAATTCAACCCACTAATTCTATCCTTATTCATGATTTAAGACATTACCCAAGGTCAATTAACCCTTAACTAGTTCTATCATACTTAACCCATATCCATTAATGGAGTTTCAAAGCTAAAGGTTCCATTTTTATTGAATTTAAGGTTCCCAAGAATCAAATTTCATAGTTTAGAAATACTAATTCATACTAGGGATTGTTAATTAACAATCTAAAAGTAATTCTATGTGATATTAACCCAATCAATAGGTTTTCCACAAAATATCATGAACTTAGAGTTCAAATCCCTAAGAATTCCATAATTAAAGATCGTTCGAATAGTTCTAAGATGTTAAAAGATTGCAATATGAATAATATGACAAAAAAACTTACCTCAACGAAGATTTTCACCCAAGAAGTTGAAAAATCACCCTCCTAGGGATTTGGGACAAAGTTTTTGAGTTTAAAACCCTCAAAACGTCAAAAATAAGGTTATAAACTGCCCAGTTACTGCTGCAGCGGTAATGTTATGGCGGTTAACTTCTCAGCCCGGATAGTGTTCAGTAAAATGGTCATAATATTTTACTCCAAAGACAGATTAACAAATGATTAGATGCATTGGAAAGAAGATTGAAAGATCTTTCATTTGATAGGTATTGGGCCCCATAGCTCTTTATATTGTAGGATATATGCTCGTTTAAAGTTGACCCTAGTTTACACTTAGCACAAAACTCAATCGGTAAAAACACTTCCTACTTAACGTTGTGCCAGGGGCATTGTATGACCTTAGTACATGTCCAATCCACTCCCATGCTAAAGAATTAGTCCTACAACTTATGATAAAAAAGGTTACTATGCTTTTACCACATATATTTTGAGTTACGAAAGGACAGGTTGTTACATTAGATACGAATTTACCCACCATTCACCCCTGGATGGTCATTGGTGAAGAGGAGAATTATTAGCACGATTCTTAAAATTGAATATACACAAAGGTTAAGAAATTAACGCAACCTCCCATCCAAACTGGCGTCCCATAGGTAATGCCAACAACTACCCAACCATCTTACCTATCCCAGGCCACTAAGGTCTAGGCATAAAGCATGATCATTATAACCCAAGAAATACGGTTCGTAATAAAATTTATGTAACGGGTCATCTACAACACCCGGAACACCACATGACATTACGACTCATGCACATTCGAGGTGACAATGAAAATAATAGGGAATGAATAGCTAAAACCTGCATTTTTATCACTACAACGGTATCAATACGACGGTAAAGTTACCGCTGTTGTGGCTCACAGGCCTATTGAGGTCACCGCTGCGGCGGTACTTTTACCGCTGCAGCGGTCCCAAGAAAGTAACCCAGGACCTCGTCCTAGTTCAGACTATTTTATAATACATCCCTCAAAACTCGACTTTATGAACTAACCTTGTCATGGTAATCGCTACAATCAGAGTTCTACCAATCCGTTTTACGCATTAGAAATTTGTACGACTTCCTAAACTATCCCTCTAACAAATTAACCACTAAAATCCACCAATTAATACATTATATTCCACTATGCAACACTAATTCACACAATGCCAACTTTTTAACCAAAACTACACTACTCCGAGGTTGTTATTCTTATACTAGGAAAAAGTTTAGTGGAGTACTTACACCCTAACCAATGCTATAACATCACAACACCACCAATCACACCACAATAGGTTTTCATTAACACATAACTTCTCCACTACAACTCATATTAGTTTATTCGACCTCCAACATACCTCAACCACTCAAGGAGCAATAACAACCATAGCCAAGATAAGATATTATCAACCTCATCAGCTCAACTACCCCACAATCAAGGGATACTATTAGCGAATATTTATTCTATACAATAAGCATATATGCAATATCAAGTCATGAAGAGCCAACTACAAGATTTGTCTAGTAGCTCTGCCTCCTCACTAAGCCTATGAATATTATCCTACTATCACTTTATTCACATCCTTAAAACTTAACCCATTATATTTATTCATAGACACCATGGGTTTTGTAGAACCGCTTAGTCTACCTTTAAAATATCAATGCCCTTACCTTCATAAGATCATTCAAGTCACCTAACCAAATAAGCTATATCATTGTCAGTCACACAGTTAAGGTTCAACTTACCAATTCTATATACCTAGTCAATTACCTTGAGGCCCAGATATAATCATCAAAGATCGAACCGCACAAGGATCCCAATTATAATCATCAAAGATTAGGACCACACAAGGATCCCAATTATAATCATTAAAGGTTTGGAACACACAAGGATCCCAATTATAATCATCAAAGGTTTGGACCACACAAGGATCCTAAGTATATCATCAAAGACCAAATAGAAATCAGGACATACCTCAAATCATACCCACCCTATTCGATTCACAAATATTCATTTGTAACAACTCATCTCATATCACTCATAATGATCACTTACACTTAAGGAACTCAGTCATAAAATGGTAAAGCAATAATATAGTTAATGCACATAAGAAATATACGTAGCGCCTATTATAACACAACACGACATTTAAGGCACAATTATTTTTCTAGTAAGCATAACCAAATAATTAATGAAAGAGTTATGCTTACCAACTGCACTTACAACTACAATATTTAATACATCAAACAACATAACCACCTAAGGGTGCACGTACTACTCATGCAAAGCATAATTCACAACCTTAGAATATAAGTCCAATGCCTCTTATTGACCTCTATCGGTTAGAATAACACTATTCCAACCTTCCAAATATTATTAAGTTATCAATTGGGACAATCTGATCCTAATTATGATGGTTGAGATACCAATTGGAATCTACCAGATACCAATTGGACTCAACTCAGGGAGACTGCACTGAATTAGCACGATCGAAGCAAAGAAAGTGAAATTGATTTCCTAGATGCCTTGTAGCTTTCTAAGAATTTGATGTGGATGTCTATTTACCAATCCGTATGACTCTACTCAATATTTGCTCATGTACTAGGAGACGGGTAACCTGGGCTCTAATATCATATTGTCATGATCCAAATCATGAATCGTGCAGGCACCTACCCAACTCTATCGTAGATAGGAGAACCTTTACCACCCATCATTCCATTAAATATGGAAGATATAATACATAATTCTAAATATAACTAATCTCATAAATAAAAGAAGAATTTCTTATTCAACAGGTTTAATTACATAATTACATTGAGAAAGTTAAAAAATAAATCCCCCAGAACCTAGTTTAAATCGATACAAGAGCACTAAATAAATGGAAAAAGGACTCGAGACATAGCATCCATGTCGTAGAATGACAAGAACTGCTGAAGAATAAGCACCACTGCACCTATACAAACTCCAACTGACCTGCAACATATCTATATCCCCAAATAGAGATATAGTAAGTGTAGTATCAATACAACTACATGTACTGGTAGGTATCATCGGCCGACTAGGGTTAGAAACATATAATAACATATAGAAATAAGAAGAAATCATAACAAGCATACATGTTTAATAATTGAACATACTTAACTTACTTCAGCCTCCAACCTTACCGCCTTTCCTTTATTATATAATTATTAATTTACTCATCTACCTAACTATATTTTATGAATTAATTTAACCCACGTCTCTTACACACTCACCTTATGGTAACAACTCTACACTTCTCTCTCTCTCTCTCTCTCTCATTAATCAACTTTCGTGACCATCCCCATTCCATATTATACTACCATTAACCAACGGTATTTACAACAACCAATACATTAACAACATCAACAACCTTGAAGAAGGAAAACTACCATATACATCACATATATATAGCTATATACATATGAGGACAATATATTTATACATAATCCCGTACGTACCTTATATTTATAGTTTTCTATAATGCACAATCACAACCATCAATATAACTGGTCTACTTAAGGAACCATGATATATAATCAATATAACTTGGTCCACTCAAGAAACCATCAACAATATATAAATACAAATGTATATTCAAATACATATGATAAATGTATGTATGCAAGATGTACATATCATCTCATTCTGATCTCAACATCATCACCACTATCGTCTCATCATGATCTCAATATCATCATAAATATTATCACATCATCATTTCAATGTCATCATCTCAACATGGTCTTAATACCATCATCAATATTATCATATCATCATTTTAATATTATCATCTCAACATAGTCTCAATACCATCATCAATATCATCACATAATTATTTCAATATCATCATCTCAATATGGTCTCAATACCATCATCAATATCGATGCAAATACAAGATATAGTCAATAATCACAAGTAGTGCCCAAAAGCAATCACAAACATCCAATTCAAAATAGATACAAGTAATAGCGATCAAAACAGAACTTAGAATTAATGACAACCACGTACATGTATTACACTTCACAACATTAGAAATACAAATGCACAATTACATCAATTACACTTAGGCAGATTCTTCAATAAAAATCAAAGACAACCATATTCAACATTTAAACCCAATTATCAATCTCAACATGTCTGGAGATCAATCAATCATCTATTTTAGGAGTGCACATTCCACCAAGATTGATATCTACACACTAATTGTAACACCTCGTACCTTACCAAACCTACTTGACGACATTGAACAATGATCATTTAGGTGTCGAGAGCCATACGTGTGTATTTTGTAATGCTAAGGATGAGAAAAAGTGAATGTGGCCTCGTATATGGGATTAAACCTTTGTGGAAGTGTTTTGTGATTTTCATGGGACAGTTTTGGGGTTCAAAACGAGGTTAAGAGGACCTCTAAACAAAGGATATTAAGGTTAAGAAGTGAGTTAAAGGATAGGACTTCAAGTATCTAACTGAACCCGCGAAGAAAAGTCGAAAAATAAATTTTTCAAAAATTTTTGAGGAGGGGCACGTTTGGGACTGTGCCACGCCGCTCTGGGCTAAAATTTTTAGCCCAGAGGCAGTAGGTTGGCGCGCCCAGGAGCGTGCCACCTTGGGTTTTCCACTTTTTCGAAAGTTGGAAATTTCCAAGTCCCAAGGGTATCCGGGGACGTACCGAGCCGATTTTTGCCACGTATCTTCTACAACATATATTAAATGAGTAAAATATGATATTGGCATGATAAAATTACTCGAGAACGAATTTGGGATCAAAATGACGATTTTACCCTCTTGGAAAAAAAAAGGCCATACGTGGCTAGAATCGCTTGTTCTTGGGATCGAGGCTACGGATATGAATAACATGAGTGGTAATATTGTTGTAACACATATTAGATGACTTGAACATGAGAAATTATTGATTTTACTGGGTTAAGTGAATTGGGCCCAAAAAGGGCCCAAAAATGAAAAGAACACATGGCCCAAAATGGGTCAAAATGACCCATTCTTGCAAAGAGCTTCTAGAACACACATTAAATGTTATGAGTGGATAAGGATGGACTTAGAGGCCTATATAAAGGGCAATAAATCTGATTTTTATTGCCTTCAAAGTTCCATGCCTTTTTAAGATATTTCTCAACATTATTTTCTCTCAAACCCTAGAAGCTCAAAGACAACTCTTGAAGCAAGATCCTTATATTCCAAGACTTGGTAAGTAATTATCCTCATGTATTAACATATTATATGCATGATAGATTATGTACATCATGATAGTTGTGTTGGCAAGGTGGTGAATGGTGTAGTTTTGCCTTTGGTGGAAGATGTGTCATCTTTGTGATTTGAAAGTGAAAAGAGACTTGATGTCTTAATGAAAGAGCATGGTATGGATAAAATATGAACATGTATGGTGTTATTTTGTTGTTAAACATGTTATTTTCATATAAGTGTAAATTATGGGATTTTGGCCGATTTGTTGTTGTGAGGTGTATTGAAGGAAATTGATGGCATAATTATGATGTGGTGATAATGGAGAGTGGAAAGTGTGAACTTGGCATGACATGCTATTGGTTATCATGTGTTGGTAAATGTTGGGAATATTTTGGGATTTTTGGAATAATACTTTCATGAATGGTTGTGTCAAGTGGGACATGGCATGTTTAAAGGCCAACATGAGAATGTTACTTATTATATGCATTACGTAGTTGGTGGTTAATGTTGGCTTCGTTGTGTATTTGTGTTATAGAGTGGAACATAAGGAAGTATCGGAACGATTGTGTGCGCATTTAAGATTGTGTGTTGGTATTGAGAATACAAGGTATGTAAGGTTACTTTGTTCATATCTTTTTGCGGTACGTCGTATTCACATTGGCATTATGCTAGTCCTATCCCGAAATATGCTAAGGTATCTTATATCCGGCTATCAATGGTCATTATCATATATTTCCTACTCATTGATCATTTTTGAATCTCATGTCTCATAAGTCATGGTCAATGTTCCAAAAGCCCAAAAAGGTTATGTTCCAAAGTGCCAATAGTGGCTATACACATACCTCTTGTTCATTGACTTATGTATAATGATTTCAATAATGTTATCTATTGTTGAGTCCTATACTCCTCATTCATGAGTTGTTGTTGTTCATGGGTAACATACTTATGGGCATGGTCCAAAAGTCCCAATCATGTTGTGTTCTTGAGTTTCCAAGAATGTTGTGGCTATGTACATACGTTAATCTCTCATCACTGATTGTATTACTCTATCATAAGAGGATGAATCAATTCCTCACAAGTATCAATTTATCAAAAGTAAGAATAAAGTAATACACATTTGTTGTTGGTTATGATTTATGGGTGGCAAGTCTAGGGGCATAAGCCTAGCTCGACTCGATCCCGATGTGTTGATTTATGGGTGGCAAGTCTAGGGGAATAAGCCTAGCTCGACTCGATCCCGATGTGTTGATTTATGGGTGGCAAGTCTAGGGGCATAAGCCTAGCTCGACTCGATCCCGATGGGTGGCAGGTCTAAGGGCATAAGCCTAGCTCGACCCGATCCCAACATCACATGATGTGATGTTAAGACCCACTGATCAGTCGGGGCCCGGGTACGTTATGATATGAGCAATGAGGAATAAATCATAAAGAGAAGAACTTAATTTATGTAAGCTACACTGTTACACATATGCAAATCGATGAGTTGTTCATGTTGCCTATCCTATTACATTTTGATTCTATTGATGTCTTTATAACAAGTTTCTTATGGCCTTACATACTCAGTACATTCTCCGTACTGACCCCTCTCGGGGGATTTACCTTACTTGCTGCAGGCGCAGGTACTAGTAGGCCTCCACTGTAGGTTGCGGATCTTTTGCCGACTTTTGGTGAGCTCCAGTTGGTTCGGGGCTTCCTTAGTTGCTATGTACATTTATTTTGGTATTGTATATGAGTATAGAGCGGGGTGTTGTCCCGACTCTAGGTTTGCATAGTCATGTATTTCAGCTAGAGGCTTTTGTAGACTTATGTGGGAACAAAATGTAAGACATGTATGCTCATTTTGGTTTGATGGCCCCAACGGCCAAGTCGATATATATATATCTATGTATGGCATACGTTTCCATAGCCATGAATTTTGCATAGTTGCATGGGGTTTCATAAGGTCCATATGAGGAGATGCATGCAAGTGTTCATAAGCAAAGATTGGTTCTCTCGGGCCATGTCGGCTTCGAGTGCCAGTCCGGCCTGAATGGGATTTCGGGTCGTGACACTAATTCATCATCCTATTTCATTCACCAATCTAATCCTCTTTTATTCATATTGAAATCGGTAAATTCAGTTAATAACTAGTAACCCTTCTACTCAAGTCATCACTATGTTTAAGACACTATCCCCTTTAGTCGATCATTCAACCATTCGACTATATTCAAATTATAATTCTAGCTAGAGTCATACACCTTTACACATCTTAGTTTCTAGTACTTAGCAAAACTTGACTTTAGGTTCTTAAGTTATATCATCACCTCCTCTTATCACAATCAATCCTCCTAGCTATGATTTAACAAGTATATCTCACACTTCAACTATACACAATATCAGGTTCACCATTTTTAAGGTATTAAAGACTAGCTATATAAATTAGAAGGTCACCTAATTCTTCTATTATTATTCACATTCATATATTAAGCTCTATAAATTAGCAAGTAAGTCATACAAATACAAACAACCATCAAGGGATCCACACAAAACACAATAACACACTTTTATATTATTATAATAATAGTTCCATGTTTTATCCATTCAAACTTCATGCCCATAGGCCTTGACATGAAATCTCCCATCAACTACAATTATTACATGCAACTAATCTAAGTCTCCGACACATTAAACCATAACCTACCTTGACCGAAGATCTTGGAATAAGCAAGTCACACCAAGGTTGCTCTTTCCTTTTCTTCATACTTCCATTATCCCAATCATCTAGAAATCAAATAATTGCAAGAGTAATTAAGCAATTACTCTTCGAATAACTACTTTGGGAATTCAACAACTAATTCTATTCTTATTCATGGTCTAAAATACTACTCAAGGTCAATTAACCCTTAACTAGTTCTATCATACTCAATCCATCTCCATTAATAGAGTTTCAAAGCTAAAGGTTTCATTTTTATTGAATTCAAGGTTCCTAAGAATAAAATTTCATGTTTTATACATAATAATTCATGCTAGGGATTGTTAATTAACTATCTAAAAGTAATTCTAAGTAATATTAACCCAACCCACAGGTTTTTCCCAAAATATTATAAACTTAGGATTCAAATCCCCAAGAATTCCACCATTAAAAATTGTTCTACTGATTTAAGATGTTAAAGGATTGAAATACAAAGAAAATGATGAAAGAACTTACCTCAAAGAAGAATTTTCACATAAGAAGTTGGAAAATTTCCCCCTAGGACTTTGGGATGAAGTTTTTGAGTTAAAACCCCAAAACATCAAACATAAGGTTATAAAATGCCCAATTAATGTTGCAGTGGTAAAATTATTGCTGCAGCAGTACTGTTGTGACAGTTAACTTCTCAGCGCAGACAGTATTTAGTAAAATGGCCATAACATTTTACTCCGAAGGTGGATTATCAAACGATCAGATGGGTTGGTAAGAAGTTTCATTTGGTGGGTATTGGTCCCCATGGTGCTTTATATTCTAGGAGATATGCTCGTTTGGATTTAACCTATTTTACACTTAGCTAAAAACTCAATCGGTAAGAACACTTCTAACTTAACTTTATACTAGGGGTATTTTATGACCTTAGTACATGTCCAATGCAATCCCATACTAAAGAATTGGTCCTGTAACTTATGATGAAATAGTTTATTATGCTTTTATTGTATATATTTTCAATAATGATGGAATGGGTCATTATAGTCCGAGTGTGTCCTCTCTTATCCATTGCTTCAAAGCCTTGAGGCAACCCTATGTTTTTTTTAGAATGAAGCCTCATACCAGTTTACAACTGAAAGGAGAAGGGTAATTAAAAATTTGGGTGGACTATTTCTGTTTCTCGGGGTTTCGTTATAATGGCCTACATGCCGCTACCAAAATGCCACTATATCGTAAAATGTTCCGCTATAGCAGGGTGACGTCAGCCCACCCAAAAATTTCTACTCTAAATTTTTTTAACTACATCTTTTATGCACCTAGTTCAAAGGTATTAACGAAACTCCCATACCCCATACCCTTAGAACGTGGCGATTTTAGTAACAATGAATCGGGTCATTACATAATCTTACTAAAACTGAACCCTGGAGTCTTTTGATTTGTGCACCATAACCTATAACCTCTCACTTCAGTTGCATACCCTAATAACATGCACTTTTTTTCCCTCGGCTCAAGTTTTCCATACCTCACATGAGCATAAACCGGACAACCAAATATTCCTAAATTTGAATAATCATTAGGAGAACTAGACCAAATTTCAAAAGGAGTTTTAAAATTAATAGGTGTGGATCGAGATCTATTGACCATATAACAAGTTGTATTCATTGCTTCAGCCCAAAAATCCTTGCTAACATACGAGTATGAAAGCATACTTTATGCTCTATCACAAAGTGTTCTGTTTATACGTTCTGCAACACCATTTTACTTTGGTGTTCCAAAATAAGTGCAGTATCTCACTAAGCTCTCTATGCTGTAGAAATAATTAAACTCTAAGTTATAAAATTCCAACCCATTGTTTGTCAGAAGACACTTAATGTTTCTTTCAGTCTACTTCTCAACCATCATCTTCCATTTAACAAATGTCAAAAATGCTTCATCTTTTATTTTCAGAAAATACACACATACCATTCTTGAGTAATTATCAATCAAAGTCATAAAGTACTTGGCACCACTTTCGCAGGGAATTCTGTTTGGACCCCCCAAGTCTGAATGTATATAATCTAACTTGTGATTGGTCTTATACTCTGCCTTTTTTTTGAACTTCACCCTTGTTTGTTTACCAATCACACAAAGATCAGAAAAATTCAAAGCTTGATTTTTGCACCCATCCAACAAATTCTACTTGTTCAACAAAGACAATCCTTTGTCACTCTTATAACCAAGTCGTAAGTGCCACAATTTAGACTGATTCAAATCACTCTTTCCAGAAGTTACAATTGCTTTCCCTTTAACTACACTGGCTTGAAGATAATACAATCTAAAATGAAGCTTACCCTTCATGAGTACCATGGAGTTTTTACACACTTTAAGTGTTTCATTCTCTGAGTGAAAATTATACCCTTGTTCATCCAAAATTGAAAGAGAAATTAAATTTTTATTCATTTGAGAAACATGCTAACACTCAATATTTTTGATAATGTCATCGAACATTCTCTATTTGACGTTACCAGTTCCCTCTACTTGTAATGGATTATCATCACCTAGGTAGATAGTCCTACTTATTTTCTTGTAAGTTGCAAACCAATTTTTGTGTGGGTTCATATAAAAAGTTGCACCAGAATCAAGAACTCTAGAATTGTGCCTATGATCAAATGTCACGACACAAACTTCCCTTACATAGTCACTGTAATCAGAATTACTACTAGTATCAATAGTATTTACTGAGTAATCAACTTTCTGCTTTCCTCTTTTCTCCTTTAGTTTAGGATAATCTGTTCTGTAGTGACCCTGCTCCCTGTACTCATAGCAATTTGCTTCCTTGATCTAGAATTTGATCTGGCGTTAGACCTTTTCCTATTAAAGTCTTTTTGTTGTGCTCTTCCCCTACTCACGAGACCTTTGCCCTTAGCTCTACTACCCCAAAAGCTTTTCTTTAAGTCTTTAGATTTTAGTGCATTACTAATATAATCTAGTGAAATACTGTCTTTTCCAATTAACAACATATCAACAAAAGTATCATAAGATAGTGGTAAGAAATATAACACGATTAAGGCCTGATCCTCACCGTCAATTTTTATATCTACATTCTTCAAGTCTATTATAATTGAATTAAACTCATCAAGGTGAGTTCTAACTAGTATACCTTTTCTCATATGAAGATTGTGCAACCTCTTTTTCAAGTAGAGACAGTTTGTCAGTGATTTCTTAGAGTACATATCTCCTAACTTCTTCCATACCGTTGTTGCAGATTTATCTTCAGCAATTTCCCAAAGAACGTTATCTGCAACGCTCATGGAAATCGCACTGAAAGCCCTCTCTTTTAGGTCTGCTTTCTCTGATTCTTTCAACTATTTTGAAAAATCCTTCTCAATTACCTTCCATAACCCTTATAGCACAAATGCCGATCTCATTCTAATCTTCCATAGACTGAAACTAGACCCTCCATTGAATTTCTCTATTTCATACTTTGTTGAAGATGATGGAGGAATCTTAACTCTTGATAATTTTAGAAACCCCAACCTTGATTTGATACCAATTATTGTATAAAGATTGTGGGTTAACACAATTAAAAATAAAGAAAATATAAAAGAAAAATAACAAAAGTATTTAACAAGGTTCGGCTAGCCCTGATCCTCCAAGAAAAAGAAGAGAGAGTTTTTCACTATAAAAGAAAAAAAGAAGTTTACAATTCTTTAGAATCTCCAACTTCATCCCCTATATATAGATCCCAATTAGTCCCAAACATATAAGAAAAAGGTTCTCCCAATCCTACAAGGACTATATTTTCCTTTTCTAAATCTATTAGGACAAAGGGTTTCCTAAACTAATAGGGATTATGAGTTTCCTAAAATATACAAGGGAAAAACTCAAGACATAATTAACATACATGTTTAAATGATTTAAGAAAATAGAATGAGGGAAACTAAAAAAATGGGGGATATAGAAGTTTAGAGCGCTCTTTTTTTAAAAGCCAGGGAGGTTTAAGAACCCTGTCAATTGTATATAGTTACGTGGTCAAAGGAACTCCCATAATGTGAAATATTTTGTGG
Source organism: Capsicum rhomboideum (assembly GCA_031232105.1). NCBI lineage: Eukaryota > Viridiplantae > Streptophyta > Magnoliopsida > Solanales > Solanaceae > Capsicum > Capsicum rhomboideum. The sequence continues at coordinate 95,427,329 of CP124708.1, read as the reverse complement.
AGGTAACAGTGACCTCAGTAATTAAACCCTCATAAATTTAGAGTCTTTTTTTTTAGTGATCGCACGTGCGATCTCGTATGTCACATGTGCATTACGTGCATCTTATGGGTCACATGTGTATCCTGTGCATTTCATACATCACATGTGCATCTCATGCATCGCATATACATTCTGTGCATCTCATGTTAATTAGTAGTTTATTTTAAAAAAAATGATATATATATTGTCAAACATGTGTGTGAGGTAGGCAATAAAGTTAAAAGAAAAATTAATACAAACTAGCTCAAAATGATGAAGGACGATCTTATTTCAATGACTTGGTAGATAAATTTTAAATTACTGAACATTATTTAAGTGTATATATATATATAAAACTATAACAAGCATAGATATATATCCAAATATTCCAAATCCTTCAACTGTAAATACCCCACCATATGAGTTCATAAAATCACCACATGCATAAAGTGAAATATCCATCGATCCTTTGTAATACTAATTTACATAATATATATTAGTAAACGCACAACTAATTAGAAAAGGAATACTTGATAACTACCATGATAGCATTTTTTTAGTTTGATTTCCCACAACATCTGGTTGTTTCTCTGGCCGATTACCACAACATGAAGTTGGTAATGCAATGGCCACCGATATTCTGCGGAATGTCAGGGAACTGGTAAAATCCTGTGCAGATGAAGTTTGCCCATCACGTCCTTTGTTTTGGAAATAGCAATAGAGTTATTCTGCTATGTGATCTACCTCCAATGAATATTGTTGTGGTATGTTCTTGAAAAAACTAACCTATTTATATGCTTGCTTGCTATTGCTCATTATATTAATTTTATTTTTATAAGTAATGTTTACGAATAATTTTCAATGTACCTACATAAAATGGTAAACAAACGGAAATTTAGTGAATGATCTCCACAAATATTGTCCTAGTTTGATCTGTAATTGCTCCAACTTTGTGTTGTGGTAGCATTAATGGAGGGGTCATGATTATTATTCTAGCGACACCATTATTGATATCGAAATACTTCATGGGGGAGTAAGGTTTGCAACAAACAAAGGCATTAAGGAATATGAGACTGTTAACAAATTGTTGAAAAAAAGAAATTATTTTTCAAATAGTCATGGTTAACAAGATACTGTCATGAAAAGTTCTATCTCCAACAAAAATATCACACATGTAAGGAAAATACTGTGCATGTGTTCCTACATGAGATTTACTTCTTGTTGTATATAATGTTGTAGAATTTTATTTTCTGCCCGCAAGATTCAAATACTAGAGGATGTGATGGATTGCGAAAGAGATCCAACATCATCTTTCCAACTAACTGTATTTGAGGATGTACACCAGTCACTTCTTTAGAATCCAATGCAATGGAAGGATGGGCTGTAGAGCTACTGTTTCTATCAAGCAAGATAAGACTCCAGCATATTCGTTCAAAAAGAACAAATCTTTCCCCCGATGGATACCAAGATCCTCAAACTCCTAGCTCTCAGGATCATATGACAGAAGATTCCCAATACACTTCTCTGCCAGAAATTCTCCATTTCTATCGAACCTAATAGCATGTGAAATCCCACCCTATAGAACCATTACTAATTTCTTAGCTCACGATTCCATTCCCCCATACTGATTCATAGCCCACAATCACAAAATTTACCTTTATCGTGACCTTTTGCATACCAAATATGAATCTGATCCCTACACAAGTTTATAGATAAATTTAGAGGAGAAACATGAGCTAGCTTCATGGTAAACTGTCACGACCCAAAAGTTGAGGTCATGATGACATCTACCTCGACCCAACCTTGGTAGATAAACCAATCACCCCAAAGGGAAAGAAGATCGAAATAGTAAATAAAGTAAAACAAAACGAGACTTCTTGAACGAAGTCAGGTCAACACATATACAAATATAGCGAAAGTCTAAAATAATGCCATGAAATCCCCAAGAAATAGTGTCATAAATGTAGAGCATCTAAATACAACATTCAAAAACTAAAAATATAATATTTATCTCTGAAAAACAGGTGAAAACATCTAGATAGATAAGAGAAGGTCTTGAGTCAACTCTGAAAGCCCTAGAGCATGCCACTACCTCGATCACCAACTTTGACAAGCACGAAATCAATTACCGCGCCTTACACTCATACTAGGATTTACACCGAAAGGGCACAATAGGAGTGAGTATGGTCCACTTGTACTCAGTAGGTACCATAGGTCGACTGAAAAAAATAGAAAATAATACAAGTAAAGAAAATACTATGAGCACGTCACCTGCAAATAGAAAACTTTCCAAACGGTAGCTCACACCGTCTCCACTAATAATTCTAATATATATATATATGAAATCAAAATAAAAGCAGGTATTCACGTAAAATAAATAAAAACTGATTTCACGCCAGGAACACATAAAGGTAACACTGAAGATGCATATGCAAATGCAATGCAATGATGATGAAGTAAATAGTTTGAAAATCATCGAATGACTTTCTGTATAGACCTATCGAGCCTCTCTGCTCCCAAAATAGGACCCATGTGGGGTTTGCAACCTGTATGCTATCTCAAAAACTCAACCCACCTCTTCGGCTGGTGTTCACAGATAAAGGTTTTTATGAAAATATCTCATTTTCTTTCAAAATAGTGTTCCTTAATGGTATCAATATCCCATGAATATATATGTATGAAATGAGGATATAATACTCACAATCAAATCACTATGAAGATAACAATCCATTCAATACATGCATAAGTGAGCTTAGAAATAAACTCAATACGTCAATATTCATGATATCAATTCCTGTGTGTTATCATCGGAATAAATATGCATGTAAGACATTATTAAAATCATATCAACCTATAACTCGGGCATTTCTATCATGATAAAGGCAAACAATGCTCAATAAGGCCTATAATATCTATTCAAGCCCTCGCACAGACATCATATTAAGAATAAAGGCATTTAAATGTGAAAATAAGTCCAAAGATGTTAAATAAAGCCCCCCGCATAGGCAACACACAATATGAGATATGTCAAGTCAACAACAAGAATATAAGCCTCCATATGGGCACAAAACAGTAATAATAATCTCAAAGTACAATTCCTATGGTTATTTTCCCAACCCATAGCATTCTTTACTTATTTATTAACTACCTAGCCCAGTCTGAAGAAAGTTAAGCCATAACCTACCTAAAAGAGTCAAAATCCAAGCCTAAAGTCCTTCAATACGGAGCCTTTCCCCTTTTGAACGGTCTCAAATTCCACTAAAACATTCAAATATAACATCTACACGCTAAAAGAAAGCTAACGATACCCATATCGACTATATTTAAGATAAGTCCAAAACGTGTTTGAGAAACAAGTTTGAGAACGTAAGGGGTAAAACCAGAATTTTATTTAGAAATATTTTCCCCAAAGTTATAGGAGTATAAGTCAAAAAACCAAACAAAAATGAGGTCCAAATCGAAGAAACCCCATTTTTAAGCTTTACCGGCAAAAACTCCAAAAATTCATTTCAAAATCAAGGTTAAAAGGTATTTTCAAAGACATAATCAATAGGAATTAATGGAAAGATGAGTTTAGAGGTTACCCACGCAAAAAAAAAATGAAGAAATCCTAGTGAAATTGTCTTTCTCAAAGCTCCCAAGGTCCAGAAATGAAGGAAAATTGCAAAATTGGACTATATATACTGTTCCAGCGATGACTGCTTAAGCGGCTAAATAACCGTTAAAGCGGTCAATGCGTAAGCGGCTGATGGTCGCTAAAAAGGCCTGTCCTCAGTGGCTTGAATCTGCTAAAGAGATCCACCATCGCCAAAGTGGTAGCTTGCCGCTAAAGCGATCTTTGGGGTCAAAAGCGGCCGCACCAGATTTCAGCTGCATCAGCATTTTGCTAAGTTGCAAAGTCACCGATCGACACCTCGAGATTTGTTCGAAACCGGAAAAAAACAAACTATATGTGTTAATAGGCTATTTTTGATGCTCCGGACTCAATGGCAATGTTGGATTTTCAAAAAAGGATCGTTTTCAACAAATTAACCCCCGAGACCCCCTTTTAGCAAATTTCACTATCTTCAAACGGAAGGTCGAAATGCAAAATAAAGGTTCCAAACCCGAACCAATCCCGCTACTAACCCAAATTTGACATTTCGAATCTATTGAAATTTTCCAAATCGTCATCCAGCACTCTGAGCATCAAATGTTGATCCAAATCAAACCAATGACTTTTGAAGCCTGAAAGAGTCTCAAACCCTTCCAAATCATTTCAAAATGCATCGAGGACCGTGCCAATTATCCCTATAACCCCAAATCAACATTTAATAACTATGGTGAAGGAAAAAATAGTCAAATCACATAAAAAGTAAAATTTCACAAATTAGGTCACTACAATATCCACCACTAAGACTCTAGTTCGTCCTTGAACTAAAAGGTGAAATAAGTACCTGAATCGGTAAAGAGCTGGGGGTAACTACTATGTAAGTTGGTATCGACCTCCCAAGTAGCCTCCTTGATGGGACGGTGTCTCCACTAAACCTTAACCACAGGAATATCTCTAGAATTTAACCGTCTAACATCTCTGGCTAATATGAACACTGGCTTCTCTACAAAGGTCAACCTCTCATCCAACTGAACCGAGTCCCAATGAAGCACGTGAGACTCATCCGACATATAGAAATGTAACCTAAATACATAAAAGACTGGGTGAACGACTGAAAAGTCTGAGGGCAAGGATAACTCATAAGCTATCTCCCAAACTATCTAGAGAATCTCAAATGGCCTGACATACCTGGGGCTGAGATTGCCCCACTTCCCAAATCTGATCACGCTGTTAATGGGAGACACTCGAAGGAAAACTCGATCCCCAATCCCAAACTTCAAGGCACAAAGTCTGCGATCAACATAAATCTTTTGTCTAATTTGGGCTGCCTGAAGCCTATCCTGAATTACCTGGACTCTGTCCAAAGACTCGCAAAGCAAGTCTGTTCCACGGGATCTAACCTCAGAAGTCTCAAACCAACCAATTGGAGATCGACAATGCCTACCACGAAATGCCTCAAAAGGTTCCATCTTAATGCTCGAATAGTAGCTATTATTGTAAGCAAACTCCACTAAGGATAAATGTTGCTCCCACTATCCTCCAAAATCCATAACAGACGCATGAAGTATATCCTCCAAAACTTGAGTAGTCTGCTCTAACTGACCATCAGTCTGGGGGTGAGAAGTTGTGCTAAGGTCAACCTGAGTACCCAACTTCTCCTAAAAAGTCCTCCAGAAGCTAGAAGTAAACATTGAGCTTCTACCTGATATAGTAGACACGGATACCCTATGAAGACAAACCTTCTCTTGAACATAGATATGAGCTAACCTCTTGGCGCTGGTGGTAATTTGAATAGGGATGAAATGAGCCGATTTGGTCAATCTATCCACGATGACCCAAATATTGTCAGAACCACGAGGAGTACAAGGTAACCCACTCACGAAGTTTATAGTAATCTGCTCCCACTTCCTCTCAGGAATAGGTAATTGCTGAATCAAACCACCGGGTCTCTGATGTTTGACCTTTACCAGCTGATAACACAAGCGACGAGCTATAAAATATTCTATATCTCTCTTCATACCATTCCACCAGTAAAGATGCTTCAAATCTTGGTACATCTTGGTCACCCGTGGGTGAATGGCATATCTGGAATAATGTACCTCCTCTAAAATAAATCTTACCCATCCACCAACTCTCGCCACACAAACTAGGCTACTGATTCTCAAAACACCATCAGAATCAAGAGATGTCGCCTTAGCCTTGCCTCTTCTCTCTACACCTTATCTTGAATCACCCTTAAGCTATCATCATTAAGCTGATGAGCTTGGATCTATTCCATCAAGGAAGATCTAGCATCAATGAACGCTAGCATACTTTTCGATGATAAAATATCAAGCCTAACCATCTGGTTAGTTAAGAACTAAACCTCTAAGGCTAAAGTTTGCTCCTGAGTCAGGAGATGATCTAAATTCCCCATACTTGTTGCCATCCAGCTCAAGGCATCCCCAATAACATTAGCCATACTCAAATGATAAAGAATAGTGAGATCATAATCCTTAAGCAACTCTAGCCAACGTTGCTATCTGATATTAAGATCTTGCTGAGTGAAAAAGTACTGAAGGCTATGATGATCGAAGAAAATCTCACAATAAACTCCATACAAGTTATGTCGCCATATCTTCAACACGAAGACAACCGCGACCAACTCTAAGTCATGGGTAGGGTAATTCTTCTCATGAGGCTTCAACTAACGAGAAACATAAGCAATCACCTTACCCTCCTGCATTAACTCTGCACCCAAACCCATACTATAAGCATCACAAAATATGATAAAACCCATGCTTTCCTTGGGTAAAGTCAAGATAGGAGCCGAAGCCAAAAACTTCTTGAGCTTTAGAAAGCTCGCCTCACAAGCAACCGACCACTGAAAGGTAATCTTCTTTTGAGTCAACTTGGTCAAAAAAGCTATAATAGAAGAGAAAACCTCAACAAAACACCGATAATAACCTGCTAAACTAATGAAACTCCAAATCTCAGTAGGAGAAGTAGGTCTAGCCCAATCACGAATCATCGCTATCTTGGTTGGATCAACCATAATGCCATCCTTGGTCACTACATGACCCAAGAAAGAGATAGAATCCAACCAAAACTTATACTTGGAGAGCTTAGCATACAAATTCTCATCACATAATCTCTGATGTACAATTCTCAAGTGCCTCAAATGGTCGGCCTCATTCTTGGAGTAAACCAAGATATTATCTATAAATACAATCACAAAGGAGTCAAGATACTGTCGAAATACCAAGTTCACAACTCCATGAATGTTGTTGGGGAATAAGTCAACCAAAAATACATGACCAAAAACTTATAGTGACCGTATCGAGTCTGAAAAGCCATCTTTGGAACATCCAAAGCTCTAATCTTCAACTGGTGATACCCGAATCTCAAGTCAATCTTTGAAAACATGGAAGCACCCTGAAGCTGGTCAAAAAGATCATTAATGTGAAAAAGAGGATACTTGTTCTTAACCGTCACTTTGTTCAATTGTCGATAGTCAATACACATGCGCATAGAACCATCCTTCTTCTTTACAAACAATACAAAAGCAACCAAAGGGGATACAATAGGTCTAATGAACCCCTTACTCAATATATCTGAAGCTACTCTTCAATTCCTTCAACTTAACTGGGGCCATCCTATAGGAAGGAATAGAAATGGGCTTGGTGCTTGGCTTCACATCAATAGAAAAATCAATATCAAAATCAGGGGGCATACCAGGTAAATCTATAGGAAACACATCTTAGAACTCATGAACAACCTGAATAAAATCCAAAGGAGGTAGTAAGGAGACACTAGTATAAATAACATAATCCAAATAACACAAGCACCCCCTTTCTACCTGTGATGAACACGTAGAAAAGATATAACTCCCTTTGAACCCGAATTAAGCATACCCTTCCAAGCTATCCTTGGCATACCCGGCATAGCTAAGGTCACGGTCTTGGCATAACAGTCCAAAATAGCATGATATGGAGCTAACCAATGTATACCCAGGATAACATAAAAATCCACCATATCTAGGATGATCAAGTCTACCCAAGTCTCACGCCCCGTAGAAAGCACTGCACAAGATTGATACACCCAATCCACCATAAAAAATCTCCTACGGGGGTAGAAACATAAAGAGGCATAGCAAGGGGCTCACAGGAAACATCAAAACCATAAGCAAAATATATAGACATATAGGAGAGTGTAGACCCAAGGTCGAGTAACACGAAAGCGGATTTGTAGCAAACTGGGATGATACCTGTAATAACTACATCAGAGGCCTCTATCTCTGGTCTCCTGGGTATTGTATAAAACTTTCCACGTTCACTCCCAGACTGAGTAACCCTGCGACCACCACCACGAGCTCCCCTAGGTCTATCTCTAGCACTTCTAGCACCACCCCTACTACTCGATGAGCCTCTCTCACTGTAGATATCAGAGTAGGACAAAGCTGAAGCTGAGAGCCCTGCTGAGTAGGTCCATATACACGTCAGGGATAATCCTTGGCCAAATTCCCAACCTCATCACATACATAGCATCCTCTATGGACGAACTCAATCTGAGGGGCCATAGACAAACTAGGATGATCGCCTTGCCCTGAAGAACTGAAGCTGAAACCTCCACTAGCGTGACCCAATACCTGGCTACATGAAGCCGCAGAGACTGAAGATCCACCACCTGATCCCTCTAAAGCGACCTGAACTGGCCTACCATGAAAACCATGGGAACCTCTACTCGAGAAATCTCTGCCTTAGGAGGCATATCCACTAAACTCTCCCTAACAACGTACCTTCTTGATGTCTTCCTTAGTAGCCTAGGTAATAGACTTGGTCAACTTGGCATGCTCAATAATGCTCTGAAAAGAAGCCCTTGAAACAACCATCTGGGTAGTAGCCAACTAATAAGGACCCTCTAACCCTTTCACAAACTTCTGAATCCTTTTAGACTTGGTGGAGATACTGGTAGCTGAATATCTAGATAGAGCATAGAAATATGCCTCATACTTGGAAATAGACATGGAGTGCTATTCCAAGTGATAAAACTCATCCCACATCTTATCTCTCAAGCTGTACGACCCAAGTTATAGCAGGCGAACCCAAAGCCTACTACTAGATAAAGACCTCTACCAATGTATGGCCATATCTGTCAGCTGATATGTAGTATAAGTAACTCTATGAGACTCAGCAGATCTAAGATTATGTAAGATCTCCTGACAGTCAATCAGAAACTCATAGATGTCCTCGCTAATCGGACCACTGAACTTGGGAGGAGCCAAGCAAATAAACCTCTTCTAATTATTAGAAGATAACTGTACTCGAAGAAATTCGAGGGATAGTAAGTCTGGTAGGCAATGATCCACTTGTGGGGGTACCATAGATGATGGTTGTACCCCTGAAGTAGGAATACCATAAGCAGATATTAGTACTAATGACAGAACACCACTTAAAGTTTGAGGAATACCAGGTACACTCAAAGGAATACCCTTTATACGAATCAAGATATGAATCAATAAATCATTTAGCATTGGGGTGTCGACTGAACCCTATGGGACCTGAGCTGGCCTTGCACCTTCTATCTGATAGTAATCCTTAATATACTCAACTTCAGGCTCGAAAGAGGCCTCCCTAGTACGTCCTCTGACTGGGGCAGCTCCTTGTGCCCATCCTCTACCTCAGGGTCGACCATGAACCCAGTTTCGCCCACTAATTGGGGCTCTTAAATTAGGTGCTGGATTAGTATCCCTGGACCTAGTCCACACTATCTGTGTAGAAAATAATGGAATATAAGTTTAGAATGTTAGATTTGGACAACCCGCACACTTAGGCAATTGATATCGCCTAAAATATACCTCCAAAAAAGTATAATGCAGTCGATGTATCAAATATAAAGCCCAACTAGGTTGGATGTTGAATGCTAGTCTAAGTAATTGGCAAGTAAGTGAAACTGGGGGGTTTTTGTGACCAACTAATAACAGTAACGATTGTTGATTTTCAGATTTGTAATCAATATGTGAAATACACTAGGACTGTGATCCCCAATGATTTCTAAACTCCATCGGTTACTTGTACTGGCAAAATTGTCCCGCTGCATTGCATGCAAAATCTAACAAGATATGTTCCTCTAAACATCTCTCAATTCATTAGAAAAATTTCACTCTTGTCCTCTCGGTCTCTGAGTGTTGCACTACTAACCCTTATCCTGGATCTCAGATAACTATCCCTGTTATGGCTCAAGTTATTAGATGAAGGTTGATAGCTTCAAATCTCTATTGTTATTTCATTTTCCCAATCTCTACCTCTCTCTCGAGCAAGTCTAGAATACAGACAAGTTTCCAACGTTTGCAACCATTAGAAGATCAATTATAATGAAGGTAATAACAATACATGCATTCACAATGGTTCAAAATTGCTTTGCACTTAACCCATTTCGTTAATTCCTCATAGTTCACAAAATCCTAATTGATGGGTTTAGCTACTCATGATTGCAAGGAAACAAGAAGAATTCAATGATGAAAACATAATTGTAACCTCACAATAAGAAGAAAACCCTGAAATCTCAATATGAATAAAAACTCGAATCTAGGGTTTTTGATAACATAACCAATAATGTGTTTATGAACTCAAAATTAATGAAAAATATCTCTCAAAACAATGTACTGACCAACCCCTAAACATTAGACTATATAGGGGTATTTATAGATACAAGGTGAATCCTATCCTAAATAAAACAGGAAAATAGAGTCGGCACTTTTCCACGGTTCCAACCCACGCCACGTGGGTTGACCCATGCCAAGTGGGTCCTGTCATTGAAATCAGATTGCTTCAACTAAATGCAGGAGTTGACCTACGGTACAGAGGCACGCCACGTAGGTCGACTCACATGAGTGGGTCCTGCCGTGAGTCGCTCTTCTAGTGCAGGACTTGGCTCTTTCATCTTCAGATACTTCGTTCTCGAACATGATTCCTCCTCTTTGTCCATTTTGCCTCCAAAAACCTATTCTCCTATAATATAGAACAGAAAGCACATCATACCAACCAAACATACCCGAGTTATTGCATATTTTCTTTGTTTTAAGCATCGAAAGTGCCATGAAACCACGACACATCAACACCCTCAACTTATAACGTTTGCATGTACTCAGGTAAACAAAACAAAACAAACATATACGATGCTTAACTAAGAGAAACCTAAGAGACCTACGACAGTTGACTCATTGCCTTTGGCACCAAAACTTTTTTGACCCCTCCTATTTGCAAATCAAAACCACGGTGTGTGTATATGCAACATATTATCACGACACAGAAAGGATCAAGTGATGCCATCAGATTATGAACAAACAATTAATCATATATGCAAATGACATTATTCGAACAAACAGCAGCTAACAATGTAACCCATGTACTCTCACAACAAAGAAGTCCCATACACTCACAGTATACCAATGAATATCAAAGTAGGGACTGGTTCAAAACACTCTCTCTCACAAAGAAGTTGAAGGAGGGACCAGGGCCAAAACAGGTTCATTGTAAGTCAAAATGGGGAGGTGAATAGGCTAATGAAAGAGACAAGTCAATTAAGGCTCAAACTCGGGATCAAGGGATACTTATTTTATTTGGTCGGGCATTTGGGATAAAAGTTGACTCATTCAAGAACGGCCTATGATCCTTTCCTAACTAATATCCTATAACCTAGACAAGACTAATCGGGCAAGTTCTGGATTGCACACACAAAGTAAACTAGGCGCAATGACCTCACACACACATAGCATAGGGTTACACCATCAACTACTACCTATCCAATTCATGCATTGCTAGTTACCATCATGTTGCCTATAATACTACTTCCATAACAAGATCCAACAGCTGTCACAAACTAACATACTACATACACAGTTCAAAACCAAATTTCAGGAGGGGTGTCCTTTAAACAATCAAAAAGAATCATTATCATAAACTTGTTCAAAACTGAATTGCACTAAGGTTCCCCTATTTTTCTCCTAATTAAACACGAAAACACATAAATAATCTAACTAACAACCTAAACATGCCGGTTCTACTATGATAGAACACTTGGGGGAAAATAAACATGGCAACAAAAACCCTCAAGTGGTGGTATACCCCCACCCCCAACTAAATAATGGTACACCTCCCTTAGTGCACAACTATCAATATGGTAAGTGTAAAGGAGTGAAGACATACCTATGGCACTTTAGGTATCGGATGTGGGCTCGTCCATAGCAAAATCATCTGTATGATCTCTGGGCTCCAAGCTAGGAGCGTCCGGTGGAGGGGGTGGCTGACTAGAAGATGCTCCTTGTGCTCTCTGCTCATGGTCAAACTGACTGATATGGTAATCTACTCGGGAGGCCTTAGTTGCCCTCTGGAGATCACTCTCAAACTCGTCTCCACTATCAGTCTGACCTTTAGGACTCTGTGGCCTCTTGCCTCTAGCAACAGGAGGCTCCTCATCAGCAAACAAATCCACCTCAAAAATTGGTGCTGAGGATATCGGTGTAGGTATGGGTGGAATGATAGGATTATGGCTAACTGCTAAATCTCAAACCTCTGCCCTTAATACAGCTACCTCCTTAGTCAACCCCATTAAATCTGGGATATGGGCCTCTCTCAATTGGCTACCCATCCGGTGCTCAAAACTGTCAATCTGCCTATGCAGCTCACGCATAAACTTATCCATAGCAGAAGTCATGTGAGCCTTAACTCTCGCCTCAGACGCCTCGATCGATGTCCTAACCCATGGCTTAAGATGAGATACCAACTTAGCTATCTGGGCCTCTGTGTGAGCCTGTCGCTCAATAACTTGCATCTGTCTATCCACTAACTGCTGTAAAAATACTCGTGAAATTAAAACTATACCAGACAAGGGTAATGGTGCAGTGGGGCCAGTTTTACCTCATCAGTCACAAGGCCTGCACCGTCGGTAGGCAACCTCCCTGCCTCGGGGTCACTTATAGGTACTGAAGTGCTAACCGGTTTCTAACGATCCACTTGCCCTTCAAAAAGGGCGACACCTGACAAAGTAGAGGGATAAGACCCTTCTGGGAAACCAGAATAACAACTCACTGCTGCATCAGTCCTACATCAGTGGTTTGGGTCACCTCAATGGTGTGATCTACTGCAGGCATCCAAACTACACCAGCACTATGACATAGGCCCTGTATTAGACATGGGAAAGGGATGCTGGTATAGTCTTTAAAGGCGCGCTCATGAATCTCCATAATAATATAACGCGCGACGTGGATGTCATATCCAGAGATAATGCTCACTACCAGAACAACTCAATCCAGAGTAAGAGAATTATCTGTACCTGTGGGACCGAGATAGTTTCGTGTAACTGACCACCAAAACCTGCCCGTAAATTAAAGCGAGGACTTCTTAATATCCAGCTTCTCAGCTACCCATTTTGCATCTACGCCATCTTTCGTGATATACTGTACAACCCACTATAGTAACTCTAAACGTTGATCAATATCCTTCATTTTGTTTCTATTTTTCACCATCTCCATACGGTGATCAAACTCAACAGTACTAGCTGGAAGTGGACGTTCTGCACCAAACAAGAATCGATGGATAGTCTGCTCAGAAATTTCTACTCTGGTTCCATGAACCAAAGTGTGAGTCAATAGTGGTTGTTCTCGAAACCGCTGCTCAATTGGTGTGATCAATTCAATAGACGCAACATATAAAACATAAAACTCATGGATAAATTCTAGGCTATAGCTACCAGAAGGCACTGTCATCCACCTGAATCCATAGCGATCAAACACTGCCTTAATCTTGGGTAGTGCCTTTAACTCATATGACCAATACTGAGGCTCCTCAATGATACTCCGTCTACACACACCCCGCTCAATCGGCTCTACAACCCTGTCATAAATGGCCTTCATACCCTGAACACACTACCTCTTATTTTCCCTTCGTACTGCAGTTGGGGCCCGCTGTGCAGCCACCTATCTATGCGAGGAAGTCATGGAATCCTGAAAACCAATGCCTAAAATAGAGATGTCACATCAGCCTTTCCACTACCCGTGGACTCAGAATCATCTACACCCTCAACAATCTCATCGGTCCCAGGTGCCTTAGCCTCATCTTCAGTATCACCTGTTGCAGAAGCATCCACCTCCTCTTCAGACTGGGGGAGGATTCTGAAGACTGAATAGGAGTCACCACTATAGGCTGAGTGGTGGCTCGGGCTGCAGCCTGCGCCTTAGTTCGTTGTCTTTTGGAGCGAGGCACAAGAGCAGAATCATCCTGAGCGATCTTATAAACCTCCGCATACCCACTTTTCTCTGGCTCCGAAGACTCATCTCGCATCCTTATTATGCCTTTCGGGTTCTTGGTGCGGATTCGCGAATAGGAACCCATATCTCTGTGTTTAGGGTTTTCTTTAGGTGGCATGGTCGAGTCTTCTGGTTGGGTTAGGTCAGGTTGGGTATGGGTTTTGGGTTAGGGTTCAGTGGTGTAGGGTCGGGTTGAGTTTAGGTTTTTGGGGTAATGGGATTAGAATTTTCTTGCAATTAGAGTGGTAGTTGTACGAATTAGAGTGGTTGGTACTTGGGAATTATAGGGATTATAGGATTAGAGGTGTTAATTTGGATGAATTGGGGAAAGAAATCTAGTATGTGAAATCTTAGAGAATTGGGTTTTTGGATTTTCAAATGGGTAGTATCGGGTTTTATTGAGAGTTGGCCGAAATTAGGGTTAGGTCGGGTCGGATCTTGAATTTTATTTGTGGGTTTGAGTTTCATGGTACTGACCCACTTCACGTGGGTCCCTACCATGGGTTGGATTCTGTAGCCAAAATTTTTCTCTGATTCCCACGATTCCAACTCACGTCACATGGGTTGACCTAAGTCACATGGGTCCCTGTAGTGGGTTAGATTCCGCAACCAAAAATTTTCCTCTGATTCCCACTATACCAACCCACGTCACGTGGGTTGACCTACATTACGTGGGTCACCACCATGGTTTAAGATACATACTTTTTAGTTCACGTCTTTATTTTCAACTCACGACTGGTAATAAACCTTGGGTTGCCTCCCAAGCAACGTTTGATTTAACATGGCGACAAGACGTAGCTAGGTTGGTTACTCAAACTTCACCAATCAGCCCATGGTTTTCCTCCCATGAAGCACCTGATTTAACTTCGAGGCACGACCCAACTTACTTGACTACTCAGACTTCTTCAAGACTAAGCTCCTCACATGTCCTTATTTCTTTTGTGATTCCTATTATCATCTCTTTTCAGCTCGATTGCTCCATGCTGGAACACCCTAACCACCATGAATGGTCTGGAGCATTTGGACTTTAACTTTCCAGGAAAGAAGCGAATTCTAGAGTTATAAAGTAGTACCAAATCTCCCGGGTGAAACTCTCGTCGCTCAATCCTCCTATCATGATATAATTTTATCTTTTCTTTATATAGTGCTGAACTCTCATAAGCTCGGAGATGAAATTCATCCATCTCTTTCATATGTTCTAGTCTCAATTTAGCCACATCACTCCATTTCAGATTCAACCTTTTCAGCGCCCATAATACCTTGTGTTCAAGTTTGACAGGCAAATGGCATGATTTACCAAACACCAGTTGATATAGAGATGCACCAATCAGTGTCTTGAATGCAGTTCAATATGCCCATAATACATCATCCAATCTTCTTGCCCAATCAGTCCTATTGGCATTCACCGTTTTTGCCAAAATAGACTTAATCTCACGATTTGACACCTCAACTTGCCCGCTCATTTGAGGATGGTAAGGTGTTGCCACCTTATGTTTGACACCATATTTTTCAAGCAGGGCTTTGAACAACCGATTATAGAAATGGGATCCTCCATCACTAATGATAACTCGGGGTGTACCGAATCGTGAAAAGATATTCTTTTTCAAGAATGCCGTGACACTTCTTCCTTTGTTATTGGGAAGCGATATTGCCTCCAACCACTTAGAAACATAGCCAACAGCTACCAGAATGTATTTCATCCCATGTGAGCTCACAAATGGGCCCATAAAATCAATTCCCCATACATCAAACAATTCAAGCTCGAGAAAAATTGTCATAGGAAGTTCGTGTATGCGCGAGATGTTCCCTTGTCTTTGACATTAGTCACAAGATCAGGCATAGTTATGAGTATCTTTATAGGTGGTAGGCCAGTAGTACCCGTATTGTAAGATCTTATGAGCAGTCCGCGCACCTCCATGATGACCCCCAACTGGAGATGAATGACATGCTTCCAAAATACTCATCATCTCGACTTTTGAAATACACTTTCGAATTATGCCATCCGCACACACCCTAAATAGATAAGGCTCATGCCAGAAGAATTTTCTTACTCTATGCATAAATCTCTTCCTCTGTTGATATGACATATCTTCCGGGACTAGGTCACTTGCCAAAAAGTTGGCAAAATCTACAAACTAAGGGATTAATTCTTGTGATGCTGCCAACACTTGTTCGCCTGGAAAAGTATAATCAATATCAAGATCATCCCTCAATCTACCCATGGCCTCCTTTTCAAGGCGTGATAGGTGGTCTGCAACCTGATTCTTAGTCCCCTTTCGTTCCTTGACCTCAAAGTCAAATTCTTACCATAGAAGTACCCACCGAATCAGTCTTGGCTTGGCGTCCTTCTTTGACATAAGATATCTAAGTGCTGCATGGTCTGTGTGCACAATCACTTTCGTACCAATCAAGTACGATCAAAATTTCTCGAAAGCAAAGACCACTGCCAATAATTCTTGCTCGGTTACAGTATAATTTTTTTGAGCTGGATTAAGCGCTTTGCTAGCATAATAAATCAGATGTAGATTATTCTCACAACTTTGTCCAAGAACTGCGACCAAGGCCAAACTGTTCTTATCACACATAACCTCAAATGGCATCATCCAATCTGGTGAAACAATAACAGGGTTTGAAATCAACTTCTATTTCAGACACTCAAATGCTTTTAGACACGCCTCATCAAACACAAAATTCACCTTCTTCTCTAAAAGCTTTCATAGTGGATGTACAATCTTAGAGAAATCCTTGATGAATCTTCTATAGAAACCTGCATGTCCCAAGAAACTTCGAATTCCTTTAACCGAACAGGTGGAGGTAACTTTTCAATCACCTCTATCTTGGCTTTGTCAACTTCAATACCTTTTTTTGAGATTCGACGCCCCAATATGATACCCTCATTAAGTATAAAGTGACATTTTTCCCAATTTAGCACTAAGTTGTACTCCTCGCATCTTTGCAACACATTAGCAAGGTGGGCCAAGCAGTCTTCAAATGAGTCTCCCACAATAGAGAAATCATCCATAAAAACCTCAATAGTGTCTTCCACTATGTCGGAGAAAATGGACATCATGCAATGCTGGAAAGTGGCCGGGGCGTTACATAAATCGAAGGGCATCCTTTTGAATGCGAACGCCCCATATGGACAAGTGAAAGTGGTCTTATCTTGGTCCTCAGGAGCAATGAAAATCTGATTATACCCTGAATAACCGTTAAGAAAATAATACCATCCTCTACCAGCAAGACGGTCTAACATCTAATCCATGAAGGGCATAGGAAAGTGATCTTTTTCGGTCCAAGAATTCAGCTTTTGATAGTCCAAACAACTCTTCATCCAGTAACCGACCTTATTGGGATTAATTCATTCTTATTGTTTGGAGCCACAGTGATTCCTCCCTTCTTTGGCACACACTGAACTGGGCTCACCTACTTGCTATCAGGAGTGGGGTAAACCACACCTGCATCTAAGCACTTGATGATTTCTTTCTTTATAACCTGTTGCATAAGTGGGTTCAGATGACCTTGGTTCTCGATGCTTGGTATGCACTTAGGATCAAGCTGGATTTTGTGAGTACAAATACCGGGTGAAATTTTGAAAATGTCAGTGATGGACCAACCAATGGCCCTCTTAAACCTTTTCAACACCAAAACAAGAGCTTCCACTTGCCACTCCACCAGCTTAGCAGATATAATCACGGGCAAGGTGTTGTTGGCCCCCAAGAATGCATAGCTAAGGTGAGACGGGAGAGCCTTAAACTCCAAAACTAGAGGCTCCTCAATAGAAGGTCGAGCCGATGGGGTCACCTTATTTTTTAAATAGTGATCAAGTTTCTTAGGAGCATAAGTGTATGATCCCCTACCAACGAGTGCACTAACCATCTCATCATATTCCTCAATACCATCATTATCAAAATTCATAATCACGATCGCAAGAGCTTCTACACCCAAACTTTGTTTAAGAGGCACGACAATATCACTCTTATCAACTGTATCTATTACAAAAATTACTCGCATGCCTTTCGGTTGCTTCATGGAACGACAAACATTGAAAGTGACATGTTCATCATTCAACCTGAATTTCATCTGCCCAGTTTCCATGTCAACCAATACACGGCCAGTGGCAAGGAATGGTCTTCCCAAGATAATGGGAACCTCGAAATCAACTTCACAATCTAGAATCACAAAGTCAGCTGGGATGATGAAAGATGCAACCTTCACCAAAACATCATACAAAATGCCTACCGTCTTTTTCACAGTTCTATATGCCATAAGGAGTCTAATAGAAATTGGTTTCAGTGCTCCCAATCCTAACTTCTTGAAAACGGCTAGCGACATCAAGTTAAAGCTAGCACCCAAGTCACACAGAGCTTTTGCAAAATTATAGGACCCAATAGTACAAGGAATTGTGAAGGCTCCCGAATCTTCCTTTTTCTAGACAAGTGAGTGAGAAGCAATTGCACTACAATGGTGTAAATTATCTACTGGCTCAAAACTGACAGTTCTTATCTTTTTCACTAAGTCTTTCATGAATTTTGCGTAACCTGGCATCTATTCTAAAGACTCTACAAGAGGAATATTTACCTATAAGTCCTTTAACATTGAGATAAATTTCTGATATTTATGCTCTTCAGCTTTCAACCTTTGGGAAAGGGAGGGGGAGGTCGAGGAATTTGTTTGTACACTTGAGGGACCTCATTTTCCTTCCTGCCATCAGATTTTTCCTTTTTGTCAGCATCCTGAGGCTTTTGAACTGCATCACCCTTTGAATTCTCTGGCTCTGCCTCAGTTTCTACATCAATTACCACCGGCTCATCTTTCTTACCACTATCCACAGGTATGGATGGGTAAGTCCTGCACTTCCCGCTTCTAGTATTAATGGCCAAACAATGGCTATCATTCTTCAAATTCTGGACGGTGTTGCTCGAAAGGTTACCTGGCTGACGCTGGTTCAATGCCACCGATATCTTCTCGAACTGTTGCTCCAACTATTTAATGGCAGTCGAATGGGATTCTACTTTTTGACTTATTCCTGAAATGTCTGACCTAATCTCCTTTAAGCAATTCTCTTGACTCTCTGGCCCTTTAACCAGTTTATTGAGAAGGACTTCTGTTATTGAATTTCCATTGTCAACATCGCATTTTCCTGGTGGAACATATGCGCCACTCTTCTCTTTATAATCATCCTTTCGCCTCCAATCACTGTCACAATCTCATTCTCTATCTCTATAACCTGGCTTGTTATAACTGTCTCCGTAGTAGTTTTGACCTTGATTCCCTTGCCTTGAGTTCTTAGAGTCTTGATTAGACCCTTGACCCTTGTCTCAAAAACCCGCCACCTCTCGATCCAAGTACTTATCCTCCTCATCAAATTCATAATCGTCATGCCTAGGTGTTTTGCCTTATGCACCTACAGCATGCACCTTTTCAGCACCTCCAACCGCAATCTGTTAGGCTAGCAAGCCAATTTCTGTCCTCAACTATGCGACTTCTTGAGCTATAAAGTCATCCAAAGCCCGTTGTGATGCCGAAGTTCCAATAGCATATATCCCAACAGGTGTCTCTGCCTCTCGAGTATACCATCCTCGGTTGGTCTTAGTGATATGATATAAACTATCTGAAGCTTGTTCCTACCTCAGACTCATAAATGCTCCACCAGTGATAGTATCTGCTACAGCCTTTGTATTGGCGTTCAAAGCCCTGTAGAAGATTTCAAGTAAACTCCTACCACTCATCCTATGATTTGGGACATTCTGCAGCTTCTTCTTAAACCTTAGCCATGTTTCATAAAGTGCTTTAGAATGTAGTTGTCGAAAGTTATAAGTCTCATCCTTCAACTGTAGAATCTTGGAGGGTGGGAAAAATCTCTCCAGAAATTAATTTCTCAACTCTTGCCAAGTAGTGATGGAACCTCGTGGTAACTCGGCCAACCATAAAGTTGCTTCTCCTGTTAGAGAGAATGGAAACAATTGAAAATGAATAGCCTCTTGTTCAACTCCAGGAAAATTGTATGAAGTGCAGACCCCCACAAAATTCATCACGTGCATGTTCGGATAGTCTGAAGGAAGTCCGACGAACACACTTTTCAAGTTTAGCAGATGGATCATGGAACTTGTAATATCAAACTTAGTGCCCTGAGGTAACTCTAGTGGAATAATAATACCAGTCTTAATCGGCTGGAAATAAGCCACATCCTTTTCTTTGGGATCATCATAAACCGACACATATGGTCTTTGAGGGGGTTGCTACACCCTCAGTCTTCTTTGTCTCTCTTCAAGTGCAGCGATACGTTGTACTGCTTCTTGCATTCCTTGATGATCTCTATCCGCTTGTCTAAGACCTGTTTGCCTTGCATTTTCCTCAGCCGTCAATTGAGTAGTGATTTGTTCCGCAGTTTTATGACCAACTGGCTGAATTGGCTGGTTATGAATATCTCCTGCGGCTGCGGGATTCTGAGCTCCGTCGGTATTCACCATTCTTTGATTTGTTCTCAGTGTTCGTTCTATCTCAGTATCAAGTGGAATCAGGGGATGTCCTTGACTCCTAGTGTTAGGCATACACCGGCGTGTGCCCTCAAGAAAAATACAGAAAAATAAAACCAATCAACTCCAATAAGCAAACTAATCAACTCCATAATCGTAGTCCCCGACAACGGTGCCAAAATTTGATATCTCCCAAACTATACCTCCAGAAAAGTATAATGCGGTCGATGTATCAAATATAGAACCCAACTAGGTTGGGGTCAATCCCACAGGGAATAGGACGAAAGTCTGTCGAATGCTAGTCTGAGTAATTGGAAAGTAAGTGAAACTGAGGGGGGGGGGGTTGTGAGCAAGTAATAAAAGTAACGATTGTTGATTTTTGGATTTGTAATCAATATGAGAAATACACTAGGAATGTGGTCCCTAATAATTCCTTAACTTCACCGGTTACTTGTGCTGGCAAAACTATCCCGCTGCGTTGCATTTAAAATTTAACAAGATATGTTCATATAAATGTCCCTCGACCTTGGTTAGACGAATTTCACTCTTCTCCTCTCGGTCCCCAAGTGTCGTACTACTAACCCTTATCCTGGATCTCAGAGAACTATCCCTATTACGGCTCACGTTATTAGATGACAGTTAATAGCTTCAAATCTCTGTTGTTATTTCCTTTTCCCAATCTCGACCTCTCTCTCAAGCAAGTCTATAATACAGGCGAGTTTCTAAGGTTCACAACCGTTATAAGATCAATTATAATGAAGGTAATAACAATACATGCATTTAGAACGGTTCAGAATTGCTTTGCACTTAACCCATTTCGTTAATTCCTCATGGTTCACATAACCCTAGTTGATGGGTTTAGCTACTCATGATTGCAAGAACACAAGAAGAATTCAATGATGAAAACATAATTGTAACCTCACAATAAAAATAAAACTCTGAAATCTCAATATGAATAAAAACTCAAATCTAGGATTTTTTATTACAAAACCAATAATGTGTTTATGAACTCAAAAATAATGAAAAATATCTCTCAAAACAATGTACTGACCAACCCCTAAACATAGGAAAATATAGGGGTATTTATAGATAAAAGGTGAATCCTATCCTAAACAAAACAGGAAAATAGAGTCGGCACTTTTCCACGGTACCGACCCACGCCACATGGGTCCTGCCGTGGAAATCAGACTGCTTTAACTAACTACAGGAGTTGACCTACGGCATAGATCCACGCCACATAGGTTGACTCACGTGACATGGGTCCTACCGTGAGTCACTCCTTTGGTGCAGGACTTGGCTCTTTTGTCTTCAGATACTTCATTCTCGAGTATGATCCTTTCTCTTTGTCCATTTTGCTCCAAAAACCTATTCTTCTACAATATAGAATAGAAAAAACATCATACCAACCAAACATACCCGAGTTATTGCATATTTTCTTTATTTTAAGCATTGAAAGTGCCATGAAACCACGGCACATCAGGAATCAAATTAGAGAAGTTTTCCTAAAGATATTTTATAGCTTCTCAAACATAGATACAGACGTCGACATACCGATCCGTGAGACTCTACCAGACATTCTGCTCTTATACTTATGAGACCAGTGAACCTAGCACTCTGATTCCAATTTATCACTATCCAAAAGTTAAGGTCATGATAGCATCTACCCTGACCTAACCTTGGTAGATAAGTCAATCACCCAAAAGGGGAAGAAGATTAAAATAGTAAATAAAGGAAGACAAAACGAGACTTCTAGAATGAAGTCAGGTCAACACATATACAGATATAGCAAAAGTCTGAAATAATGCCATGAAATCCCCCAAGAAATAATTTCATATGTGTAGAGCATCTAACTTCAAAATTCGAAAACTGAAAATACAATATCTGTCTTCAAAAAATAAGTAAAGACATCTAGATAGATAAGAGAAGCTCTGGAGTCAACTCTGAAAGCCCTAGAGCATGCCAGTACCTCGATCACCAACTCTGACAAGCACAAAATTAGCTACCGCACCTCACACTCTACTAGGATCTGTATCGAAAGGGCATAGTAGGAGTGAGTACGGTCCACTTGTACTTAGTAGGTATCATAGGTTGACTAGGCAAAATAGAAAATAATACAAGTAAAGAAAATACTATGAGCACGTCACCTGCAAACAGAAAAGTTTCCAAGCGGTAGCTCACACAGTCTCTACTAATAGTTCTAATATATATATATGAAATCAAAATAAAAGCAGTTATTCATGTAAAATAAATAAAAACTAAATTCACTAAGGAACACATAAAGGTAACACTCAAGATGCATATGCAAATGCAAATGCAATGATGATAAAGTAAATAGTTTGAAAATCAATGCATGACTTTCTGTATACACCTATCGAGCCTCTCTTCTCCCAAAATAGAACCAATGGGGGGTTCGTAACCCGTATACTATCTCAAAATCTCAACCCACATCTCCAGCTTATGTTCACGGATCAAGGTTTTTATGAAAATATCTCATTTTCTTTCAAAATAGTGTTTCTCAAAGGTACCGATATCTCATGAATGTATATGTATGAAATGAGAATATAATACTCACAATCAAATCAATATGAATATAATAATCCATTCAATACGTCTATAAGTAAGCACAGAAATACACTCAATATGTCAATAATTCATGATATCGATTTTAGTTTGGCATCATCGGAATAAATATGCATTTAAGACATTATTAATATCATATCAAACCATAACTCAGGCATTTCTATCTTGATAAAGGCAAAAAATGTTCAATAAGGCCTACAATATCTATTCAAGCCCTCGCACGAATATCACATTAAGAATAAAGGTATTTATATGCACAAATATGGCTAGAGAAGCCAAATAAAGTCCCTCACATGGGCAACAAGCAATATAAGATATGTCAAGTCAACAACAACAAGAATATAAGCCCCCACACGGGCACACAACAATAATAATAATTTCAAAGTAAAATTTCCATGGTTATTTTCCCAACCCATAGCATGCTTTACTTATTTATTAACTACTCAGCCCAGTCTGAAGAAAGTTAAGCCATAATCTACCTTGAAGCTTCGAAATCCAAGCCTAAAGTCCTTTAACATGGAGCCTTTCCCCTTTAGATTGGTCTTAGATTCCACTAAAACATTCCAATTTAACATCTATGTGTTAAAAGAAAGATAATGATACTCATATCTACTACATTTAAGACGGGTCGTCCAAAACGGGTTCAAAAAATAAGTTCAAAAACGAAAGGGGTAAAATCAAAATTTTTATTTAGAAACATGTTTTTCAAGGTTATAGGAGTCTATAGTCGAAAAACCAAGAAAAAATGATTTACAAATGAGGTCTGAATTGAAGAAAAATTATTTTTAAGCTTTACCAGCAAAAACTCCAAAAATTCGTTTCAAAATCAAGGTTAAAATGTTTTTCGAAGACATAATCAATAGGAATTAACGGAAAGATGAGTTTAAAGGCTACCCACACGAAAAAAATGAAGAAACCCTAGTGAAATCATATTTTTCGAAGCTTCCAAGATCCAAAAATGAAGGAAAATCACGAAATTGGACTATATATATTGTTAGAGCGATGGCCGCTTAAGCAGCTAAATGACCGCTAAAGTGGTTTGTGGTAGCTAAAGTGGTATAGCCTCCATGGCTTGGATCCTAGAGAAGTCCACCACCGCTAAAATGGTGCCCTACCGCTAAAGCGGCTACTGCTAAACGGGCCTTTTGCCGCTAAAGCGACTGCATCAACAACTTTGCTAAGTTGCAAAGTTGCCGATCGACCCCTCGGAATTCATTCAGAACCCCACAGAAATAAACTATATATGATGCTAGGCTATTTTTGATGCTTGGACTCAATGACAACGTTGGATTTTTGAAAAAGGATCCTTTTCAATAAATTAACCCCCGGGACCCCTTTTTAGCAAATTTCACTATCTTTCAAATGGAGGGTCGAAATGCAAAATAAAAGTTTTGAACCTGAACCAACCCCGATACTAACCCAAATTTGATATTTCAAATCTAATGAAACAGTCCAAATTTTCATCTGGAACTGAACATCAAATTAATGGCTTTTGAAGCCTCGAAGAGTCTCAAACTCTTCCAAATTATTTTCGAATGCAACAGAGACCATGCCAATCATCTAATCATCTCCACACTCAAAATTAACATGTAACAACTATAGGGAAGGGTAAAATTGTCAAATCATATAAAAAGTAACATTTCACAAATTAGGTCATTACATAAACCCATTTCACAAAATCTCTCATCATATAGATCAAAAACCAACAACCTATTTGAAAACCCCCTACCTTCATTCTTAATATATGAAACCCAACGAATAACCCTATCTTGATAAACAATACTTTCACAATACTCAATAATGTTACAACGAATATCCTTTTAATTATTTTCTATAAACCATTATATACCTCAAATTTGAGAGGTAGGATTGTACAAGCACGTCTTAATAAAATTATTCGGCTTATATGTGTTGGGCTAAAAAGACCTATTCTTAAATAAGCTGCAAAAATCTTAACCCAACCCAATTAAATTACAGGTCGGGTAGGACCAGCCCAATATTGACAGCACCACTTTAAAATCATTGTTCTTCTCATCAAACCCAAATCTAACACAAAACATGTAAGGCCCATATGGACCAAAGTGAATACGAGGTTTAAGGAGGGAGATGCTTTTATGAATAGCGGGGTTCCTGAGAATGATAGTATCTTTGTACATGAATAAATTGTCTGAGAGATAAAATAAACCATTACAAAAATCCACAACTCTAGAACGGTTTCTAGAGCTAGTGTGGAAGGGAAAGTTCAGTTCTTTAATAAGAGTGAGGTTTTTGGTTTTCGAAGGGTTAAGGTAGACATAATAGTGTTCTTTCTATTTTGGTTGGGTGGAGAGAAGACAGAGGATGAGAAGGGTGGAATGAGAGGAGTGAGATAAGTGAATCGAAATGAAATAGGGAGATGAAATTAGAGAACATCATCGCTTCGATACACACCTGAATTGTAAAAGGCTTTTTATGGGAAGCCGTCTAAGGATTTCGAGTATTAAGTTAGGAGGCAAATAGTTGAACATTGTTGGAGGATTTTATTCTCTTCTTTGTGATTCCTAAGGAGAAAAACAACAAAGAATTCAAAAAAGCTTATGCTGAATGTAGACATCAAAAATTTGTGGTACTCTATAAGATGAGCCTAATCCTGTTAGGATTTCTTGGAGTCTACTTTATCTAAATTCTAAATTACGCCTATGTAAAGGATAGCATACCCCCTAGAAGAAAGATCTCAAAAAAAAATTCTATATATTATTGAGATATTCATATAGACATCAAGACGTGAGCGGAGTCTTCTTAAAAAATAAATACTTCAAGTAATCCACAAACCCTCCTTTCATGGAGATCAAATCTAAATTTTCCTACATTGAGAAATACGCTACTGACGACCCTCAAATTATGGAGAAAATTAAGAGAGAAGAATCAAGGGAACAAACATAATTGTACCCATTTTGTTTATCAATATAAAATTTTCTTTTCTTCAGATTTTGTTTGTGGTTCTTTATTTTTCATGAATTAAATTTTATTGTAAACATTGCATAGAGGAGAAGAAAAACTACCATCTTTGTGATTTTTGTTCAGGTTTTTGAGGAGAGATAACGTCGAGATGTTTATACCGATATAGAGAGAGAACAAGCTGAACAAAAAACACAGCATGTCCTTTTTTTTCCGTTTATCCAATATTTGTTCATATCTTTGGTCCAAAGAAATCTAAATTCTAAATCTTTTATCCTTGTTTATTTTTTTAGTGCTTGGTATGTCAAAAAGAAAATATTGTTTTAAAAAATATTTGTATTTACAATCTAAGCAAATATTATAAAGACAAAGTTACAGTGTGGCAATTATGGGGATGGGGGCTATGGAGGTGGGTATAAGAAGTCGGGGTTGGGTGTGTTGGAGGGTGGAAACTGGGGAGCATATAATTAGTATGAAATATCGTTTGTGAAACTTGTTTTCTCTAGTTCCTCTTAAGAAATTATTTTTCTCATTTTTAAGAAATTTACTTTCATAGAAAAATTATTTTCCAAAATTTTTGACTATTTAAACATGGAAAGCAAGTTTCTTAAAAAAATGAGGAAAATAACATCCTTAATGAAAGTAGAGGAAATAAGTTTTATAAGTGACATTCTATGTTTATTGTATCCTCCCACCACCCAAGTGACATTCTATGTTTGTTATATCCTCCTACCACCCAATGCCTCCAACCCCTACCCCTTGGCCACCTCGAGGCCCCATACCCACCCTCTCCCACCTCTATAATTGTTTGCTAGATTACATATAAATGTTCTTGAGATAATATTTTTTGTCTTGCTTACTTACCAAACACTAGAAAATAATTGAGAAATCAGCTCGTTTCCCAAAGAAAACATTGTTTAGAAAAATATTTTCCATGAAATATTTTCTTCATACCAAACACAACCTTAATCTAAAATAAATTTAAGTTTTATAGATAGTTACTATAAATAATAAAAGGGATTCCAAAAATTGAATAGAGAAAATTACAAAAGAAAAAAACCAAAGAAACTTCAAAAATAAACATAAGTTTTAAGTAGAAAAATTATATTCTAAAATTTAAATCGTCAAAATACATTATTCATGTATTATTAACACACATCTATAAATGAGGAAATGCCAACTTTTTTTCCTCTGTCGCTCAAAATGGTGTTATGGGGCTATGGGCTATGGTATCCAACCATTATTTGAATGGGTCATTCACATAAATAGTATAAATATACAACCTTATATATCAATTATAGTACATTTTTATTCTTAAAGTTGATAGCATAACTTTTTTTTTATCAAAAATAGCATAATACGTATATAATGCATTTTAAACAAAATTTTAACATCATTAATAAGAGAAAAACTAAACAATAATTTTAATACATTTTGAATTCAATATATTAAATATATTAAAGACGTATGTCAATATATATGGTGAATATATATAACTAAATCATTTTTAATACAAATGTAATATAAGTATTATATGTGAATTTCAATTCCATTATAATTCAAATCAGTTTACGTTGTTAGAAATGTATTAGATTTGTTATGAATTAACAACTTTTGAATTCATAAAAATGTATAATATTAAATTTGAATTGTATTACAACGATCATTTACGTTTAATACAATTTTAATATAACTTTAATTCAACGTTTAGAAACTTCACCTCTTCTAATTCGGTGAATCACCATCACCAGACCACCTTCAACACACCATCCCGGATCAAAATAGCCACCAAACAACCGGAAAGACACCACCTCAAGCCACCAAAATTTGGCAAACAATCAGAAAAACACCACAACCAAAGAACAACTCTAGCCACTCACCTCCACTCTTCTTCGTCACTGCCAATGAGCCATCACCACCAAATTAAATTCCGGTCAGAGCTCCACCAACAACAACAACAAACCCATCACCTCCCATTTTCCATTTTTTCTGGTGAGCCACAACTTTCTATCAATAGACCCATAACGTTCCAGCAACCAAATCGACACAACTTCACTGTTTTCTCTTCCATTTTTCAATTGAAACATTACTTTCCCTTTCACTATTTCTTTTTACACCTACAACAGACAAGCGAGCCACCACCACAATTTCATAGAGGTCGTCGGAACTTGTAATTTTTGGTTGGAGTTTGGTAATTTTCCGATTTAATTGTTGTGTTATTTGTTATTGGTGTTGTAGAGGTAATAAATGAAAAAATAGAAGTTGGGGGGAGGGGGGGTTGTTTGTTGCTTTGTTCTCCGGAGAAGCCATCTCCGATGAGGTTGGACGAAAACGATGAGGAGTTGGGATGGTTGTTTTTGTTGTTTTGCCGGAGAATCCATTTTTTGCGAGTTGAATCGAAACGATAAGGAGTTGAGGTGGTTGTTGTTTACTGTTTTGTTCGCCGGAGAAGCCATAGCTGGTAAGTTGGACGGAAATGCTGAGGGGGATGCGATGGACGACGGCAAGGGAGAAAGGTCAGATGGTTTGAGGAGGAAAAGGAGAGAGTTCGGTTGTTTTATGTTATTAAGGGTAAAAGTAGGCTATGATTCATAATAAAATAAAAGTTGTATTATTTAGGGTAATAATGTGTTTATATTATTCCCTTTATGTAATTATTCCTATTTGAATCTCAGAGATCGTTAATGTTCTTAACCCATTTAATTGATTATTATACTACACATTTGAATGAGATGAAAATCGTCTACATCCCCAACTTTACTTTAAAAATTAAATTTTCCCCTCAACTTTGAAAAATAGTTAATTCTCATGCAAAAAAAAAAATATTTTAATATGATATTAAAATATATTACATAGATGGAGGATTGAAAATAGCAAAGGTTGAATAGGCATTGCATTGGATAAAGGGGAAAATAATTATTCTTCAAAGTTGAGATAGTAATTTGATTTTAAATCAAAATTGAGGGGCGTAAATGATCTTCATTAACAAGCAATGAAAGGTACCAAATGAAATGGACAAAAGAATGGATAAATGAAAAGGCCATAATATGTACATACAGTAGCAACTCCAGATTAACGATTCAAACACTGATATAGATTATATCGACCGAATAAAATTATAGTGAATACAGGAATTACTAACAGAAAAGAGAACGACAATTAAGGGCATAATAAAGGAATAATCAGAAGGAGATGAGAAAGCAGAACTTTTATAGAAAGGGAATGAAGGAATATAGACTTCAAAACAATTTGCATAACCTCTTTTATCTAACTCTAAGACCTATTTAACCAATTCATAATTGGAATTCTCTAACATTTTAGCCAGCCTAATAATCTCAAATAGATTAGTCTCATTCACTCATCTAACCCATAGGCCCTTATGTAGTTAGTTTAGCTCACAACACATACATAGACACTTAATTTTGGCCTCCACTTGCAATTGAAGCCCTCAATATTTATTGAGACCATCTAGACATTTTAATTTGATATGTGTATTTCGCTAACATTTTAAGGAGTGTATTCTAAAATTGGTGTTTTACAAGCCAAACTTAAATCAAACTAAAGTATCTAAATGTATATTCTTAAAGTTGTAGGTATTTAATTATTAGTTGAGATCAAATTAAAGTCTATATATCTTTTATTTATGCCTAGAAAAAGGGGGACTAGTTATGAATTTTATTTAATCCGTAAAAACTTCTCTGTGCTATTTGTCATGTTGTCTTCACAAAGATGAAGAATGGTGTACCATTTTTCTTTCTAATATTCAATATTGTGTGTTAGTTCAATGGCGTTCTCTAATTTTTTTCTCCTCATTTCATCTTCCTGTACAACACTGCTAATGCTACTACAAGAACTCCCCTTATCCTCCTTTGTTACTTCTCCACCAAATCCAAGAAATAAGTACACTATTCTAGCTCTAGAAAACACTTTAGAGTTGTGGGTTTCTGTAATGGTCTATTTTGTCTCTCTGATGATCTCTTACAGTACACATATGCTCTCATTCTCCGAAATCCTGCCATTTGCAAAAGCGTCTCCCTCCCTAACCCTCGTGTTTGCTCTGGTCCACATGGTCTGCACATGTTTTGCCTTGAATTTGGGTTTGATCACAAAACTCATGATTTTAAAGTGGTTAGGATAGCCTATCCACAAGTAGATAATGACGTTTATTTGGTGCCTCTAGAAGTTGAGGTCTACAAAATGAGTACGGAATTAGTGAAATGGGTTTGCCACAAAAGCTAACTCATGTTTGCTTTCTAGATTTGTCTGGTACTTTATGTGGGAAAAGATTTTTGTAATTTGGTATGAAATGGGTCGTTATAATGGTCCATCATGTAATAGTTGTGTTGTCTAGGAGATGGACCAGTATGGTAAATTGGAGTCGTGGATAGAGAAATTTATTGTAGATGTGAAGGGAGGGTAGATGCTATTGGTTGAAGAAGTAATATGGAATTTCTGGTGGTTGACTATCCTTGGTATCTTTTATCATATGATCCAGAGAGCATGGAATTTAATGATCTTGATATTCACGGTAGGTATGATTCATTCTTCTATACCAAATACGTTGAGAGTCTAATGATTCTTGATGGAAGCAGTGGGGCTATGACTTATCCTTTTGTTGCATCTGAATCTGAAGACACCAACTGAGTTACAGCCTAAGCCTAAATAGTGGAATTTTTCCACTAAGGAGGTGTCACATAATTGGGGCACACTTGCGGAGCTTTACGACATTAGAGGATGAGAAAATTGGAAGAGGAAAGATTATGTTTTGACCATTTATTCAATCCAGTTTTTGAATTATGCACTTTAATCACTTAATTCTAAGTTTTAATTATTGGTAGAAAGATAGATAGTTGGCAAGAAGTTTGTTGAGTTTTTAACTGGACCTTTGTAGTGTTAATACTACTGATGATTTGGAAAGTGTAACGATCCTTTTCGTCGCAGGTGAGTCAATCGTGTAAAAATTCGGGTTAAGTTTTTTCCCGAATTGAAAGTTAAAAATTTCATGCTAGGATAATCTTGGATGAAATCTGAGTGAGGTATGGTCTAGGGTAATCCAAGAATGAATTGGGTAAATATAATAAAGTTTAGCATGATTTTATGTTAGCTAAGGCGATAAGGAACTCATAGAATTTTTTTAAAGTGAATTCGGGCAAGTAGAACTCCCGTTATCAAACTTGACGCAAAGAGGTTAGTCCGGGATGTCATGGTTTGATGGTGCATTGTAAAAAAGTAAAAAGTGGAAGCAATCTCGAGTTTCTACCTCGTCACACCCACTATAAAGGGTGGCAGGCCGCTATAGGGCTACCGTTGTAGCAGAGAAATTGCCACTATAGCAGAAGTCAAGGATGGTCAATCCCGCTATAGCTGGCGAATTCCGCTATAGTGATGCCGTTACAGCAAGATCGGGTTGCTATAGCGGGGTAAATTATTATTTATGCAGAAATTTCTCCAAAAATGGTTTATTATTTCTAAACACATTTTGGGGAGGGCTCAAGTGATTTTCATCTATTTTTCACCAGAATTCTTTGTAAATGTAAGTTATTGATCCGTATTAACTAGTTTTTTGATTCCTTAACAATAGAATCACTAGTTTACGGGTTTTGGGGAGGGTTTAACTTGACCTAGCTGAATTTTTTGGTGTAAGAGGGTAAATTGGGTGTCAAACCTTTGTGTTTTAGTTAAAGATTGATTATTTACTCTTGAATGACTATAATTCACTAAAGTAACCATGAAATTGGTAGTTTTAAGGTAAACTTATGGTGGGAAAGCCCTAGAATAGGGGGAATGATCATGAAATTGGCCTTGGGATTCGGGATTAGGTTGTAATCCTCAATATTGTAGGTCATTTGATTGATTATATGTGATATTCCTATTTTTAGACCACAACCAAGCAGAAATTGCACGAAAAGACAAGGTTCAAGTTTAATAGAGTGGTGCAAGCTTGGATTGAGGTAGGTGATGATTTTAATATAGTTGAAACCCAATTTATGTTATGTATGTTTGATAAATATTCCTTAATATTGCTTGTACAATGCATGTTTAAGGAAAGTGAATGACTGTTTGATATCCTAAGTGTTAATCGCATTCAATGAACTTATATGAAAGCTTGTTGATTTTTACAAGTGTTATTTTTGTTATCATTTTGATTGTGGTTGTTGTGATATCTGTCATTATTGTGGAATGTACCAGTATTTGGACATCCCTACGGTATTGGTTGGTATAAGATTGGCAGGCACTTGATGTCTAAAATTTTGGTACATGGACAAGAGCTCGCCCCCTGTAGGTTATGACTAGTGGGCGACCATAAAACCCTTAACATGTATATACAAGGTACAGGTAAGTGTGACAGTTCATTGAGTGAACCAGGGATTATGTGTTTTCTTGATTTTATTAGTTCCTTGAGTGAATCGGGCTTTAGTGTTGTCATTATTATGTTGGTTCTTTGAGTGAACCGAGTTTATGTGCTTAGTTGCTAAAGGTAGTTTCTTATGTAAATCGGGATGCATGATAATTGTTATTGTTGTTGTATCTTGTGGATCCTTGAGTGGTCTGGGTTAATTGCAAGTGGGACATAACTCTATGTTGTCTATTACTTGTGATTGTTGCGTCATGGTTGTTGACTTGGAGTTTTATTGGTGGTCATAATTTTACTTGACTTGTTATCCTTGTGGACTCATATTGACTAAACTTCATGTTATACTCTTTTATAAGGTTAAATATTATGAACCTGAAATAGAGTTGTATGATAGGGTTCATGGTTGTCTTGTTGTACTACATTATGGTTATCTATTCATATTTCTCATTTTAGGTTGGCCGATGACCTTATCAACACACCGTTGTTTCTTGTGTGTTGATACTACACGTGCTATTCTTTTATTAAGTGCAGAGTATATTTCAGTGACTGTTCCAAGACCTCAGCTGTGAGTCAGACCATATTCGAACTCAAGGGTGAGCTACATCTTCCGAGCTACCATGAGTTCGTCACTTATTTTTTTGGTCCATTGTTAGGACTTAGATATTACTTTGGTTTTGGGGGTTGCATCCCATTTTTTATAATTATTAGAGTTTTGGTATGATGACTTTCAGGTTCTAGGAGATGACTTATTCCGTATATTTTTATTGTTACTTTTCGTTTGAGCTATTGAATACTGGTTTTGCTAATAAGATTGGCTTTTAACTCTTGACTAAGTGTTGGGTTGATGGTTTAGGTTAGTTGGTTCTCTCACCAGCGGGTTAGTGTGGGTGCCACTCATGGCGGGTTTGGGTCGTAATAGAAAACATCTATGAAAATATTTGCCCAATTCTCATTTAGTTTTCCAGTTCCTTGATGTTTTTGTGAATTGTTGGTGTTGGAGTCCGTTTTCAGCAGAAAGCAGTCTATGCTATTATACTTTGATATCCACTAGGTTGTATTTATGAAAGCTTATTATGCAGTATAGTTTGTGAGAATTTAATCATTTTTATAAACTTTTAGTAGCATTATATGTAGAATAATGATCATGTCACCCCGGCCCGGTTGACATATGTTAATTTGCTAGTAGTGACCATGTAATCAGTTTCAGTATGCACTTCATTTGCAATTCTGAATTTGTTCGATTTTTGCTTTTCTCTAAGAGTATTGCTTTTAGTTTAGAATATGAGTTCCTTTTGTTTTTCTTTCTTGATGCATTTTTGGCACTTGTTTATCAATTTGAGGTTTTATGGAGAGTGGTATGTCATACTCATTCAAACTGACTAGTCCAGCTACAAGCAATTCAACCAAAAATTCCAGGGGAACACCACGAACTTTCGGGCTAAGGCTTTAGCCATTCTAAGTATG
Source organism: Capsicum rhomboideum (assembly GCA_031232105.1). Taxonomy (NCBI): domain Eukaryota; kingdom Viridiplantae; phylum Streptophyta; class Magnoliopsida; order Solanales; family Solanaceae; genus Capsicum; species Capsicum rhomboideum. The sequence continues at coordinate 95,393,622 of CP124708.1, read as the reverse complement.
TAGTTAGACCTAACTCGTTGAATTCTTAATTATACGTAGGTGTTATTATCAAATTTCTAGTATAACAAGAGTATTTGGATGTGATTTGAGTATAAGAACACACGTCTCTTTTAAGAGACTTTGATATGACCCACATGTTTTCGGTAATAAGATATTGACTTGTCTCCCATGTAGATTAATAAATCAGTCAATTAATTTTTCTCCAAGTTAGGCATATATGGTATTTCTTTTCTTTGATCACAAGAAATAACTATGAAAGTCCCCAGGGTTAAAGTTATTTGTCTAAGATTCTCTAGCCCACCTATAAATACGTATGTGACTCCATCAGTCTGGCATACCTTTGATAGGCATAGGCTAGAAGATTCAAAGGTTTCTTCTCTACCTCTTTCTTATTAAAGTTTTGACAAAGACGATTCTCCATAACACTTGAACAACGATGGTTGAAGGTACGTTCTTATTTAACTTTTCCTCTGTGTTTGACTTTGTGATATGTGTTGAAATTCAACATGTGGTATCAAGAGCCTGCTTTGGCTATGTTGTTAAGTGTTCCGTTATATTCACAAATAGTTCATTTACAAATCTGTTCAATGAATTCTCACTGTTCACTTGAGATAATAACTTATGGAATAGAACTACATATTGTCTCATTAATCTGTTTTGTGCATATGCTATAATTACTTGAAATATTTCCTCTGAGTTTGTCGCCATGCTTAAATCAATATGGTTACTGGATTGGCCATGGTTTACTAAGAAGTTTTTTCACTTGGCTATTTGAATTGTTATTAATAAAGTCTTTAAGTTATTCAAAGAGTAGAGTTGGTTTTACTGTCATTTAATTTACAGTACGTATCATATTCGTTCCTTTAGTTTTTGGGAAGATTTTATAATATGTATATTTTTATTATGAGAATTACAATTATATGATTGAGAGGTATGTAGGCTCAGCCTATTCCCTTATCGTGTATTATCACTATGGCTAAGGAATTATCATTTTAAGAAAGAATATGTAGGCTCATCCTATGTCTTTGTTGTGCAGTTTTTCCTCAGTTAACATGAGATGCTTTGTACACCAGATTGCTTTGATGTAGGCTATGCCTATTCAATCCAATTTTAGCATTGTGATTAATTAACTATATGTTTAAGTTAATTATTAAAGTTAAATACTTATGAGATGTCATTTTGAGTTCTTTTTCCCGTATGCTTAGATTAGCCACAACATTCTGAGTATATGATATCAAGAAAATTAAGTTATTTAATCACAAAAGGTTAAGTGATTAAGCTATAATAATGACATATAATAAAGTTTAATTTATCCTATCAAAATAGTAACTTTACCCCACATGGAGGTAACTAGTTTGGTTAGATTAATTGGAATGAGATAGTAAACCTTTTTGTTTTAAAAATTATCCTATGCCCACAGGTATGGATTATTTTCTTGCTTTATTTAGTTTACTAGTATAATACAGTTAATTAATTTTATGCATGGATTGCAACCTCGACCCACAGGAAGGTTTAGAATTTACTTAGAATCGGTATTTACGCGATTCACTTTGATGGTTATGTATTTTATAGCTTATGTATGTGTATCCTTGTTTTGCAGTTAGTACAGTTTTTCCTACTACTCTATTTAATGAAAGTGCTTGAATTCCAATGTTGTCTGGTGACAACTTTACTGAATGGAAGGAGAAAGTCCTTCTCAATTTAGGGTATTCGGATCTGGATCTGGCACTTAGTGTGGAAGAACCACCTAAGCCCACAGAATCAAGTGTGCCAGAGGCTAAGACTTCTTATGAGCGGTGGGAACTATCTAATTGCTTGAGCTTAATGCTCATAAAAGCTCATATAAGTCAAAGTATTAGGGGTTCCATCCCTAACAACGACAATGTCACAGCTTACTTGAAGGCAATTGATGAACAATTTGTAAGCTCTGACTAGGCGTTGGCCAGCACCCTTATGAAGAGTCTCTCAAGTATGACATTTGATAGAAATCGTACAGTATGTGAGCACATTATGGAGATGAGATATATTGTTGCTAAACTCAAGTCCCTTGAGGTTTATATGTCTGCTCAATTTTTTATGCATTTTATTCTCAACTCTCTTCCTGCAGAATATGGTCTGTTCAAGATATGTTACAACACATATAAAGATAAATGGCCAATCAATGAACTCTTGATCATATGTGTGCAAAAAGAGGAGTGGTTGAAACATGCGATACCTAAACGTGCTAATTTGGACACTAATGATAAGAGAAATGCAATGAAGGGCAAAAGTGTTCCTATGAAGAAGAAAGACAGTCTTGACAAAGACACTTGCCTTTTCTTTAGAAAGAAAGGACACTGGAAGAAAGATTGCCTGAAATACAAGAAGTGGCTTGAAAATAAAGGTAATTTTACCTTTGTATGTTATGAATCTAACTTTATAAAAATTTCTGATAATACATGGTGGATCGATTCTAATTCCACAAGTTATACTACAAAAATCATGCAATATTTTCCAACTCTAAATAAGCCAATGGAAAGTGAACAAAATGTTTATTCCGGTAATAGAAAAGCATCACATGTGGAAGGCGTGGGGACTTACAGGCTCATTTTAAAAGATGATTTTCAATTAAATTTAGAAAACACTTTTATGTTCCATCATATTCAATAGTTGGTTATGATTTCAATTTTTATTTGTGTATAGTGAAACTATTGAAAGACAATAAAGTTATTGATTTTGGAAATTTGTATGGAAAATTATTTAAATTTGAGCTAGCCTCCACAATTAAATGTAATGTCCTAACACTGTATCATAAAGAAACTGGTACTAAGCAATATATTGTCAATGAGAACTCATCAAGTCTTTGGCACAAGAGATTGGGACATATCTCTATTAAAACAATCAAAAAGGTTAGGTAATGATGGAGTTCTTGAAGCTCTTGACTTTTCTGACTTTGGGACTTGTGTGGACTATATAAAGGATAAGCAGACCAACAAACTCATTAAAGGTGCCAAAACAAGTTCTTAATTGCTTTAGATCATATATACAGATATTTATGGACCTTTTTCTACCCCTTACTTGAATGGTGAGAGATATTTTATGTCATTTATTGATAACTATTCAAGATATATATATTCCTATTTTCTGTTTAACAAATTAGAAGCACTTGATGCTTTTAAAGTTTTTTAAACAGAAGTAGAGAAACAAGCTGGAGCTCAGATCAAAATTATAAGATCTGATAGGGGTGGAGAATATTATGGTAAGTACACAGATAAGGGACAAGTTAAAGGTCCATTTATCGAGTTTCTTAAAAAAGAAAAGGTATTATTGTTCAATATACCATGTCAGAAACACCACAACAAAATGGTGTGACAGAAAGAAGGAATCGAACATTAACGGACATGGTAAAAAACATGATTAGCAGATTAAGTTTATCTTTATCCTTATGAGTGAAGCCTTAAAACCGATGTGTATATTTTAAATAGGGTTTCATCCAAGGCTGTCCCCAAGACGCTTTGTGAATTATGGAAATGATAGAAACCTAGTTTAAGTCATTTACACATTTGGGGATGTCCAACTGAAGTGAAGGTTTATAACCTGCAATTTAAAAAGTTGGATGAAAGAACAATAAGCAGTTTGTTTATAGGCTATGTGGTTAACTCTAAAGAATTTAGATTTTATTATCCTTCTCATTCTTCTAAACTTGTAGAGACTAGAAATGCTAAATTTCTTAAGGAACATGAAGTAAGTGGGAGTGGTTCAACACAAGTGGTGGAATTAGAAGAGATAAGGGAACCACATATAGTACTTTTATATATTGGAAACTTGAATGCTGATCAAATAAATTCTCATGGATTATCTAAAGAGCAACAAGTTCAAGATCCACTACCACTTGATGAGCCACAAAAAGAACAAATGCTTTGTCAGAACCCATTGTTGGAGGAGATCCTGAACAAGTGGGAGTAAGAAAATCCTCAAGGATCTGTAAATCAGCAATTTTTAGTGACTATGTTATATACCTCCCAGAGTCTGATTATGATATTAGACTAAAAGATGATCCATGTTCTTTTTCACAGTCCATGAATGGAGAAAACTCCCCACTTTAGTATGATGCCATGAAAGAAGAGTTGGAATCTATGGCGAAATATAAAGTCTGAAATCTCGTTGAATTACCTAAAAGAGTCTCTACTATAGGATGTAGTGGTATGGACTGCGTACACTTTACCCTCTCTAGACCTCACTTATGGGAATGCACCGGGTATGTTGTTGTTGTTGTTGTTGTAGTCTCTACTATAGGATCCAAATGGGTTTATAAAATCAAAAGAGACTCATCTAGTAATGTTGAACTATATAAAACTAGACTTGTATCCAGGGTTTCACTAAAAAAAAAAGATATTGATTACCATGGAATATTCTCTCCTATGTCAAAGAAGGATTCATTAAGAATAATCATGACATTAGTAGATCACTTTGATTTAGAGCTACATCAAATGAATGTGAAAACAACCTTCTTGAATGGATATCTTGAAGAAGAGGTATACATGCGTCAGCCTGAAGAATTTTGTAATAAGGATGAAAGTCATCTTGTTTGCAAGTTGAATAAATTCATTTATGGACTAAAAACAGGCTTCCCGCTAATGGTATTTCATAATGTTTCTTCTTCATTTGGATTTACGAAAAACATCTTTGATCAATGTATATACCTAAAGATAAGTGGGAGCAAATGTATTTTTCTAGTTCGATATATGAATGATATTTTATTTGTTAGTAGTGAGTTGGGGTTGTTGCATGAGACGAACAGTTTCTTATTTAGAATTTTTAAATGAAGGATATGGATGAAGCCTCTTATGTCATTGGCATAGAGATTCATAGAGATAGATCTCAACAATTACTTGGACTATCTCAAAAAGCCTACATTGAAAGAATTCTGGAAAGATACGAAATGAAAAACTGTTCACCTAGAGCAACACCTATCATTAAAGGTGACAATTTTTTATTGAATCAATGTCCACAAAATGCATTGGAACAAGAGAAAATGAAAGACATTCCATATGCTTCACTTTTGTAACACCCCGTACATTTCCGAACCTAGTTGGCTACCGTAACATTTATGGAATTAATTAAACATGGGAGTTTTGAGGAATTATACATTCAATTTGATGGGCCAAATTAATCTTAAACTATTGGGCTCAATGGAGGCCCAAAGAGATATACAAGACATGGCCCAAAGGGGTATTTGACCTATTCTTGAGGGACTAAGTTAATACAATAGAATTGGACCAAGTGTTTGGTTTAAAATCACCGCTAGGAGACTATATAATGAGGGAAAAATCAGATTTTAATCCATACAATACACTTGCCATTTCTAGAAATTTCCCAAAATATTCTCATTCTCTCAAACCCTAAGCAACAAACTCTTTTGGACAAGATCATCCATTTCCAAGCTTTGGTAAGTATTTATTCTCATGGTTTAATATATTATATGCATGGAATATGGTGTAGATGATGTTGGTTATGTTGATAGAAATTCACTATGTGTAAAATAGTCTATTTTTGCTAAATCGGTAAAGGGTTTTGCCTTGTAACTTTGAAGGAGGCTTGTGATCTTGAAGGAAGTGAACTTGATGGACTAAATATCAATATGTAATATGTGGTTATGTCCTTAACTTTATTTCTCTTTGTGTGTAACGTTTGGAATTGTTGTTGTGAAATTTTACATGGAACCGGTGGCGTATTGAAAGGGAAATATAGTTTTGGTGATGTTTATGTGCGTTGTGAAGACATGGTTGTTAGTTGTCATCTAATATTATCTAAAATATGTTATGAGAAGCTTAGTTATGATCATGGATCATTCATGGCAAAAAAGGACCCTAAAATGACCCCCGAAGGCTGAAATGGGCATCCGCCCTCGAGACTGGAGCACCTGCGGGCGTAGGTGCCAATGCAGGTGCCTCTGGATACTTCCAAAGTTCACCTGCGGGTTCAGGTGGCTTCTCAGGCCAGCCCAAAAGTCCGTTTTGGTTGTTTTTGCATCCCTTTGACCCCCCGAAACCCCTATACCCTCCATGGATGCAATTATCAACTTGTGATACCTTTTGAATGACTTTAAAGGAGTATCCCGGAGGTATTTTGGATGGTATCAATTATGGATTGTTTTTCATGTGTTGTTACGAAAGGTGTTGAGATGACTTGAAGGGGTAATTGTGACGTAGTGTTAATATGGGCGTATAAAGGGTAAAGTTGGTGGGAAATGTTATTGGTTTGTGATGCCTTGGTCGATGTGTGACATGTTATGATATTGTTGGTTTGGTGATGTAATAATGGTAATATAAGAGGTCGAAATGACGTTATATGGTAGTCATGTAATCCATTGTCGTTTTATGCACTTGTAACATGGTTAATGGTTGACTTGAGCTTCGTAATGTACTTGTGTTGTAGAGTAAAACGTAAGGAAGAAGCTGGATTGTTATATAGGACTGTGTATTCACATTGGGAAGACAAGGTATGTAAATTTACTCTTTCCGTATCCTTCTGCAATATATAGTGTTCACATTGTCATTGTACTTATTCGATTCCGAAATGCTCTAAGGTATTTCATTTTCGGTTGTTGACTAGTGTTACTCACATGTTCCTTATTCATTGGTCAATTGTGATTCATATGACCCATGTCCATTGGTTGACTCATGTTTATTGGCTAATATGTCAAAAGTTCCAAAATGTTCTATGGTATCGCATCTCAGGTTGGTGAACAGTTGATATCCACATGTGTCTTATTCATTGATCATTATCCTAAGGTTCCAAAAGTGTTACGTTCTAAAGTCCCAATAATATTATGTTTCAAAGTTCCAACAATGTTATAATTAATGTATCAATTTCTCACAATCTCTCACAAGTAAAGAATGAAGATGTTATAACTACTAATGTATCACTCTCGTAACAAATGTAAAGGAAAGAAGATTGCAAAGAAGTAATGCACACATGGTTACTTTATGTTTTATTGAGTTTGGATCATAATCTAAAGGGTATAAGTTCAGATGGAACAATCCCAATATTATATATTTATATATTATAGCCCACCAATGGTGGAGGTCCGGTATTATATATTTATATATTATAGCCCACCAATGGTGGAGGTCCGGTATTATATATCTTTTATTATGGCCCACTGATCAGCTGGATGTCCGATTTATATTATAGCCCACTGATCAGCTAGATGTCCGGTATTATATTATAACCCACCTATAAGGTGGATGATCCATAAGATATTATGAACCACTAACTAGTTGGATGAACAGTAATGAAAATAATAGAAGAAATGAACATGGTTCCACATATACAGAACGGAGAATTATCCATGATGATTACTCACCTGTTATGACTTCTGTAGAGTAAAGTAATGAACGTAAGGTACATAGTTCCCCACATACAGAATGGTGACTGATCTAAGATGTTTATTCACATGTATTTAATTTCATTTGAGATCCTATGGTTCTTACAGTTTCTTATAGCCTTACATACTCAGTACATTCTTCGTACTGACCCCCTTGAGGGACTTACCTTACTTGTTGCAGCCGCAGGTGCCAGTAGACCTCCACAGTAGGTTGCGGACCATTGGCAGAGTATTGGTGAGCTCCAGTTGCATCGGGTCTTCCCACGTCACATGTGTACATTAGGTTTGGGTATTATGTAAATATTGCATAGACATGGTCATGTATCTATTAGAGGCTTTGTAGATGTATGTGGGAAGATGAATGTAGGAGATGTATATCCATTTTGACTTAATGGCTCCAACGACCAAGTTATCTATCTATCTATATATATATATAGCACAGTTATCCATGACTTCCGCATAGTGGCATGAGATATAATGATGTTCATACGAGGATATGCATATGAATATATATGAGCAAAGATTGGTTCTCTCGGGCCATATCGGTTTCGGGTGCCAGTCCGTCCCGAATGGGATTCGGGGCGTGACAAAAGTGGTATCAGAGTAGGCCGTCCTAAGGGTGTCTACAAAGTCGTGTCTGAGTAGAGTCTATCTTATGGATGTGTTGTGCGCCACATTTATAAGTAGGAGGCTATGGGACATTTAGGAGTTGTTTCTTTCCTTCATTTTTAGATCGTGCAATAGAGCCAATGTTGTAGAATTTTATCTGACCATTGACGTTGGTTTTCCTTTGTATAATAAAATGTCGATTACAAGACAAGGTATGGGCAAAGATAAGCAGGTAGACATGATTTTAGGAGAAGGAATTAGTAAATCACCACCTGACCCAGTTAGTCAATACGGGGCTGAAACTGAGTCCCCAGAATCACCTGTTAATGTTCTGAAGCAAGAGTTACAGGATTTGAAAAATGCAGTGCATATGTTGACTCAGATAGTGGCTGCACAAACTCAGGGACAAGTTGGTCCAATGACAAGAGATGATGGTGCGGCTAGGGTAACTAACCGGCGGACACATGATTTTCTGAAATTGGATCCTCCCACATTTACCTGATCAGATCTTAATGAGGATCCGCAAGATTTTATAGATCAAATTCAAAGGGCTCTAAATGTTATGCATGTGACTGGTGTAGAAACAGTGGAGCTTGCAGCATATAGACTGAAAGGAGAGGCTATATTATGGTACGAAGATTGGAAACGATCCAGAGGTATCGGTGCAAATCCAGCTAATTGGGAGGAATTCAATGTGGCATTCCTTGATCATTATCTTCCCTATGAGGTATGCGAGGCTCGTACGGATCAGTTTTTAAATCTTTTTCAAGAAAATATGAGTGTTAGAGAGTACACTCTTCGGTTTAATTCGTTGGCTATATACGCTCCTAATATGGTAGCAACTATGGCCGATAGAGTTCATCGTTATGTAGACAGATTGGAGCCACACTTGGTAAGGGACTGTACTATTGCTGCGTTAAATAAAGATATGGATATAGCCAGAATACAACCCTTCGTGCAAAAGAGGGAGGATCAAAGACAAAGGGGAAGGATACAAGAATCTGAGGCAGCGCCGTCAAAGCGGGCTAGACCCATGGGACAGTTCATGGCGTCCCAAGGAGGATTTAGGCCTTGGGTTTTCCCTAGACCATCATTTTCCTACCCTACAGCGGGTACTCCACCTCCATTTTGATGATCTAGAGGCAGTCAGGTTAGACAGAGTAGTAGAATACGGGGTTCGCAGACATCGGGATCTTTTCGTCAACTGTGCCAACACTGAGGGAAGTTTCATTCAGGTGAATGCTGGTTGGACACAGATGTTTGTTTTTGGTGTAAAAATCCAGGACACGTGAAGAGAGAGTGCCCACAAAGGGCCACAGGTAGTATGACATGACCTACGGGATCAACAGAATTCAGAGGCTTCTCCTGATGTAGACACAGGTACAACATTCATATTTTTACATAAGGTATATGTATTGATTAATCCGAGTTATACCCTATCATGTGTTACTCAATTGGCTGCTGGGAAAAAAAAATAAAAAAAATAATAGATATATGAAGGAACACCAGAATTACTAGTTATGCCATTTGCAGTATTTACACCGAATGATGAATCTATTGTGTATATCGTAATTGTATAGTGAATGTGGTGATCATGATGCATTGGTTGACCTTATTGAATAGGACATGGTAGAGTTTGACGTTATCATGGGTACGGATTGGTTGGCTTCTTGTTAGGCCACAGTAGAGTGCCGAGCTAAGAAATTACATTTTCATTTTTCCCACAAAGAATGTTCTTGAATAGAAGGATAATGTCGGAACATTGAGAGGTAACTTTATTGCCTATCTTAAGGCAAATAAAATGACACTCTAAGGGATACATGTGTCACTTAGTAAAAGTGAAAAGATACTAATGTGAAACCACCAACTCGTCAATCGATTCCGGTGGTAAAGAAATCCCTCGAGGTATGAGTTGGTATGGACGTAGTGTCAGGCACCCAACCTATTTTATTTCCTTGTATAGTATGGCCCCAACAGAGTTACGGGAATTAAAAGACGTGATGAACAAGGGATTCATAAGACCTAGTACGCCCCCTTGGAGTGCCCCAGTGTTAATTGTACGAAAGAAAGACAATACATTGAAAATGTGTGTCGACTATCGACAACTGAATAAGGTGACAAACAAGAATAAATATTTCCTCCCCAGAGTTGATGATTTGTTGGATCAGTATCGGGGTTAGAAAAAAATGAATGATTGAAATGAATGAATGAGTGAATGATGAGATGAATAATGAAATGAAAAATAAATGATGATGATATACCCAAGACAGCATTACGAACACGGTAAGGTTATTACAAATTCTTAGTATGTCAATTGGGCTAGCAAATGCACTTGTAGTTTTATGGATTTGATGAATAGAATGTCCAAGCCATTCTTATACAAGTTCGTGACAAAGTTTACAGATGTTATGGTGGTGTACTCAAGATCTCAAGGGACCCATGCTAGCTAGTTACGGCAAATGTCATAGATTTTTTGTGACCGTACAATATAGACACAATTCTCTAAGAGTGAGTTTTAGGTAAAATTCGTATCATTCTTGGGTCACATGGAATCAGATGAGGGAATAAGGGACTATACACTAAAGATAGAAGCCGTGAAGGATTGGCTAAAAACCTATGATGCCTATAGCGATTCGTAGTTTTCTTGGGTTTCGTTGGCTAGTACAGAAAGTTGTTGGAGAGCTTATCTTTCATTACAATACCCTTACCAAGTTAACACAAAACAACCACGTTTCAAGGGAATGATGCATGTGAGAAGATTTTCCAAGAGTTGAAGGAATTATAGTATAAAATACAACAAAGTCTTCGCTTGTGGCTACGGTGAAAAAAAAAAAGCAATATGCAAATCCTGTGTTATTTAGTTGAAGAAGAATGTATAGTAAAGTTCGACAAAGGTGTTTGAGCTTACATAAGAGGGGAGTACTTCAATACCAAGGAAGATTATATGTATCGGATATATATTTGAGCTAAAGAAATGCATTATGGTAAAAGCACATCATTCACTGTATTCTATTTAGTAGGGAGTAATCAATATGTACCATGGTTTAGAAGAGACGTATTGATAAGATTACATGAAAAGAACATTGCAAAATTTATAATTCAGTGACCAAGGTGACAACAAGTAAAGGTAAAGTGTTTGCAATCTAAAGGTCATAGGCTATGTAGAGATTTTTCCAGTTGGAAACGGAACATGAGTAACATGGCTCATTGATTCCACATGGGTATTCATTAACTTGACAGGTTTACCAAGTTTAGACATTTGTGGAAGTCTTTTGAGTATAGGAACCCAAGTGAACGTAATTATGGCTTTTCATCTTCATACAGATGGACGAGTAAACCGTACTATGTAAATATGGAAAGTTAGTACTATATAGTGTGCCTTATATGATTGTTTGACGATGTGGCCAATTCGCATATAAATTGAAGCTACACCAAGAACTCTCCACAGCTCATATGCGATGCTTGAGAGTGTATAGGAGATCGATCTCGGATTGCTTCCAGTAAAGGTGTACAAGTTATGAAGAATCTCACATATGACGAAGTACCGATTGCTAATAGAGATAATCACTAAGTAGATGAGGTTACATGGAAAGTCAAAGAAAAGTATCCATATTAGTTGCAAACCAGAGAATGTATTTAGACATACATTTGTTGAATTGAGTACTATTATTAACATTCGAGGACAAATGTTTCTAAGGGGGGAAGGATATAACACCCCGTACATTTCCGAACCTAGTTGGCTACCGTAACATTTATGGAATTAATTAAACATGGGAGTTTTGAGGAATTATACATTCAATTTGATGGGCCAAATTAATCTTAAACTATTGGGCTCAATGGAGGCCCAAAGAGATATACAAGACATGGCCCAAAGGGGTATTTGACCTATTCTTGAGGGACTAAGTTAATACAATAGAATTGGACCAAGTGTTTGGTTTAAAATCACCGCTAGGAGACTATATAATGAGGGAAAAATCAGATTTTAATCCATACAATACACTTGCCATTTCTAGAAATTTCCCAAAATATTCTCATTCTCTCAAACCCTAAGCAACAAACTCTTTTGGACAAGATCATCCATTTCCAAGCTTTGGTAAGTATTTATTCTCATGGTTTAATATATTATATGCATGGAATATGGTGTAGATGATGTTGGTTATGTTGATAGAAATTCACTATGTGTAAAATAGTCTATTTTTGCTAAATCGGTAAAGGGTTTTGCCTTGTAACTTTGAAGGAGGCTTGTGATCTTGAAGGAAGTGAACTTGATGGACTAAATATCAATATGTAATATGTGGTTATGTCCTTAACTTTATTTCTCTTTGTGTGTAACGTTTGGAATTGTTGTTGTGAAATTTTACATGGAACCGGTGGCGTATTGAAAGGGAAATATAGTTTTGGTGATGTTTATGTGCGTTGTGAAGACATGGTTGTTAGTTGTCATCTAATATTATCTAAAATATGTTATGAGAAGCTTAGTTATGATCATGGATCATTCATGGCAAAAAAGGACCCTAAAATGACCCCTGGAGGCTGAAATGGGCATCCGCCCTCGAGACTGGAGCACCTGCGGGCGCAGGTGACTCTAGCTACCGCCAAAGGTTACCTGCAGACGCAGGTCAGCCACCTTCGGGCATAGGTGGCTTTGCAGGCCAGTACAGAAGTCCGTTTCGGTTGTTTTTGCATCCCTTTGACCCCCCGAAACCCCTATACCCTCCATGGATGCAATTATCAACTTGTGATACCTTCTGAATGACTTTAAAGGAGTATCCTGAAGTTATTTTGGATGGTATCAATTATGTATTGTTGTTCATGTGTTGTTACGAAAGGTGTTGAGATGACTTGAAGGAGTAATTGTGACGTAGTGTTAATATGGGCGTATAAAGGGTATAGTTGGTGGGAAATATTATTGGTTTGTGATCCCTTTGTCGATGTGTGACATGTTATGATATTGTTGGTTTGGTGATGTAATAATGGTAATATAAGAGGGCGAAATGACGTTATATGGTAGTCATGTAATCCATTGTCGTTTTATGCACTTGTAGCATGGTTAATGGTTGACTTGAGCTTCGTAATGTACTTGTGTTGTAGAGTAAAACATAAGGAAGAAGCTGAATTGTTATATAGGACTGTGTATTCACATTGGGAAGACAAGGTATGTAAGGTTACTCTTTCCGTATCCTTCTGCAGCATATAGTGTTCACATTGTCATTGTACTTATTCGATTCCGAAATGCTCTAAGGTATTTCATTTCCGGTTGTTGACTAGTGTTACTCACATGTTCCTTATTCATTGGTCAATTGTGATTCATATGACCCATGTCCATTGGTTGACACATGTTCATTGTCTAATATGTCAAAAGTTCCAAAATATTCTACGGTATCGCATCTCAGGTTAGTGAACAGTTGATATCCACATGTGTCTTATTCATTGATCATTATCCTAAGGTTCCAAAAATGTTACGTTCTAAAGTCCCAATAATATTATGTTTCAAAGCTTCAACAATGTTATAATTAATGTATCAATTTCTCACAATCTCTCACAAGTAAAGAATGAAGATGTTATAACTACTAATGTATCACTCTCGTAACAAATGTAAAGGAAAGAAGATCGCAAAGAAGTAATGCACAAATGGTTACTTTATGTTTTATTGAGTTTGGATCATAATCTAAAGGGTATAAGTTCAGATGGAACAATCCCAATATTATATATTTATATATTATAGCCCACCAATGGTGGAGGTCCGGTATTATATATTTATATATTATAGCCCACCAATGGTGGAGGTCCGATATTATATATCTTTTATTATGGCCCACTGATCAGCTGGATGTCCGATTTATATTATAGCCCACTGATCAGCTGGATGTCCGATATTATATTATGACCCACCTATAAGGTGGATGATCCATAAGATATTATGAACCACTAACTAGTTGGATGAACAGTAATGAAAATAATAGAAGAAATGAACATGGTTCCACATATACAGAACAGAGAATTATCCATGATGATTACTCATCTGTTATGACTTCTGTAAAGTAAAATAATGAATGTAAGGTACATAGTTCCCCACATACAGTATGATGTCTAATCTAAGATGTTTATTCACATGTATTTAATTCCATTTGAGATCCTATGGTTCTTACAGTTTCTTACAGTCTTACATAATCAGTACATTCTTCGTACTGACCCCCTTGGGGGACTTACCTTACTTGTTGGAGGCGCAGGTGCCAGTAGACCTCCACAGTAGGTTTCGAACCATTGGCAGAGTATTGGTAAGCTCCAGTTTCTTCGGGGCTTCCCAAGTCACATGTGTACATTAGGTTTTGGTATTATGTAAGTATTGCATAGACATGGTCATGTATCTATTAGAGGCTTTGTAGACGTATGTGGGAAGATGAATGTAGGAGATGTATGTCCATTTTGACTTAATCGCTCCAACGGACAAGTTATCTATCTATCTATCTATCTCTCTATCTCTCTATCTCTCTCTCTCTCTATATATATATATATATATATATAGCACAGGTTATCCATGACTTCCGCATAGTGGCATGAGATATAATGATGTTCATACAAGGATATGCATATGAATGTATATGAGCAAAGATTGGTTCTCTCGGGCCATATCGGCTTCGGGTGCCAGTCCGTCCCGAATGGGATTCGGGGCGTGACAACTTGTTGGAAGTCTTACGTATACACAGGCCTACATTAGACCTGATATTGCCTTTGAAGTAGGAATACTGGACATATATCAAAGTAACCCTGATCTTGATCATTGAAAAGCTGGTAAAGGAGTTTTGAGATATTTGCAAGGAACCAAGGATCTTAAGCTTACATACAAATTTTTTGACTCATTGAAAGTCATTGGATATTCAGATTCTGATTTGAGTGGATGTAAAGATAGTGGTAAATCTACTCCTGGATACAGTTTCCTCCTTACTGGAGGTACTGTGTCTTGGAGAAGTATTAAGCAATCCATTGTTACAACATCCACAATGAAAGATGAATTTATATCATGCTATGAAGCTACATCACATGTATTATGGCTGAAGAATTTCACTTTAGGCCTTAAAGTTGTAGATTCTATTGCAAGGTCATTGAGAATATTTTGTGATAATTTATATGCAATATTCTTTTCAAAGAATAATACGAGTGGCAGCCCAAGTAGGCACATCTACATAAAGTATTTAATGGTTAGAGACTATGTCAAGAAGCAAGATGTGAGTTTTGAACATGTTAGTACTACTATGATGATTGCTGATCCTATGACTAAAGATTTACCAACTAATATTTTCAAGGATCATGCATCTCGTATGGGCTTAGTAACTCATTGTAGTCTTGCTTTGTTCTCTAACACTTTGTCTAGACACTATTGTTATACATGACTGTGCACATTTTAGTTTTCATGTATTATAAAGTGATCATTGGATCAAATAAAGTTGGACTCTGAATGACTTATATTAAGCTCATTCATAAGTTATTGGACACTTTATGTAGATATTTTACATTGTAATATATGGAAGAACATGTTTGATCAAGAGCATGACCACCATGATTCTTGTGTTAATATATTCTTGATAAAGTGATTATTGCATAACTATTAGGTCGAGTGAATATGCATTTATAGCCATATTACTTATTTTCACTCATAAAGGATTGTCTGATTTTGATATGTGGGGCATGTGGGAGAATGTAAAAATCACACGTCTCTTTTAAGAGACTTTGATATTGTAATGACACTCCAAGTTATTTTCTCAATTTCCATGCATTTCGGCATTTCAAAAATTCCCACAGTGGCTACATGTCATTTATGACTATTTGGAACTATCGGTTCGGTCATCGGATAGTTCGTTTGGATTTCAGGCTCATTTCCCTATTTTGGAGCTTTCGCTGTTAAGGAATTGGTCTCACTGCTAGTAAACAATCTCAGATGAAAATTATGAAAGTGCCATCAGCTCTGGAACATTGATTTTAGGCTAGGAGACCTTTGGTTCAGGTCCTGAGGCTTCCAAACTCATTTTGGGCTATTGGGTAGATTTGATGAAAAATAAAATTATAGGTGTGGGCCCCATATTTAATCGAAACAATCTCATATAAAAGTTTTGATGGTTCCATTGTGTCTGGAATGTCAAATTTAGTATGGTAGCATATTTTGTTTGCATGTACGGGGTTCCGAACAAATCCCAAACACCCGATCGGAGTCCATTGGGACTTAGAAAATCTGATGCCTCAAAGTTGTTGGTGCAGTCGCTTAAGCAACATCATGCCGCTTTAGCGGCCTTGGATATTTAGATGAGGGCTGCTTAAGTGTCCCATGTCCGCTTAAGTGGACGTCGCTTTAGCGATGGAGATGCCGCTTTAGCGGCCACTCACCTTTGGCATTGGCCGCTTTAGCGGCAACAGGGGGTGTTAAATCCCCCTTCTTTATCCGATTTTCTCAACTCTTTTCCAATATTTTTGAGAGCTTGAAGAGAGAAAAAGTGTGGGGAATCTTCCATTGAAGCTAAGGTAAGCTAGTTCAACTTTCCTTGGTAATTTTCCATTATTTTTCCTGTCAAATTCCGTCTCTTTTCATTGTAAATTCTTAGAAATTAGGTCTTTCATTCCTTAACTTTAGGGGATGATTTGAGACCATATTTACGATCCGTTTGTGCTCAACTTTTGAGTACACATTTTTTGTCCTTCGAGGGACCTCATGACGGATTCAATTTTTAGATTTTATTTGGGGGCACAGCAGGCTCGCTCTTGACCTGAATTTTAATTTGAATTTTTATATAGCAATATGGGTCTCGTTTTACTCGTATTGATGTGTAGATGATTGTTTTGATAGTGTGACATTACTTCAGGATCGTGGGACGAGGTCGAGCAATTTATGGGCGATTTAAGATTTGTTGTTCGACATCGAGGTAGGCTTTGGTCTACTTTTTCTCTATGAGATTATGTATAGTATAGTTCGGATGCTAGGTAGGGAAGTTAGGATATTTTTATCACTAGTATAGCATGACTTAGCCTATTTGGGAATTTGGGGTAGAAATGTGACCCGAACCTTAGTGTAAAACACTTGTCATGACTATAGAATCGTATTACCCTCGATTATAAGCATTTTAACCATAGTTTAATATTAAGAATCCTTTAGTATAAGATTTATCATTTGACTTAGTGATTTGGGAGGTACTTCCCTTATTAGATGCTTATAGTGGCTTTACACCCTTGATTACTATGGATTTACTAGTTATGAGGCTTGTTAGGTTGATTATGCATTATTGGGCCCTAGGTTGTGGTTACGATATCAGTTAGACTCCAGGTGAGTATCCTATTCTTAAGAGGATGTGATTATGGTTTATAGACTCGTTGGCGCTTATAATGGTATTGTTTGGATACTGGTGATGGCATGCATACTTTTAGGTGCATTCATGCTCACTTAGTGGTACGATTCTAACCAAAACCTTGATTTTACTTTTGTTTTCTAAAAAGGGAATTATTCCCACTTTTCTCTTTTAAAATGGATTATTTTATAATGGGAATCGTCCCACCTTATTTACAGGATTATGAACCTTTGAAACCAAAAGTGATGTTTTAGAAATTAGACCGAGATTGATTTCGTTCCATGGTTTATCCACTCATTTTATCACTACTATTTACTTCGATCGAGGGAGATTCTAACCCTTTTTATATTATCACATCGATTTAGTGCCGAACTTGATCTTGGGCAATGGATTTATAGAGTTACACTATTTTAGTCACGATTAGAGTCCGTACACTTACTATATTTATATATATCTCTGATACAGGACAGAGTAGATTGATTATGATGGTTATCAGAAGTCTTGGTTCGGGAACAGGTAGTGTATATGGATATCCTAAATCCCCTATGGGCCCCTTCATCCATGAGATGCAATACTGGAGAAGGATGGTCGTCGTAGGTCCTGCCTTTGCGAGCTACTGAGCTGGAGAAAGTGTATACACTTGTTACATTATGGCATCTATTACGTTATGTCACTTGTTACGTTATGGTACTTAGATTGGGCATGGTATTTTAGTTTATGCTACATTCATTCATTCATATGCATTGCCTATCACCAGTATGATCGATTGGCGCTTATATCTATCGGCCCTATGGGGGGTTATATAGGTATAAGCTATGATTGTTGTTTGCTGAGTGCTTTCGTGAACCTTCTGGGCTTACGGGGGCCCAGTTAGGTTATTTTTTATCTGGGCTAGCCTGTTACTTTATTGTTGGTTATTATGGTTAGTTCGTGGCAGGTTGGTTATAGACTGGTACCCGAGATTTTTGGTACGTCTCTAATTTTCTTTTTTTATTTCGATGAGTTACATTATTGATAGATTACCCTATGATTAGTCACCCTTTGATTGGAGGCGGGATTATGCTAGTATCAGTCACTTACTTGGTTATGATCCTTGAGATATTAGGTGGACTCCCTCAGGATATTGCCTATGATTTAGGCCTATATGCAGATATGTATATATATATATATATATGGTATTACCATATATACCCCTCGTTCCTTATCTATTTGTATTGTATATGTATCCTTTGGCCTAGTATTATTACTATATATCCTTCTTTCACTCTTTATTTGTATATTGTATGGTGATATACGGTATTGCACTTTAGTTCTAGGATACTGCGAGAATAGGATAGTTTATCCTTATTGCCCTGTCAGTAATATCATGTATAGTTTCCTGTAGTTTAGATTCTTGTTTTACATGTTATTTATAATTACATTATTTATGGAGCTCAGTCGGTCGATGCCTACTGAGTACTACGTGTTTGGTACTCATACTGCACTCCTGCAGCCTGCAGATCATAGTACGAGTTCTCTCCATTGATGTGTGCATCGTGCAGAGCATCTATGGATTGGCGATTTAGGGTGAGCTCCTGACGTTTAGAGTATTCCTTCTCTCCCTCTTATTGATTATATTGATCTCTATTTTGTATTTCAGAGATGGCTTGTACTTGTATTTATTATGTATTTCCCTTGTACTTCTATTGTATTAGAAACTCTTGTACTGGCTTCACTAGGTCTTGGGGTTGCTTTATATATATAGTAGTCTCTTTATAATATTTATTTCACTGCTTTCTTTTATTTCTCTTGATAGTCTGTTACTAGCTGTTCTGGATTATGGGTTGGCTTACCTACTGATGGGTTATAGTAGGTGCCATCATAACCTGAGAAATTTGGTCATGATAAATTAGTATCAGTGTCTAGGTTTTACCAGTGTGTTGGTACAAGAGCTATATGTCTTTCAGATCGGTACGGAGACATTTGTATCCTATTTTTGGAAGGCTATAGGACATTCTTAGGAAATTCTATTCTTGACTCTTTGTTGTGTGTTCCTACTTCTATGAACCTCTAAGTACTTCTTTTGACTTCACTCTTTTCCAAATGGATTGCACGGGGTTGTCGATATATACGTATGGTACTTCTGCATGTGTGACCAGAGTTTCAGTTCAGCGATGGACCAGGGAGTTAGAGATTGATATAGAGAATCTTCAGTATCAGACAGAGGTTGTGGGGCCAGCCTAGGCTCCGACAGAGTTTGAGACCACCTCAGTTTTTCAGGATTCAGTGTTAGGGATTTTTAGTCTTTTCATGGATGCTTCACAACCAGGGGTGTTGCCCGGTACATCGATTAATTCTCAGGCTAGAATTGGGTTTGTTGGTGTTCAGCAAGGTTCCTTATCAGTTTTTGAGTATGAGAATGGGTTTCTTGAGTGGGCCAGTCAGATATTTATGTTATATACTACTGAGCATGAGATGGTACTGAGATTTATTAGAGGATTGGGTTTACCACTCCGCTTGGCATTGGAGCATTTGATAGCAGTTGGGTCTTATTTATTTGAGGTTGTTACTCATGTGAGGGATACAGAGAGGGCTTGCTTTGAGACATATGGAGGTGGCAATAAAAGGCCATGTCAGTAGTTTAGTATTAGTAGTACTTCGTTTGGAGGTCGGGATCTTCCCAGCAGAGGTCAGCATCACTTGTCACCTATTAGGCCCGTACAGGTAACACCCCAGCTTATAGATAGCTCTTAGGTAGTTCATGGTGGTATTAGTGGATAAAGTTTCAATCAGGCAGTATGGGTTATCCTGTCTAGGTTGTTAGGCCATGGCGGCTGTTCTTGGTCTGTAGTTTTAGTACATCAGAGTGTCCCAAGGGCATGTTTTAGCCATTTGGGGTCGGCTCATGTTTCTCACCTGGTTAGAGCTTTAGGGGTTTGTTACGATTGTAAAGAGATCGGTTACTGGTCCAAAGTGTCCCAAGTGTGGGATTATTAGTCTTTCAACTCATTCAGATCAGTCTCATAGAGATGTGGCACCTTCAGTTAGAGGTAGTACACTTAGTGCTTCAGTTGGTCGTTCAGACGCTCAGTTCAAATTCGGACACATTCAGATTCATACTCCTTTGAGCACATCAGGACTATGACTTCGGACTCTATCGATATAGGTGTGATTTAATTTAGTATCCTTTAGTTTTTATTTTGATTATGTTGGGGTTTCATACCCATTGATGGTTACCTACCTTAATAATACTATGATAGTTGTTATATAACTTGGTGTCATTATATTGATTGTCATATGCCTTTTTGAAGAATTATGCATATATGACTACCCCCGTAGATGATTTCTTTTAGTAGTGGATCAGTGTGGTATTTTCCCTTAGGGTGTATTGGGTTAAAGTCCCATTTCTCTTTGGCATGTTGGCTTTGTTATGGTCGTAAAGTAGTTATGATTGTGGCTTTTCATTTTGATGCCACCTGCATCTTATGTTATTGATTATCATAGTCATGGTTTGACGTTGAATTACTCTTATTTGATAGATGGCTAGACTAGTGTTAGCTAGTTAGCATTTTTCTTTCCTTGCCATTCTTGCATGTTCGGCTTAAAACCTAGATTTGTTGTTTTTCCCTCTTGTTAACGAGGTTAGATCAGTTATAGAGAAGGGGTGAAGGTAAGTTTGGCCTTCCATGGCTTTGTTACAATTTTAGCATTAGCGGTCTTCTTTCATAACTTGTTTCTGTTGGTGATACATTTGGGATTTAATTCTTTTAATCTGGATAGTTCATCACCCGATAGTGGTCTCAATCTTGATGTTGATGTTTAGTTGGAGTTGGCAATTCTATTCTGTTGCGCATTTATGATGTTGAAAGGTCAGAGGCTTACTTTCTGATTTTTTGGGTTTGTCTCCTGGTGATAGTTTTGATCTTGGTATTGGTGTGGAGTAGGATACTCCATTCTTGCTGTGATGTGGTCCTTGGCTCAGAAGAGTTAAAGTTGGTGTAATTGGGAGAATTTAAAAAATTTAATCTCGGTATTTGTTCTGCCTATTATGACTTTGGGGAGTGTTCCTGCTTGATGATATGTGCCAATGGGTACTCGTGGTCGTAGATTGAGTACTAGATTAGCCAGATTCAGGCTAAGGTCGTATTTTCTGAGTTGCTCGAGTTTTGGATATCATTATTACTATTTGTAGCATTGGTGAGTTCTTAAATATGCCTTGATGTGATATATCCTCAGCAGATGTGGATTTGATTTTTCATATCTTCAGCTTGTGGTCTTCCTCCATTATGATTATGTCCTCGGCGACATTACAGTTTCAGCTTTTGCAAGGACTATTGAGTATATGCTCAATTTTTTATAGTGAGATTATTTTGGGTATTTGACCTTAGTGAAGACTTGTTGACTCCAGTTTTGGATTTTGATACCTTCGAATGACGACTTGGGAGTTATGATAGATTTTGGCACGTGGATGCTTACTCGTCAACAGGATCAGTTAGATGGTTGAGTTTGAGTAGTTCGGCTTCGATGCTGAGATTATAGCTATGGATTGTGTAGCTTGGGTGCAATCTCAATTGCCAGATTCGCTTCAGTTGAGCATTTATATTTAGGCTGGCTAATCCTACTCTTTGCCTACTGGCCCAGTCTTCTTCAGTTCGAAAGGATTATACTTGATAGACACTCGAAGATTGGTCCATTAGCACATGGTATTGGTTACTACCATAGTTGGCCTCGATTCTCAGTTTTCATCAGGAATTTTGAATGCCTACTTGTTTTATCCCTTTCTAGGCTCGAAGGGTTGGAAAAACATTGGTTTTGACTTTTCAAACTATTTCAAAACTTAAAAGAAACTTTTGAAACAATTTAAGAAAATACAGAGTCGCCACTTGATTTTTTTATAGAAAATATCAAGAAAACTTAAAGAATTTTAAAGACTCAAAAAACAGAAACAAATCTTTAAAAATAGAGAAAATGGGTAAGGATTCTGGTAACGCCTTGAGAAGGTTTTTAAGGCACTCAAGAAGTGTCCACGAAAGCGGTTGACCAAAAGAAGATTTGACTGATTTGTTGTCACACCCCGAATCCCAACGAGGCGTGATTGGCACCCAAAGCCGATATGGCCCGAGAGAACCAATCTTTGCTCATGAACACTCGTACGCATAACCTCAAATGAATAACACACTGTTTCATGTAACTGATGCAATATTAAAATGTCATGCATATACATATATAACACTTGGCCTTTGGGACCATTACATCTCACTGAACGTACATATCTTACATCCATGTACCCACATATGTCTACCAAAGCCTCTAAATACATACATGACCAATTCATAACGTCTATGACATAAAAACCAATGTACAACTTTGACTCGGAAAGCCCCGATCCAAGTGGAGCTCACCAAAACTCGGCAATGATCCCCAGTCTACCGAGGAGGTCTACTACTACCTGCACCTGCAACATGTAAGGTAAGTCCCCAAGAGAGGTCAGTACGAAGAATGTACTGAGTATGTAAGGCCATAAGAACTACGTCAGTACATAAGAACTTTAATGGAAATAATTATAAGAGGAACTCTATATGTGGAACCATGTACCTTTCTTTCTTTATGATTATCTCCAATGATTCGTACTTAATAACAACAACCATGGAATCAATATAAGGGAAATAGCAATGTGAATAAACTTTCTTTCTTTATGAGGGATACCATGTACATTACGTTCTTTCTTTCCCTTGCCTTTACTTTACTTTACTTTTTCATTGCTCTTACACTGTTAGGGCCCTCATCATGCAGGTGTTCATTTCACCCCATGGATACATCATGCAGGTGTGTTCTTTCACCCCATGGATAAAATATCATCATCATGTAGGTATTCTTTTCACCCCATGGATAAGATCATGTCATCATGCAGGTGTTCTTGCACCCCATGGATAAAGTAACATCATCATGCAGGTACTTGTACCCCATGGATAAATTAACACCATCATCATCATTACTTTGTTCTTACTTCATTTCATTACTTTGAGATTGATACTTCAACTTGTGAGAGATTGGTACCTTTGCTTGTGAGATATTATTACAACGATATTTACAACTTTCTTTGAATCTTTGGATCAATAATCAATGAGTGAGAAACATGTGAATAAGCATTATCGAAAACATAGCCTTCATGGAAACATAACACTGTTGGAACCATTAGACAATGATCAATGAACAAGAGATATAAGTATAATCACTATTGAAACATTGGAACATAACCTCATTGGACTTTTGGAATATATGAATATGGGACATGTGTATAACTCTATTGGAACTTTTGGAAACATAATATGATTGGAACAATGCTATTCAACTAAACAAGCTCTCTTTACCTCATTGTTCTTGTTGGGGTAATTCTCTTAGGCTCTACAACATATGACAACTTAAGAACTTCCGCCCATAAATAAGAACTAAGTGGGTCATGATTCATCTAGGAGTAAAACACATATGAATAACAATATATCAACCTTAGTTGGAATACTATAACCCCCTTGGAATAGTACACGTTTGGAACCTTAGGACAATGAGCACGAAACAGGACATATGTGGATATCAACTGCTCACCAACCTGAGATGCAATACCTTAGAACATTTGAAACTCTTGACATATTAGCCAATGAATGCGAGTTAACCAATGGTCATAAGTCAATTAATGAACATCAACCAATGAACATGGGTCATATGATTCACCATTGACCAATGAATAAGGAACATTTGAGTAACTCTAGCCAACTATCGGATACAGAATACCTTAGAGTATTTTGGAATCGAATGAGTACCATGAAAATGTAAACACCATACGTTGCATAAGGAAATAGAAGAGTAACCTTACATACCTTTGCGTCTTACTATGCATACACAAGCTTATAAGAAGATACAATAGTCCAGCTTCCTTCCTTACGTTTCACTCTACATCACAAGTACATAACGAAGCTTATATTAGCAACCAACTACCTTTCAAGTGCACAAGATGACCATGAATCACATAGTTACTTTATAACGTCATTTCTCTTTCTTACCATGTCATTTATCACATCAACATGCCAACACTACCATAACATTCCACTCATTGACCAAGATTTCATTCAACAATATCATTTCGCATCACACTTACCCTTTAGGCTTTTCCATTATCATTCTGTCACATTTAATCTTCTCAATTTGCCTCACAACAACATATGAACAACCATACATATGTAATACAGCCCAAAATGCCTTTATACGACACTTTAAAGTCATTAAAACGACATCACAAGTTGCTAATTATATCCATAGAGGGTATCAGGGCCTTCGGGGATCAACTAGGGACGAAAACACACAAAACCAAAATATGGAGGTGACCTGCGCTGACACCTTCGCCCGCAGGTGGCAAGATGCACACTCAGGTGCCCTCTGTCAGCAGCCAGAGGCATCTTCGTTGGCATCTGCGCCCGCAGGTGGCTCCGTCTGCGGGGGCGGATGCCCGTTTGGTCCGAAATGGCTCCGTTTGGGGTATTTTAATGAAATGAATGGTCCATGATCATGACCAAACTTGTTTTAACATATTTTTGATCACTTAACATGCCAACAACCAGCCATGGTCTCACAACACACATACAACACCCAAAACTACACTTTACGGCCAATACGCCACCAAAACCATAACCAATTTTGCAATAACTTTTCCAAACATTATACACAAGAATAAAACAAGTAAATACTATAATAACATACCACATATCAATATTGAATCCATCAATTTCATTTTTTTCAATATCACATGCCCATGTTCAAGTTTACAAGGCAAACCACCCTCCGATTTAAGCAAACATGTAACCTTTCACTTTTTTTGCACTTCTCAATATTCCACCAACATGACCAACATCATATACACCATGTATAATGCATAAAATATATTAAACCATGATTATAAATGCTTACCAAAGCTTTCCAAGGGGTGATCTTGTCTCAAGTAGAAGATAGCTTGGGGTTTTAGTGTTGAGAGAATGTTATAGAATTGTCTAGAAAATTGGCATGTGTGATATGGGGAAATAATCTGATTTTTCCCCTTTAATATCCCCTTTTAAAGTCATCTCTATCCAATATCTTGGTCAATTATTGCTTTGTGGACTTGGTCACAAGAATGGGTCATAACCCCTTTTGGGCCTAATCTTTTATTCTTGTTTTGGCCCATGTCTTCTTATGATTTTTGGGCTTATTTTTAGGTCCAACTATGCAAGACTTTTTAATGCCCACATATGGACACATAATTCATCAATTCTCTCATGTTTCCATTTTTCCCTAATTGTACACGTGGTCGTATACGTTCGACAACATACGGGGTGTTACCTCCCACAAGGGTCTAATCCCATGTACTAGGCCCAATATCAATTGTCTCAGTAATAACATTACAAAATTCATACTTTGACTCTCAACACTTGCGTAACCATTGTTCAACGTCGTCATGTAGGGTGTAGTTGGTACGGGGTGTTACATTCTTCCCCCCTTAGGAGCATTCGTCCTCGAATGTTAACAACGGCGTCTCATATGTAACAAATGCATCTCTATACATATACTCATTGAAATACTTACTTAGTTTTTTTTTTCCCAATTTTGCACTTTTGATCTTTTTCCTTCCATTTGGAACAAATATGGGTACCTTGGTTTCACTATTTGTTTTCAGCTCCTCGGGTTATCTACTCGACTTACTGCTTTCTCCAAGGAACTTTTACGAAGGTTATGTCTTTATTTACGAACCTTTGCACTTGTCGGTCTAGCATAGTCATAGGCATCTCTTCTTAATGGGATCCTCCATAACTTGTACATTTTCAATCAAAGCAATGGTTCTCGGCTTATGACTGGTGTTAACTTGTAGCTACTATTGTAACACCTTAATCTTCTCTCTATAGCTAAGTGAACAAAATCTAACCCCAAGTAAGGCAGTTCCACTTGCTTTAAATCACCCAATTGATGATTTAAACTTCCTTCTATATGAACCTTTGTAAGATATTATTTTGATACTTGAATAACAGCTATTAGTATAAAGCGGGGACTTGTCCCGACTTTAGGCTTGGGTCTGTATCTGTTAGAGGCTTTGTAGACGTTGTGGGACAAATGAAGGAATGTAAGGAATGTATGCTTTTGACGTAGTGGTCCTAACGGCCAAGTTTCATATCTGTTGAATGTTTCTCCATGACTTCCGCCATTGGTATCTTGTATTTATATGTGATAGAATGTTGCTCACTCAGGGACAAGCATATGAATGTACATGGACGTAGGTTGGTTCTCTCGGGGCCTTAACGGCTTCGGGTGCCAGTCCGCCTCAATGGGATTTGGGGTGTGAAAAAAGTAGTATCATAGCAGGTCGTCCTAGGGTGTCTACAAAGCCCTGTCCGAGTAGATTCTTGCTTATGGATGTGTTGTACGCCATATTTATAAGCAGGAGGCTATGCGGCATTTAGCAGTTGTTTATTTTCTTCATTTCTTAGATCGTGCACTAGAGCCAATGTTGTAGGTGGAATCCTATCTGATCATTGAAATTGGTTTCTTTGTTATAGTAAAATGCCGATTACAAGACAAGGTAGGGGCAAAGGTAAGAAGGTAGATATGCTGGTCGGGGAAGGAACTAATAAATCACCACCTGACCAAGCTAGTCAAGGTGGGGATGAAACTGAGGTTACATCGCGGGCTTCTTCTACTCTTCCAGGTCCAGAAGAGCCAAGAAGGAAAAAAGTACCCACAGAACCGCCTGTTAATGCTACTGAGCAGGATTTAAGGAACGCGATGCAAATGTTGACTCAGATAGTCGCTGCACAAAATCAAGGCCGGCAAAGAGGGCTAGACCTATGGGACAATTCATGGCGTCCCAAAGAGAATTTAGGCCTCGGATATTTAATAAACCGCCTAGACCCTCATTTTCTTATTCCACAAAAGGCACTCAATCTCAATTTTGAGGGTTTAGAGGTAGTCAAGCTGGGCAAAGTAGTGGGATTCGAGGTTCACAGACAGCAAAGTTTTCTCGTCAGTCGTGTCAGCACTGCAAAAAGTTTTATTTAGGTGAATGCCGAATTGGAATGAATTTTTGCTTTCGGTGCGGTATGTTAGGGCACCTGAGGAGAGTGTGTCGACAAGGGGGCATGGGTAGTATGGCGCGACCTACGGGATCAATCGTTGCATCATCATCATCGGTTCCTTCCCTAGGTAGGGGTGTATAGCCTGCTGGTCGTGGTAGAGGTACTAGAGGAGCATCCAGTTCTAGTGGAGCACAAAACCGTACCTATGCTCTAGCGGATCGGCAATGTGGAGGCTTCTCCTAATGTAGTGACAGGTACATTATCTGTCTTTTCACATAATGTATATGCATTGATTAATCCGGGTTCTACATTATCATATGTCACTCCATTGATTGCTGAAAAATTCAAAAGAACACCAAAATTATTAGTTAAGCCATTTGAAGTATCTACACCTGTGGTGAATCTATTATAGTTAAGATAGTATATCGTAATTGTATAGTAACTGTTTGTGACCATGTTACGTTGACTGATCCTATTGAGTTGGAAATGGTAGATTTTGATGTTATAAAGGGTATGGATTGGTTGGCTTCTTGTTATGCCACGGTGGATTGCCGAGCTACGAAAGTACATTTCCATTTTCCACAAAAGACCATCCTTGAATGGAGGGGTAATATTGGAGCACCGAGAGGTAAATTTATTTCCTATCTTAAGGCAAGGAAAATAATATCCAAGGGGTAAATATGCCATCTAGTAAGAGTGCATGATACCGATGTGAAGCCACCAACTCTTCAATCGATTCCGGTGGTAAATGAATTCCTTGATATATTTCCTAAAGATCTTCCAGGTTTACCTCCAGAACGAGAAGTAGAGTATGGTATTGATGTGATTTCAGGCACTCAGCCTATCTCTATTCCTGCCTATAGAATGGCCCCAGCAGAGTTACAGGAATTAAAGGAGCAATTAAAAGATTTGCTGGAAAAGGGATTCATAAGGCCTAGTATGTCCCTTGGGGTGCACCAGTGTTATTTGTATGAAAGAAAGATGGCACATTGAGAATGTGTATTGATTATCGGCAACTGAATAAGGTAACAGTTAAGAATAAATATCCTCGCCCTAGAATTGATGATTTGTTTGACCAATTACAGGGTGCCAAATGTTTCTCAAAGATTGACCTGAGATCGGGTTATCATCAAGTACGGGTTAGAGAAGAAGATATACCCAAGACAACTTTTCGAACATGGTATGGTCATTATGAGTTTTTGGTTATGTCATTTGGGCTAACAAATGCACCAGCAGTTTTTATGGATTTAATGAATAGGGTGTTCACGCCATTCTTAGATGTGTTCGTGACGGTGTTTATAGATGATATTTTGGTTTATTCAAGATCACAAGAGGACCATGCTAATCACTGGTGTTATAGATTCTTCATGATCGTAAGTTATATGAAAAGTTCTCTAAATGTGAATTTTGGTTAAAATCTGTGGCATTCTTGGGTCATATTGTGTCGGATGAGGGGATAAGGGTTGATAATCAAAAGATAGAAGCTGTGAAGAATTGTCCAAGACCTACGACGCCTACAGAGATTCATAGCTTTCTCGGGTTGGCAGGTTATTATAGAAGATTTGTTGAAGGATTTTCTTC
This sequence comes from Capsicum rhomboideum, assembly GCA_031232105.1. NCBI lineage: Eukaryota > Viridiplantae > Streptophyta > Magnoliopsida > Solanales > Solanaceae > Capsicum > Capsicum rhomboideum. The sequence continues at coordinate 95,364,661 of CP124708.1, read as the reverse complement.
CATTTCAGCACCTTTGACAAAGCTAACACATAAGGCAACCAAGTTTCAATGGAATGATGCATGTGAGAAGAGTTTCCAAGAGCTGAAAAATAAATTAATGTCTACACCCGTATTGGTACTTTCGAAAGGTACAGAAGGGTATGTGGTATATTGTGATGCTTCCAGAGTTGGCCTAGGATGTGTATTGATGCAGCACGGTAATGTGATAGCCTATGCCTCACGACAATTGCGACCACACAAGAGAAATTATCCCACACATGATCTTGAGCTAGCAGCTGTGATATTTTCTTTAAAGATATGGCGCTACTATTTGTATGGGGTTCATGTTGATATATATACTGATCACAAGAGTTTGCAGTATATCTTTAAGCAGAAGGACTTAAATCTGAGGCAGCGGAGGTGGCTTGAACTATTAAAAGATTATGATATTGATATCCTATATCATCCGGGAAAAGCAAATGTTGTAGCTGATGCATTAAACCGTAAGGCAATAGGAGGCACTAATGGTCAGCTTACGGAGAAACAAGGTATAATCAAAGATCTATATCAATTAGCCAGCTTGGGAGTTCGTCTTCTTGAATCTCCAGATGAAGGGGTTATTGTATAAAATGCGGCAGAATCTTTATTAATAGCTGAAGTGAAAGAGAAGCAGTATGCGGACCCTATTTTATTACAGCTGAAGGAGAATGTGCAACAAGGTTTGACAAAAACGTTTGATCTTACATAAGAGGGAGTACTTCAGTGCCAAGGTAGATTGTGTGTACCAGATGTGGATGAGCTAAGAAAACGGATCATGACAGTGGTACATCATTCGCGGTATTCTATTCATCCGGGAGCCACCAAAATGTATCATGATTTGAAAGAAATGTATTGGTGGGGTAACATGAAGAAGAACATTGCAGAATTTGTAGTCCAATGTCCAAATTGTCAACAAGTAAAAGTAGAGCATCAGAAACCTGGAGGTTATATGCAATGTATCAATCTTCCAGTCTGGAAGTGGGACAGGATTAAGATGGATTTCATCACAGGGTTGCCTCATACACTGCGGAAATTTGATTCCATATGGATAATAGTTGATAGGCTTACTAAGTCATCACACTTCCTACCGGTCAAGACCACCTACATAGCTAAGGATTATGCAAGGTTGTATATTAAGGAGATAGTTCGATTGCATAGAGTTCCAATCTCTATTATATCAGACAGGGGAGCTCAATTTAATGCAAATTTTTGGAAATTTTTTCAGAAGAGTTTGGGAACCCAAGTGAATTTAAGTACGGCTTTTCATCCTCAGACAGATGGACAAGCAGAACATACTATCCAAACACTTGAAGATATGCTAAGAGCTTGCACATTGGACTTTAAAGGTAGTTGGGATGATCATCTACCTCTTATTGAATTTTCCAACAACAATAGCTATCATTCAAGTATCAAGATGGCACCTTACGAAGCTTTATATCGAAGAAAGTGTAGATCACCAATTGGATGGTTTGAAGCTGGTGAAACTGCCTTATTCGGGCCAGATCTTGTTCATCAGGCTATGGAGAAAGTTAAGGTGATACAACAGCGGCTACAAACAGCCCAAAGTCGACATAAGTCATATGCCGATGTTAGAAGAAGGGGGCTAGAATTTGCCATAGGTGATTGGGTATTCTTGAAAGTGTCACCAATGAAAGAAGTAATGAGATTTGGAAAGAAGGGAAAGTTAAGTCCACGTTACATAGGGTCGTATAAGATTGTCCGCAGATTTGGTCAAATTGCGTATGAATTGACACTACCCAAAGAACTCTCCACAGTTCATCCAGTATTTCATGTTTTGATGCTTCGGAAATGCATAGAAGATCCATATCAAATTGCTCCTATTGAAGATGTGCAAGTTACGGAAGATCTCACACATGAAGAAGTGCCTATTGCTATTCTGGATTGACAAGTCAAGAGGTTAAGGAATAAATACGTAGCTTCCATAAAGGTACTTTGGAGAAATCAACAAGTAGAAGAAATCACATGGGAAGCCGAGGAAATGATGAAGTCTAAGTACCCGCAACTGTTTCAAACGGAAGAGAAAGTTCAAAATACGGGATTGGAGCAATTACAAGTAAGTCTTTACAAGCATTGTGTGTATATAGTAGCATGAACGATAAACTTAGACTTGAATTTTAAATTGGATAATGTTACTAACATTCGAGGACGAATGTTCCTAAGGGGGAAAGGATGTAACACCCCGTACATTTTCGAACCTAATTGATTACCGTAACATTTATGAAATTATTTAATCATGAGATGGTTGGTGTATTACACATTAATTTTAGTGGGCTGAATTAATCTTATGATTATGGGCTCAAATGAGGACCAAAAAAATTAAGTAAAAGACATGGCCCAAAAAGGAAAATGACCCATTCATCTTTTGACCAAGTAAACATATCATTTATGACTAAGTGTTTGGCTAAGGATGACTACAAGGGACTATATAAGGGGTTAAAAATCAGATTTTATTCAACAAGACACACATGCAATTTCTAGATTATCCCACAAGATATTTCTCTCTTCTCTCAAACCATAAACAACCATTCCTTTGCACAAGATCACCCTTTTGCAACCAGTGGTAAGTGTTTACTCTTATGGTTTAATATATTATATGCATAAAAAGGTGTATAAATAATGTTTCTTATGTTGACAAAGTGTTGAGCAGTCCACTATATGTGAAACAGTCTACTTTCGCTTAATCGATAAAGGGTTTTGCCTTATAAACTTAAAAGTGGACTTGTGGTCTTGAAGGAAGTGAACTTGATTGATTAAATGCCAATATGTAAGATGTGGTTATGTCCCTAACTTTCTTTCTCTATGTGTATAACTTGTGGGATTATTGTTATAAAATTGTGCATGGAACTGGTGGCGTATTGAAAGGAGAAAATAGTTTTGGTGATGTTCATGTGCATTTTGAAACCATGGTTGATCATTAGCATCAAAGTTTACCTAAAATATGAAAAGATAAGCTTACTTATGGCCATGGACTATTTATTACAAAAAAAGGACCCAAAAGAGACCCATTTTGGCCGAACCGGGCATCCGTCTTCGCGGATGGGGCATCTGCTGCCGCAGATGGCAACGCAGGTGGCCCTGGACAAGGCCAATGGGCACCTGCGGCCAAACCTCACCCACCTGCGTGCGCAGGTGTCTTCGCAGGTCCCTCCAGAACTTTATTTCGGTTGTTTTTGCTTCTCTTTGACCCCCCCCCCCCAAGGCCCCTATACCCTTCTTGGATTCAATCATCAACTTAAGGTACCATTTGGATGGCCTTAAGGGGTAGTCCGGAGTCATTTTGAAATGTATCACTTGTGGATTGATTTTAATGTGTTATTGGTAAGGCATTTAAGTGACTTGGTGCAGTAAATGTGATGTTGTGTTGAAGGGGAAGTGTAAAGTATAAATTTGGTGTGAAATGCTAGCTGGTTATGATGTCTTGGTTGATGTGTGGCATGTTTTGGTGCTGTTGGTATGGTGATGCAGTAAATGGTGTTGTAAGAGGGTGAAATGACGTTATATGGCAGTCACGTAGCTCATTGTCGTCTTATGCATTTGTAATGTAGTTAGTTGTTAACATGAGCTGTTATGTACTTATGTTGTAGAGTAACACGTAAGGAAGGAGCTGGAGTGTTGTATTCACATATAGGATTGTGTATTCATATTGGGAAGATAAGGTATGTAAGGTTACTCTTTTCAGTATCCTTTGGAAGCACTTATTGTCCTCATTGTTACCGAACTTATTTCCATTCTGCAATGTTCTAAAGTATCTCATTTCAGGTTTGTTATAAATTGTTATTCACGTGACTCTTATTCATTGACTAGTGTTCCAAAGCTCCAATAATGGTATAACCACTAATGTATCAATCTTACAAAAGTAAAGGAATGAAGCAATGCATAGTTGTTTACTGTTTAATTATTGAGAACGGGTGGCAGCTCGAAGGGACGAAATCCTAGCTAGAGATGATCCCGAGAGTATTGGATCAGGGGGAAGCTTTAGGGGCAAAAACCTAGCTAAAGCCGAACCTGGCAGGGGGCAATCCAGAAGGGTGAAAACCCTGGTCGGACCGAACCTGATTTATTGATTTATGGTGGCAATCTAAGGGGCATAAGCCTGGCTGGAACGATCCCAATGTTATGTTATGATTTTCCCACCGATCAGCTTGGGGCCCGGGCATTATATGACGGCAATGGTAACGGTAATGGTAACGGTAATGAATGTAAAGGAAAAGAAAGTAATGAAGGTAATGTACATGATCCCACACATACAGAACGGTGGTTCATCCATATTGAGTACCCACTTGCATTTTTGACTCTATTTGAGTATCTATATTTCACGCAGTTGCTTATAGCCTTACATACTCAGTACATTCTTTCGTACTGACATCCCTTGGGGGACTTACCTTACTTTCTGCAAGAACGGGTGCTAGTAGGCCTCCACAGTAGGATACGGGTCATCTGCAAACTGTTGGTTGGCTCCAGGTTGATTCGGGGCTTTCCGAGTCACATGTGTACAACTGTTTTGGTACTATGTAAATGTTGTATAAAGCGAGGGCTTGTCCTGACTTTAGCCTTGGGTCTGTATCTGTTAGAGGCTTTGTAGATGTTATGGGACAAATGAAGGAATGTATGTTTTTGATGTGGTGGCCCTAACGACCAAGTTTCATAACTATTTAATGTTTCTCCATCACTTCCGCCATTGGTATCTTGTATTTATATGTGATAGAATGTTGCTCACTCAAGGACATGCATATGAATGTACATGGACGTAGGTTGGTTCTCTCGGGGCCTTAACGGCTTCGGGTGTCAGTCCGCCTCAATGGAATTTGGGGTGTGACAAAGTTGAGGTTGGGGTAATGGCAGGTGCGCCGATGAGTATCAGATCAACGGCGGGGCCCGGAGGGAGGGGGGGAGGATTAGGTCATAGGTCGGTGGTGTGACTTTTTTTTATTTAGAAAATAACTTTTTATATACATAAAAATACTTTTTAAAAGTAGGCAATGAATTTAAAATAATTTCTTTTTTTTTCTTCTTACAATTTATTTTTTTAATAATTTTTTGGATTTATATGCCAAATGTCATCATTTAATTGGTCATTTTTGTCATGCCATCACGAGTGTGTTACACAGATTTTATACTTTTAGTTGATTGTCAAAAAAATATTCAAATGGTTCAAATTCAATATGGTAAAAGTGTTCAATAGGTACAAGGATGGGCCAAAGTGCTCAAGTGACTTATCCAAACAAGTTTAAGGAGTCGTTGATGGCTTAAGCTAAATAAAATAATAATGACAGAAACCATTTGTTTTTATGATACATAATTCATCCCTATATTATAATTGCAATTTCAGATTTCATATGGGAAGAATTTTAAAAAACTTATCACATATACCTTCCAATTGGATGAATTCCGCCGACTTGACTAAAATTACCCAATGTCCGTTAAATAACCCATTCCCCTCTTTAAACCTGATCCATACCCACTTAATTCATTTAACTCATACAAATGCTACTATATCCAAATTACCAAATACACTCATCCCTCCCAATGGAGTCTCTGCCGGAAAATACTCAGAAGCAACAACAATGGAGTTCGCCGGAAAAAAAGTGTCACTCGAAAATACTCACAAGCAGTAGCAATGGAGTTTGTCGGCTCATACACAGCGGCCATTGTATATAAACACCGATGGTAATCAATAAATCAATGCATTTTTATAAACACAAAATATGCATAAAAACTGAAAGAATAAAATTGTTTGATCAATTGAGAGTACACTCCGGCGAAATTCATCCCCGATCAAGATTATGGGTAGGAGTTCTCATTTGGATTTGGATATCTTCCGGTTGGCCCCTTATAACAACAATCTTTCTTCCAAATCCCGAAAATTCCTGCTTTTTTAGCTGTTTTAGTGCATGTTTGACCTTCTTTACCTTAACCCAGACTCCCATCTTTATAGTCACTCTCAGTTGGTGTTATAAAGAATTTTCAGGAAATTCAAATTACATCTACATTGTAGTACACCTCTAGCAGAAATGTAAGGTAAGGTTATGTATAATAGATCCTTGTAATTCAATCCTTCCTTGTACTCTATGCATAGCGAAAGCGTTAGTGCATCGACAATCCTTTTTTTACTGTAGTAACACTATTCCTATATCCTACTTTCCAACTATACAAATGTCAATATATAGGGTGTGTTCGGTACGAAGGAAAATGTTTTCCTAGTTTCTCATATTCATTTGGCTAAAAGTTTTGGAAAATATCTTTCTTATAAAAACAAGTTTCTTCAAACTAAGGAAAATAACTTTCTTAATCAAAGTAGGAAAAAAATAAGTTGCAATGTTCATATCACTCGCAAAATCACTCATCCCACCCCAAAATAAAAACTTTTTATCCATCCTCTACCCCGACCCCCAACCACCCCCCTCTAAAATTTTATTTAAAAGGAATTTCAAATTTTTTTCGTACCTCACCCGATACCCCGACCCCCCCCCCAAAAAAAAATTAATTTTTTGATTTTCTTTTAAAAAAAAATTCTTACCCTACCCCATATCCCTCCCCCCACCCCTACCAGCACCCTCCCCCCCCAAAAAAAAAGAATTTTTTTAAAATATTTTAAATTTGTTTTTAGAAAATTTTAATTTTTTTTACTTACCATACCCACCACCCCACGCCAACCCCACTCCCTACAAAGCCCCCCCCCCCCACACACACACACACACAAAAAAAAAAAAAAAAAGATTTGAAATTTTTTGAATTTATTTTTAAAAAAAAATTCTTACCCCACCCCCTATCACCTACCCCTACTCCCCCACCCCCACCCTACCCTACTAAGCCCAAAAAAAGAAATTTAAAATTTTTAAAATTTGTTTTTTTAAAAAAATCAAATTTCTTTTCCCATCTCACTCCGCTTACCCTATTCGTTCATTATTTTGTATTAAATATATACAAATGCTTTTAAAAAACATTTTTCCTACTTGCGTAACGAACACAAAAAAATAAGTAAGAAACAACTTATTTTCCTAGAAAATATTTTCTTGAAAAATACCATAGAAAACATTTTCCTCCATACCGAACACACCCATAGTCTCAATCATTCTTTTAGCAACCGCGTCTGTCCAAGTATGAGCATACCATTTTTTCGACAAGCAACAAAAAATTGAGCCAAGTAACTGGAAACAATAGTACATAAAATTGAAAAAAGCTTTCAGAGTAAAACATTCAGTTACATGTGGGGTGAAAAATAACAACCATCAACATTCAACACCAAACAGAAACCTAACCCAGTCTTACAACTATAAACAATAAGTCTAAAGGTCCCGGCTTATTAAAGCATCCAACAAATGAAAGCGAGAGAGTAGTTTACAGAGGCAAGTGATAGGCCACTAAATTGCTTCAGCATTTGACCCGTGCTCAGGGCAATTCCACATGGCCTTGACATAACCAATAACAATAACTACACGTCAGTCCAAAGCAAGTTAAGATCAGCTGTATGAATCTCGCTTCTTCATTTAAGCTTATTTTAAGAAAAGAATACACAATGAACGTCCTGATGACATGCATCCAGTAGTGCAGAGATGGTCAATCCAACTTGAAGTTTCATACACTGTTCATCAAATTCTTTAACCAAAGATGTGTTGGGTTCGAAATCGAGAGGGCGTCATCCGGAAGCTAATAGTTTGCAAACCATAAGGCAATAATTCAAACGACAAAGAAAAATATACTAAAAAATATATTATTAATATGGTTTGGTCAAACGACCTACATATTAAAACTAATATTGAAAAAGCATAAAACCTACTGAGAGAAATCTCCCCTTCAACAAGACTCTTTAACGACTACATTGTGTATGCTATTGTGTTTTTGATATGAGAAGAGGGGTCTTCTATTTATAGAGGGGTAAAACCTTTCCTCCCATAAAGAGGTTAACTAATTATGGAAGAAATCTTTTCCTATCAGGAAACCTTTTCCACAAAGAAAACCTTTTTGAAGTAAAACACCAAGTATGGTAAAATTCAAGTAAACTAGGAAATTCAGGACAAATCCTAACAAATCTCCCCTTGGCCTGAATTTTCTGGCAAAGTTGATCTTCATCTTCTTCTTCACATAATCTTCATATATCACTGCTGCTTTCCATGATTAAAAGTTGATATGGGTTAAAAATTGGAGCCCTGTGTTATAAGTGAATAAGGTTAAAAGTGGAGCCTTGTGCATTGAAAGTTAGCACAGGTTAAAAGTGGAGCTCATGCGTTAAAAGTATATATGCATGAGTTGAAAGAAGCCCAAGCATTAAAAGTTAGCAAGGGTTGAAAGTGGAACCCATGCGTTGAAGCAAGTATGAGTTGAAAATATATTTTGCTTTTGAAGATGGATTAGCAGCAGGATTGTTGAAAATTTGTTTGAAACTTTTTGACCACATGTAGTATCTTGACTTTTTTTTTTTTTTTGACACAAAAAAGCTCTTCATTATCATCAAATTAGTTGCAACTTTCATCATAACATGGCTTCAATCTGAACCATCAGATCATTGAACCGTAGGCTCTGATACCACTCGTTGGGTTCGAAATCGAGAGGGCGTCATGCGGAAGCTAATAGTTTGCAAACCATAAGGCAATAATTCAGACGACAAAGAAAAATATACTAAAAAATATATTATTAATATGGTTTGGTCAAACGACCTACATATTAAAACTAATATTGAAAAAGCATAAAACCTACTGAGAGAAATTTCCCCTTCAACAAGACTCTTTAACGACTACATTGTGGATGCTATTGTGTTTTTGATATGAGAAGAGGGGTCTTCTATTTATAGAGGGGTAAAACCTTTCCTCCCATAAAGAGGTTAACTAATTATGGAAGAAATCTTTTCCTATCAGGAAACCTTTTCCACAAAGAAAACCTTTTTGAAGTAAAACACCAAGTATGGTAAAATTCAAGTAAACTAGGAAATTCAGGACAAATCCTAACAAGATGGAGCTATCAAGGTGTACAGCGAGCACCTGTTTCAAGTTTCAACTTCCACGTCCGATTGCTTTTAGTTTTCAGTTTCAGGCTTTATCAAGAAGAACAATTCTGGAACATAATACAAATAATGTGAACGATAGCAGCAGGAGTTAAGAGGTGCAGATGTTGCTAGCTGGAACTTTTAACACAAAACATATTTGACAAAGATACAATGAATTTTATCGCAAAAAAGTAAGATAAGGTTCCATCTGCATTTATCCCCCGATGCGAACATACACCGAAATAAAATATTTCCTAGCTTTCATTAAGGTTCTTTTCTACTAAATGTTGTTTCAGGGTACAAAATCTGTATTTAACAACAAGAATTTCAACCTTAAAGTTCAAGAATAAGTTCAAGAACAATAAAGAAGTTCAAACAATTTAAAACACAAGTTTAACAACTATGAACTATCAAAATAAAGTTTCTACTATTTTATGAAAAATTGCAAAACCATAAAGAAAAGAGATGAAACAAAAAAGAATCAAGTTTACCGTATTCACGGTGTGTCCTTAAGGAATTTATTCCCCTCAAGTACCCGAGGTTATTGGAAAATATCCTCCCAGGATAAAATGATTCACTTCAACAAATAGTGGTACCTCAAATTTGTTGAACTTCAAACGCACTCAACGATTTGATGATCACACTTGAGTTTTTCAAGAAGAAAAGAGTTTTTACTTCACAAATTTCGTGTCTATACCTGAGGAAAAATTCAGGTATTTATAACCAAAAGGTGGTGCTTTAGAAGAGAACCAATGATTCTGAAAAATTGCACTGTTTCGAACCCGTCGGGACCACCTGCGCCCGCAGGTGCCTAATGGAACAAACCAGAACCACCTGCGGCCGCAGGTGACCTCCTGCGTGGGCAGATCGGCTTTTTCATCTTCAAACAGTGCCTCGAAGGGTCATGTCCTTTCGAGGTGTGTTGTGACATGAGTCCGCACATGCCATGTGCGTCTGCGAATGGAGAATATTTTCGTATCAGATTTTTGGATTAAAACATCACTATTTTTCAAGTTTCAAATGAATTTTGTCCAAAAAGATAATCTCTCGATCGATCATTTGACAAATCCAAATTTGAAGCTGAAACCAAAGCCGAGTGAGCGACGATGACAACGGTGCGAGGCTTGTCTTGTTCTTGCCCCACTATCCACATGAAGAAATGCATCTCAATATATGTATAAGAAAGTTTATAAGAAAGTTTCTTTCTCCCACCAATGTGGGAGAACTTTACGTCCTTAAAGTAAAACCACAATTCACTTCTTTCCTCTATTTTCCATTTACATTTCCACTAGAACCCAACAATCCCCCACGTGAATGGAGAATGACTATTTTATCAAAAGATTTACGAAAAATGTGTGATCAACAAGCAAAGACTAATTCCATCTGGATAAGTAGGTTTCCCTTTGAACTTTCCATAGTGAACTTGCATCAGATGCACTCGGTCAATCGGTAGCTATGATATTTTTGAACCGTTGAACTTTAATGTACACCTAGACAACACAAGTCACACAACCAACCTTTACCATTTATGGTTCTCACGATTTTGTTCGTTTCAGCCATGAACACAATCTGGTTTCATGAGAGCTTAGAGAATAAGCCTTTACTATCATTCTCTTTGAAACGACTTCCACTTCACTCTCACATAGGTGATTCCTAAACATTTTATCATATATATCAAACAATTTAGTCAAATCGGCCAAACTTAGAAACCATTAAAAAGTTTTTAACCATAAACTTTATCCTTATTTCTTGAACATTGTCTTCATCATGAGAACGGGTTGAACCGTCAATCACAACTTTGTTTGATCTTCTTGAACCTAGATCTTGGAATCTCCAGTCCGCTAGGTAGAGTTACTTCAGTGATGACTTGTCCTAGGCCTTAAACTCATTCCCTTCGATGATATCTCAACTCTCTCTCTAGATAGGCCTTGTAAGTGGATCCGACACATTATCCTTTGACTTCACATAATCAATCTTGATAATTCCACTATAGAGAATTTCTCTATTGGTATTATGTCTCCATCTTATATGACGAGATTTACCGTTATACATCATGCTCCCTTCCCTACCTATTGCCGCTTGACTATCATAGTGTATGCATACTGGTGCCAATGGTTTGGGCCAATAAGGAATATCTTCCAAGAAATTTTTGAGCCATTCAGCTTCTTCACCGGCTTTATCTAATGCGATAAATTCATATTCCATAGTAGAGTGGGCAATACATGTCTGTTTGGATGATTTCTCAGAGACTGCTCCTCCACTAAGAGTAAATATATATCCACTCGTGAATTTTACTTCATTCGATCCGGTGATTCAATTTACATCACTATATCCTTCAATTATTGCTGGATATTTATTATAATGCAAAGTAAAGTCTTGAGTATGTTTTAGATAACCCAAAACTCTTTTCATGATCATCCAATGAGTTTGATTGATATTACTCGTGTACCGACTTAATTTGCTAATAGTGCATGCTATATCTGATCATGTATAGTTCATGATATACATCAAACTTCCCAAAACTCTTGCATAATCTAATTGTGAATCATTTTCACCTTCATTCTTTTTAAGTGCAAAGCCGTCTAATGGAGTCTTAGCAATATTAAAATCCAAATGCTTGAACTTGTCAAGTACCTTTTCAATATAATGAGATTGTGACAATGCCAACCCTTGTAGAGTTCTATGAATTCTTATTCCTAAGATCACATCAGCAACTCCAAGGTCTTTCATATCAAACTTGCTCTCAAGCATTCGTTTAGTCACATTTATGTTAGAAATGTCTCTACTGATGATCAACATGTCATCCACATACAAACAAACAATGACTTTGTGATTTGAAGTGCCTTTAATGTAAACACATTTATCACATTCATTTATTTTGTATCCGTTTGCCAACATAGTTTGGTCAAACACTGTTTGGTTGCTTGTTTTAGTCTATAAAGTGACTTAACAAGTTTGCACACTTTCCTTTCTTTACCAGGAACCACAAAACCCTCATATTGTTCTATGTAAATTTCTTCCTCTAATTCTCCATTTAAGAATGTGGTTTTCACATCTATTTGATGAATTTCAAGACCAGATACAACAGCTAATGCAACCAACATCCGAATGGATGTTATCCTTGTTATTGGTGAGTATGTGTCAAAATAATCAAGGCCTTCTTTGTGTCTAAAGCCTTTCACAACAAGTCTTGCCTTGTATTTGTCAATAGCACCATCTGCTTTCATTTTTCTTTTAAAGATCCATTTAGAACCTAAAATTTTATTTCCTAGAGGAATATCAACCAACTCCCAAGTATGGTTGCTTAAGATTGAATCAATCTCAATATTGACTGCCTCTTTCCAAAAGGATGAGTTCGTAGACGACATTGCTTCTTTGAATGTTTGAGGCTCATTTTTAAGAAGAAATGCTACAAAATCTGATCCAAAGAAAGTCGACGTTCTTTGACGTGTACGACGCCTTGGATTCTCTTCATTATGTACATTCTCCTTTGGTTCATCCCTAGGTCGCTTAGACCATTCACTAGACAATTCATGTCTAGTTTTGTACGGATAAATGTATTCAAAGAACTCAGCATTATCTGATTCCATTACCGTATTACCATGAATATCTCGATATTCGGCTTTATGAACCAAAAATCGACATGCTTTACTGTTTGTATCCGATGAAAATATAGTCCATAGTCTTTGGCCCTATTTTCACCCTTTTGGGTATAGGAACTTGGACTTTGGCTAGACACTCCCACACTTTGAAATATTTCAAGTTGAGTTTCCTTCCTTTCCATTCTCATAAGGAATATATTGGGTCTTACTATGGGGCACTCAATTGAGTATTCGGTTTGCTATAAGGATAGCTTCCCCCTACAAGTTTTGCGGTAAACCTGAACTTATAAGTAAGGCATTCATCATTTCCTTCAATGTTCGATTTTTCCTTTCCGTAATTCCATTTGATTGAGGTGAGTGTCACGCCCCATTTTTCTCGCAAAAAGTGGGATCCAACGTGACAACTCTTTCTGGGATTATTTAGAGAGAAGAGTCGCCACCTAACGAATTAAGGTGCGTTAGGGCACCATTCTAAATTAATTATGATTATTTAATTTAATAGTCTACGTCAATCAGAAATTCGGGTAAGGGTTCAAATTACCTTGAAAGAAGGTGTTAGACACCTTTCGAGGTCCACAACTGTAGGTTTCGGCCAAACTCATTTATTACGTGGGGAAATTCTATGTGATAAGCAAAAGGTTGATTTATTTTTATTAACTTAATTCTAACTAAGTGTTTAAACATGAAAATAATAAATAACCTAAACATGCAACTTAGTTGTTAATAATTATCTAAGTGATAAAGTAGTAAAATATATAAATAGATTGTTAATCGGATAAGCGAGAAGATAGAAAAGATACAATGATATAACAGAAAGATTCATTTAAATGGTAAGCCTAAACTACCCCAAATAATTAAAACACTCAAAAATAAAGAAAAGCAAAGACGGTTTAGAAGACTAGGACAAGGAGTTAATTTTATCCTATTCGGATCAGTGCCAGGCTTATTAACGGATGACAATATCGCATATCGCATTGTCGGATTCTGCTCGGAGTAACTTCCATCATTTTCGACTATTTACCCCACCCACCTTTTTTGGTTATTAATCTTAAATGTGTTCTAAAGAAAGCAATAAAACTAGCGTTCCCTAAAATACCTACCCATCCCAACTTAATGTCCAAGAGGGGTTGGACTTACTATTTTGGGATTTGGTTCTAGACAAGAAGAAGCCTAGGTTGCATAATTAGACTCGGGGTTTACGTCATACAAAACAAACAAGACTGAGCAACTAGCATATAAGGTTTCAAACAAGCCTCTTGGTTAATTAGAAAGTCGATTAGGTATAAACATGCTAAACAATTACTTACATTGATTAGAACCTATAGGCATGATGTCTAAGCGATGCGTATTAATCAAGATGCCGAAAGACTGAATTAATTTGATAGACATTAAATTACAATGCTAGAAATTAATTATGGAAAATGCTGCAACTTAATCGATATATATATATAAAGGAAGGTTAGAAATATGTTGATGTGGCATACTTCTAAGGCCACCATTCACACTTTATTTTCTATTTAACTTTTTGGCAATTTTTCGTATATTTCTATTTATTTTATTATTGTATAAAAATAAATATGTTAATTATTACTCCTCTATTTATTTCTATTCTTTATGTAAAAACTTAAATGTATTATAATTTACTACTCAACTTATTCATATTCTTTATTGTACACTTTAAAAGCCTAAATATTTACTACTCTAATCTTCATTTCCTCCACGAAAAATGAAAAATCTAATAGTGAGTAAATACATTACTTAACTATGGGAATACGTTTAGGAAGAAGAAAGTTGAGAAGGCTAGGGTCTCTTCTCCAAAAAATGTAACAACTGAAAGTTATTAGTTATATTATTAAATAATTCCCTCAAACTCATTCCATCAAATAAAACTACAGGACTTTTCATCTTTTAGTATAAATGCTAGCTATTCTTTAATTATAAAAATATTAATTTATGAATATTTATGGCATCAAACCTTTTTCATTGTCTATATATTTACTATATGAGTATTTCTGGAGTGACATCAAAGCTTTTTCATTGTCCAATTTTTACTACGTGAGTTTTTCTACATCTTAGGCGTATTTGTTTTTCTTCATCTTAGGCGTATTCTTTATTATCTATATGCATAGAATGATTCAGTTACATGCACCATATATGTGGATTCTTTCATTCCAAGGAGATATTTCACAATTAACATTGAAATACATTGTGCTTAATTCGAGAGTTGTTGATATTCCTCTGTTATTTATTATTCTTTTTATATTTCATTCTTTAATTGATTCTTTATCTTTGAGTTACAGGAAAGCAGGATAAGGAAAATCAAGAAATTACAACGGGAAGAAATTAAGAAGTAACGGCTTCAAAGCAACCAAATGCAAGGCTCTTGGGGATTCTTGACAAAGGACATGTTGTGATTTATGCTGATAGAAAAGAGAAACAAATCGAGTTTAATTTGATGAAAGTAATTAGTTGCATACTAAAACTTAGAACTTTATAGGTTCAATATTATGATTTGATTTTGTCAAGTGACTTTAGTTATTTTTTTTCTTCTTTTAATTTTGGGATACTAAATATTGCTATTGGTAACTTTTGGTTTCATAATGAGAATGGTCAAAATCTTCTTATCTATAGGGAAAAAAAAAGTAGCTTTACCTATAGTAATTTGTGTATTAGATCGATATTTTAAAATTCATTTATAATTATGTGCTCTTTCTTTTGAAAAAAATAGTTGAGTTCTGATTTTTACTTTGCGTTAGTTTTTAAAGTTTAAAATTTGCAGACTATCTTTGGGTTAGAGTAGCAAACTTGTCTCAATGTATGTTTTGATTTCAAATGATAATTAAAGATACTTCTAATTTTTTTTTTATGAAGATTAAATGGCTATCTTATGTTGTGAGCGTGAAAAATATATTACTTCTTAAATTTAATAATGAATTCGACTATGGGGATTGAAAACATATTATGAAAACACTAAATTGGAATTCACATATATGCACCATATTAATTGGTAGAGTAGTATTTATAATAGACCACTACATGTAACGTGAATTAAGAGAGATGATGTGACATGCCTCTAAAGTCGACAAATCTATTTATCTTTTATCTCTCTTTCTTGACATTCTTTCCTTTCTTTTTTTTATTTTTTATTTCATTTTGTATATTTATTTACCTATTAAGTTGAATTAAATTTGAGTACCAAAAATTTGACTCTTTGCACTTAATCATCCATTTTATCCGTAAACTTTTGAATTCTCAATTTAAAGGATACTCCTATAAACTAAAGAAAGAAAAAGAAATACAGACAATTGTTTCATCATTATTACTCTTATAACATTTCACTTTTCAATTTCCCAATTCTAGATTTAAAGTTTTTATGATTATACCTCCAAGAAGATACAGTAAAATCACCTTTATTTTCTGTTCATTTGAAAATTAAAGTATTAAATTTAATTTATTTAAATTTGAAAACGACAAGGAATTCGAACACATTCGTTACGTTTGAATATTAGAAAAATGTACATATCTAAATAAAATATTTTATTATTGCGCGAAGCGCCCCTGTTTCCCTAGTTTTAAATATTGAAAGATTAATTCAGTGTTGGAAATTAATTGACAATGCTATAAATAGTTTCAAAGTGCTGAAAAATTAATTAAAAGCTGCTGGAAATTATTTAAAACTTGTTGAAATTTATTAAAAGGTTGCTGGAAATTATAAGAAATTGCCAGAAATTGTTTTAAAGCTTGCTGTAAATTATTAAAAATTGCTGAAAAAAAAATAATTTAACATATTGGAAACTATTATTTTTTAAATTCAGGAAATTAATATTTTAAATGCTGGAAAGCAATTTAATATGCTGGAAATTATGTAAATGTGCTGGAAAATTATTTATACAACTTTGTAGGAAATTAATTAAAGGTGCTGAGAATTCAATTTTAATGTGTTGGAAGCTGCACTAACCGGATAAATAGCTATTAGATGATTCAATACTAAATGGAATTTTTTATGACATATCGCAATTAACCTTAAGATAATCCCGAGAGGGAATTATATAGATTGATTTCTTACTTACATAATAAAACATAGCAGAAGAAACTTATATCAAGGGTATGATTTCTATCGTGACATGCAGACACAAATGTTTCCGTACTTATTAACAAGATCTCTAATTCATTAAGATTAACACTTACACTAATTCATACATTTCGCTTTAAAAAAAAATAAGATGTATTGCTAGACACATGGATCAGAAACTTGCTAGACACATGGATCAAGAAACTTGAATAACACCTAACACATGATCCAAAGACACATAGAGAATTATGCATGGGCTAAATAAACTCATATTCAAATACATAGCAATTTAAGCATAAAGAGGAAAAACACTAACCTTCTTTGAAGAGAGCAGAATATATAAGAGAAACAAAACCAAAGAAAACATTTTATAATGTCATCCCACGAACAAAATATCGCCAAATAGTAATAGGTATAATAGTCTCCGAACAACCTCAAAAATCAATATCCTGAGATCCAGTAGCACATAAAAGAAGTGGAATACGCTCAAAAATTACTTACAAAGTGTGAGTTATGCGAGAGGGAAAGAAAAGAATCGAATCCTTTTTCAAGAGGTCAAGAATACAATATATATATAGTGAGAGAATTTAAGAACTAAATTGGTAAGAAAATAATTGATAGCAAGAATTTAAGTGAGGAAAAGAATAAAATCTGATTTTGGGGTGATTTGAGGTGAGATTATGCCATGATTTGGGAAGATTTTTGAGAATAATAATATTCTTCTACCTAAAGAAAAGATTTTAGAAGGATTTTATGGATATGAGAAGATTTGAATAAAATTTGAATTTGAAATTTGAGCTCAATATATATTTGAGTCCAAAATAAATTCTACTAAAAATATATAACAAGAGTAGTTGTTAAAATACTAAGTATAAAAGAGATAATATGATAAAAGAGTAAGTAAATAAAATTTCTTTGCAAGTGAAGATTATTATTATTATTATTATTATTATTATTATTATTATTATTATTATTATTATTATTATTATTATTATTATTATTATTATTATTAATAATAATAATAATAATAATAATAATAATAATAATAATAATAATAATAATAATAATAATAATAATAATAATAATAATAATAATAATAATAATAATAATAATAATAATAATAATAATAATAATAATAATAATAATAATAATAATAATAATAATAATAATAATAATAATAATAATAATAATAATAATAATAATAATAATAATAATAATAATAATAGGCTATGCATTTGGGGAAACACAAAAAATATGAATTTAAAAATACTTGCATAAATAAATTAACAAAGTTATGTAAGACACAATTAATAGATTATAAGTATATTATACAAAATTATCGATAATATATAAAATATAATAAAAAATTAAATATTTTTAAAATCATGAATGCAAAACGTAGAAATTTATTTAATACTAAAAATAATAATTAAAGAAATACCAGTATCCCAAACAGATAATTTGTAAAATATCAGCATGTAAGGAATATAGGGAGGTCAAAATTGGGTGTCAACAGCTGCCACTTCGTTGCTCGGGAATGATAGAAGAATTGTAAAGCAACAAACGTTGACATAGTAGCCAATTTTGTCAGACCGAGAAGATGGTTTATTGGAATCAAAAAGCAAAAGGGAGTCGTTAAAATGATGTGGTCGAGACTTTGATTTTGAGTCGCCTACATATCTCGGGTTTACGAAAATCAGGCCATGTGTAGTTCTAGATTTAGGAATGAATGAGGTTCCTAACGAGATTGATGAATTTGAGTAAGGATAGCAAGAGTATTAAAAAATGAAGCACGAATATGATTTAGGCCATATTATGAGATATATAAAGAATTATGTTTTCAAAAGCGGAGAGAGAGAATTGCTTAGTCATCTTGTATTTGAAGAGAAACTCAGTAGTAACTCATTTTAAGGTCCGGCAGGAAACCCAATAGCGCTTATTTTAAGGTTCGGTGAGGAACCCAATGCCACTTTAAGGTCTGTTTGAGGAACCCAGTGCAGTTTTAAGGTCCGTTTGAGGAACCTAATGTCGTTTTAAGGTCCGTTTGAGGAACCCAATGCTAAGTTGATGCCAAAACGTTAATGCAATGTATTATTGATTTTAATATCATAAAATTTAAGGAGATAGAGTGACTTAGCTTATTTTCCCAAATTGAGGACGTAGTTTAGGTTTCCTTTGATGATTTTGCAAGGCAGTAGCTGCATTTGTACTTGCTATCTACACTCAAAGAAAAATTGTAAGTAGAAAAGTAAGGTTGACCCATACCTTTGCTAGGCTTGGCTCTTCGTCACTGTTTTGATCTCAGAGATTGAGGCTTGTATTCTTTATGGTGAAATTTTTGAGAGCTTCTCAAAAATTTGTGCCCCAGTTTAGAATAAAAGATGCCTTTCGCACGTCCTTGTGGATTGACATACTGCTTTCTTGTGGAATTTTTGAGGTTTCCTCAAAAATTCTGCCTCAGTTTTTACTTTTGGAGTCTTATATTCCTGCTTCACTCAAAGAAAAATATTAGTTCGAAAGAAATGGTTGCCTTACATTTGAACATCGTGATCTCAATTCTAATATGTCTTTATATGCTCAAGAGTCGGGCCTATTAGCCTGGTATTTCAGATTTGAATTTGAGCAAAGTGTTTGAATTGGATATGGAGGGAAAAATTTTTATTAGATTGAGACCGGGTCCAATAATGGACTGCCTACATATCCAAATGCAAATCAGGTCAAACGTAGTTCAGATTACAAATAAAGGTAGATAAAACGAGGAAATGTTATTAGCCATAAGGTAAATAGATATAAAAATGATGGCATGATGATGGTCTGTCCTTATTAGCCCATGTGATGTGCTTTGCGCTTTCTTCGCGAACGTCTCAAAAATATTTTTGTTGGATCACCTTCAATAATGATTTTGCCTGTAGTGATGGGGTTGTAGATGTTTCTTATTGGGCCTCGCTACACTTTTATCTCCCCCTTTTCAATCAGATTCTGAATCTTGTACCTTAGTGCTGAACATTCCTCAATATCATGACCTTGACTATTTGAGTGATAAGCACAATTTTTAGATGGGTCAAAATTAAGAGGTAGATACTTAGGAATCTAACCCCTTCTTGGTTGCACAATACCTTGGCCCCTCAATCTTTCAAATATGCTCGCCAATGGCTCAGTCAAAGGAGTAAAAGTACGAGGCCTTATTCTCTTTGGTTGATAAAAATCACCTTGTACCGGATAAGACTGATGTTGAAAGTTGGATTGTGTATGATAAACCTCATCTTGGAAATTTTGCTGGAAAGAGTAGGGTTGAATCTGATAAGCTTCATGTTGAGAATCCTGTGACTCATAAGGTTCGAGATGCTCATGTCGGGATTCAAACATAACAAGGGCTTCTTCATTATTCTGATAGCATTGTGTCTGAGGTGATAAATCCTCTTCCTCTTCCTCGGATGGACTCTTTGATGCTTGAAAAGTGGTTGGCATTGCAGACACATCAATAATTCTCCCTGTTCGGATACCATATTCTAGCTTTTTCCCGATAGAAATCAGACTCTCGAAACTGTGACTGCTTAGGAAGCACAATTTTTGGTACTATATTCCATCTAACGACCTGATAAAATTTTGGACCAACTCTTCTTCATGCACATAAGGACGTATCTTAGAATCTTCCAATCTCCATCGGATTGCATATTCCTTGAAAGATTCGTGAGTCATTCTCTTTACTTCGAGCAAATCCCACATTGTCGGATCAACTGTGAGGTTAAACTTAAATTGCCCCACGAACTCTTGAGCCATGTATTCCCATGTACACCATTTTTCAAAGTCTTGTTTGGTGAACCAAGTGAGTGCTATCCCTGACAAACTTTGAATAAACAATCTCATTAGGAGAGCCTCATTATGCCCTATGCCAACTAATCTACCGCAATAGTCTTTTAGATGTGTGATTGGGTCTCTATGCCCATCAAACATGTTGAACTTTGGGAATTTGTATCCTGGAGGTAACTCAACCCTTGGATGTAGACATAGTTTCTCATACCTCAAGTCATGAATACCTTTGAAGCGTAGATTCTCATCCAACCTCTTTTCTAACTCATGAAGTTTTTGCTGCCGTGCATCTGAATCGACTCTCTCATTTCCAAAAATGGTGTGTGCTGAAGGTAACTGTTGAGAGGGTGTATGAGTAAGGCGAGAATAAGGAGCTACAGTCCAAACAGGGGTTTGAATTGGACGAGAAGGAAGAAGGATGGGATCTTTCTGGATATTGAACATATTTGTCATATTTGCAGATTTTCAGTCGAGTCGATGTTCAAATGCTAGACAACCTTTAAACAACATAAATAAATCAAACAAAACAAGAGTCAATGAACCCAATAAGAATAGAGATAATATGAAAAATGGGTCATCTTGTCAAAGAGGACTTTAGGACGAATGGATGGGCTAAAGCTTGAGAAGCGAATAGATTTTAAAAGATAGAAGATAGATTCTAAACAAGACCTAAATAATAGGATGATTAGGTGAACAAGAAAATAGAGATAAGATATTTAAAAGATAGGCATAGAATATTTAAAGGCATTTTATTTTGAAAAAGCAGGAGGGTAAAAAGGTTTTAAAGAGTTAACTTAACCGATACATTTAGTTTAAAACATCTGAGAATTTAAAATATCGTGAAAATCTTTTGAATAACCTGAAAAATATTCTAGTTTTCACCCTTATGACATTATGGAAAGGTAAAAGAAAGGTGGCATATAAAATTTGATAGAAAAATTATTTGAATGATAAAGATTGTTCTACACTTTTAAAATACGGGGACATTTTATAAAGAATGGAAAAAGGAGGACCGTATCCTTATAAAAGGATTGTCTATGTATCTTATTCGACAAGAATCAGGTCAGACGTAGTTCAAAATTTAGACTTAGAGAAATTTGAATGGTAGTTTAAGACATAGGAAGAGTCGAATGACAATTTAAACAAGGATAATAGACACATAGCACATAATGGTTAATGCATGCGTGACTTAGAATTTTCTAAGATTTGGATAGACACGAACCGAGGATAACCTTATGCGAGAAGGCACGTGGTCTCACGGTAGTAAAACTATTTGCTCAACCGAGTCTTAGCCGACTCTCTATAACAGGGTTTTGAAGAGAATTTGGAGAAGTGCGAAAGCACAACATCCTAGTATAGTGAAAGTATGTGAAAGTGTGAGATTCCCAAGTGGGGGAAAGTATGAACGAAATGCCAGTAATACATAAAGCAGTAACACGTAGCAAATAATTGCATATTGAGCAATATATAAAAAATAAACAGATAGAAAAGGAAAGACAAATACATAATTGCATATAAACAAATAAAGGAGGTAAGGAAAGGGATTGACACGGAAGAAAATAATTAAATTAAAAAAAATAATAGGAAAGAGGAACAGGATATAGCATGATTTTTTTAATTTTATTTTTGGTAACAAATAATTATTTATGGTAAGACAAATATTTAAAAATTAACAAATAAAAAAACAAGGAGTAAATAATAAACGAATAGACCCAAATAGCTTAAAAATCCCACATAATATACAAATCCGTATTGGTTAGAACCAAAGTATCCCCAGCAGAGTCGTCATACTGTCACACCCCATTTTTCTCGCGAAAAGCGGGATCCGACGTGACAACTCTTTTTGGGATGATTTAGAGATAAGAGTCGCCACCTAACGAATTAAGGTGTGTTAGGGCACCATTCTAAATTAATTATGATTATTTAATTTAATAGTCTACGTCAACCAGAAATTCGGGTAAGGGTTCAAGTTACCTTGAAAAGAAGGTGTTAGGCACCTTTTGAGGTCCACAAATGTGGGTCCCGACCGAACTCATATATTACGTGGGAAAATTCTATGTGATAAGCAAAAGGTTGATTTATTTTTATTAACTTAATACTAACTAAGTGTTTAAACATGAAAATAATAAATAAACTAAACATGCAACTTAGTTGTTAATAATTAACTAAGTGATAAAGTAGTAAAATATATAAACAGATTGTTAATCGGATAAGCGAGAAGATAGAAGAGATACAATGATATAACAGAAAGATTCATTTAAATGGTAAGCCTAAACTACCCCAAATAATTAAAACACTCAAAAATAAAGAAAAGCAAAGACAGTTTAGAAGACTAGGACAAGGAGTTAATTTTATCCTATTCGGATCAGTGTCAGGCTTATTAACGGATGACAATATCGCATATCGCATTGTCGGATTCTTCTCGGAGTAACTTTCATCATTTTCGACTATTTACCCCACCCACCTTTTTTGGTTATTAATCTTAAATGTGTTCTAAAGAAAGCGATAAAACTAGCGTTCCCTAAAATACCTACCCATCCCAACTTAATGTCCAAGAGGGGTTGGACTTACTATTTTGGGATTTGGTTCTAGACAAGAAGAAGCCTAGGCTGCCTAACTAGACTCGGGGTTTACGTCATACAAAACAAACAAGATTGAGCAACTAACATATAAGGTTTCAAACAAACCTCTTGGTTAATTAGAAAGTCGATTAGGTGATAAACATGCTAAACAATTACTTACTTTGATTAGAACCTATAGGCATGATGTCTAAGCGATGAGTATTAATCAAGATGCCGAAAGACTCAATTAATGTGATAGACATTAAATTACAATGCTGGAAATCAATTTAAGTTGCAGAAAATTAATTATGGAAAATGCTGCAACTTAATTTTAAGTATTGAAAGATTAATTTAGTGTTGGAAATTAATTGACAATGCTAGAAATAATTTCAAAGTGCTGAAAAATTAATTAAAAGCTGCTGGAAATTGTTAAAAAATGCTGAAAATTATTTAAAACTTGCTGAAATTTATTAAAAGGTTGCTGGAAATTATAAGAAAATGCCAGAAATTGTTTTAAAGCTTGCTGTAAATTATTAAAAATTTCTGGAAAAATAATAATTTAACATATTGGAAACTATTATTTTTTAAATTCAGGAAATTAATATTTTAAATGCTAGAAAGCAATTTAATATGCTGAAAATTATGTAAACGTGCTGGAAAATTATTTAGACAAGCTGGAAATTGTTTAAAACAAGCTGAAAAATTATTTAGACATGCTGTAAATTATGTAAACATGCTGGAAAATTATTTAGACAAGCTTGAAATTGTTTAAAACAAACTGGAAAATTATTTAGACATTCTGGAATTTGTTTAGAACATGCTGAAAAAATTACTGAAAAGTGTTTAATAATTGCTGAAAATTAATTAACATGCTAAAAAATAGTTTTCAATATGCTGAAAATTAGTTTAAGTTCGCAGCAAATTAATTAAAAGTACTGAGAATTAACTAAAATGCTGGAAGTTAATTGAAAATGTTGAAATTAAGCAACTTTGCAGGAAATTAATTAAAGGTGTTGAGAATTCAATCTTAATGTGTTGGAAGCTACACTAACCGGATAAATAGCTATTAGATGATTCAATACTAAATGCAATTTTTTATGACATATCACAATTAACCTTAAGATAGTCCCGAGAGGGAATTATATAGATCGATTTCTTACTTACATAATAAAACATTGCAGAAGAAACTTATATCAAGGGTATGATTTCTATCGTGACATGCAGACACAAATGTTTCCGTACTTATTAACAAGATCCCTAATTCATTAAGATTAACACTTACACTAATTCATACATTTAGCTTAAAAAAAAAAAAAGAAATAAGATGTATTGCTAGACACATGGGTCAAGAAACTTGAATAACGCCTAACACACGATCCAAAGACACATAGAGAATTATGCATGGGCTAAATAAACTCATATCCAAATACATAGCAATTTAAGCATAAAGAGGAAAAACACTAACCTTCTTTGAAGAGAGCAGAATATATAAAAGAAACAAACCAAAGAAAACATTTTATAATGTCATCCCACGAACAAAATATCGCCAAATAGTAATAGGTATAGTAGTCTCCGAACAACCTCAAAAATCAATATCCTGAGATCCAATAGCACATAAAAGAAGTGGAATACGCTCAAAAATTACTTATAAAGTGTGAGTTATGCGAGAGGGAAAGAAAAGAATCGAATCCCTTTTCAAGAGGTCAAGAATACAATATTTATAGTGAGAGAATTTAAGAATTAAATTGGTAAGAAAATAATTGATAGCAAGAATTTAAGTGAGGAAAAGAATAAAATCTGATTTTGGGGTGATTTGAGGTGAGATTATGCCATGATTTGGGAATATTTTTGAGAATAATAATATTCTTCTACCTAAAGAAAAGATTTTAGAAGGATTTTATGGATATGAGAAGATTTGAATAAAATTTGGATTTGAAATTTGAGCTCAATATATATTTGAGTCCAAAATAAATTCTACTAAAAATATATAACAAGAGTAGTTGTTAAAATACTAAGTATAAAAGAGATAATAAGATAAAAGAGTAAGTAAATAAAATTCCATTGCAAGTGAAGATTATTATTATTATTATTATTATTATTAATAATAATAATAATAATAATAGTCATAAAATGATATTAAATATACAAATAATATTTATTTGCACAAGATTTGATAAAAAATAAGTAAAAATAGCGATTTTGACTTCATAACAAAATATAGGCTAAAAATGAGCAAAATGACAAAAAGGAGCGTCAAAATTGGGTGTCAACAACTGCCCCTTCTTTTCTCGAGAATGAAGGATGAATTGTCGGGCAAAGAACGTTGACGAAGTAGCCAATTTTGTCCGACTGAGGGAATGACTCTTTTGAAATCCGAAGAAGTGAGATAGAGTTGTGAAAATGTTGTGGCCGAGACTTCGGTTTCAAGTCGCCTACATATCTATGGTTTTATGAGAATCAAGCCATGTGTAGTTCTAGATTTAGGAACGAAAGACATTCCTAAAGAAAATTATTGATACGGTATACGGACAACAATAACGATAAAAGTGCTTGATGAGATTGGAGTGAATAGAATTGAATGCAATGTTGTAAATGAGAAGTGTGAAAATGAAAGGTGAATGTATTTCAAAATGAATTGAAATGACACCGGATAAGTAGAATTGTATCTTGAAAACAGGAGCGAAAGTCGCTCCCATTCGTAATCCATTCTTCCTTCGTCACCTGGCGTGCGTTCTAGTAGCACAAAATAAAATGGTTAGAGCATGTGGATAAAATAAATGATAAGTAATAGTTGCAAATGTTTAAATATGATGCAATTTCTCATTTAGACCAAGAGCATTTGCTTTAAGACAGAAAAGATGATTTCTTAAGTTATGATGTCTTAGGGCCATGATAAGCAGAAAGTAAATCCTAAGGCCATGAAATGATGTTTGTACACCATGAAAATGATGTCTTTAGACTATGACGCCTTTGGTGCATGATACGTAGAAAGTAAATCTTTAGGCCATGAAATGATGTCTGTAGGCCATGAAAATGACGCCTTTAGACCATGATGCCTTCGAAGCATGATAAGCATAAAGTAAACCCTTAGGCCATGAGATGATGTCCGCAGGCTATGAAGATGATGCCTTTGAACTATGACGCCTTAGGGTAATTATATAATGATTAAAGAAAGCGTATCTGTCGTGAGTAGCATAATGTGTCGTTGAGTGATTTGAGTAGCTTGGTCTGTAGTAGTTTGACGTGGTTCAACAGCTTGATGCAATTTGTATGCTTGATTGCGTGTTCTGCAGGTGCAATGTAATGCAGACTCTTGCAGGAGCCATGTAATGTAGATTTCTGCTGATGTATTGCGATGTGGACTCTTGCAGGAGCCGTGCAATGTAGATTTCAATGGATGCAGTGGACTCTTGCAAAAGCCATGCGATGTTGATTTCTACGGATGCACTGCAGTGTGGACTCTTGTGGGAGCTATGCAATATTGACCCTTGCAGGAGTCATGCAATGTAGATTTCTGCGGATGCACTGCGGTGTGGACTCTTGCGGGAGCCATGTGATGTTCATTTCTACGGATGCACTGCAGTGTGGACTCTTGCGGGAGCCATGCAATATTTACTTTTGCAGGATTCATGCAATGTAGATTTCTGCGGATGCACTGCGGTGTAGACTCTTACGGGAGCCATGCAATATTGACCTTTGCAGGAGCCATGCAATGTAGAATTCTGCGGATGCACTACGGTGTGGACTCTTGCAGGAGCCATGCAATATTGACCCTTTGTAAGAGCCATGTAATGTAGATTTCTGAGGATGCACTGCGGTGTGGACTCTTGCGGGAGCCATCCAATATTGACCCTCGCAGGAGCCATGTAATGTAGATTTCTGTGGATGCATTGCGGTGTGGACTGTTACGGGAGCTATTCAATATTGACCCTTGCAGGAGCCATGTAATGCAGATTTATGCAGATGCACTGCGGTGTAGACTCTTGCGGAAGCCATGCAATATTGATCCTTGCAAGAGCCATGCAATGTTGATGAGAGGATAGAGTAGCTTAGCTGCTTTCCCATGTTGGATGTATAGTGGGCTTTCTTTGATAATGGTTGTTCAAGTGTTGCAAGATAGTTGGTGCATTTGTACCTGTTATTTCTGCACTCAAAGAAAAAATGTAAGTTTTGAAAAGCAAGGTTGACTCATACCTTTGCTTGTCTAGGCTCCTTGTTGTTGTTTTGATTTCATGGACAGACTTGAACTCCATTATGGTGAAATTTTTGAGGAATCCTCAAAAATTTCTGCCCCCAGTTTAGAATAAAGATGTTTCCGCATGTCCTTGTGAATTGGGATATTACTTGCTCATGGAATTTTTGAGGTTTCCTAAAAAATTCTGCCCCAGTTTTCAATCATGGAGTCTTATAATCCTGCTACACTCAAAGAAAAAAATTAGTTCAAAACAAACGGTTATCTTACATTTTAACCTCGAGGTCTCAATTTGAGTCTGCATTTTGCCAATATGGAGGTCATGGAATGAACCAAAAATAAATTAGATTTATCGGATAGAGGACCTTGTAAAAAGCTTGAAAATTTTCTGGCCATAAGGTGGATGAATGGAGAGTGATGACATTTTGCTTGTTATGATATTGTGAGAGTAAGAACATGATGAGATATGGTCCAAAAGTATTTTGCATTGGAGAAGGAAGAAGACTGGAAATATGTTGGATGTTGAGCATATTTGTCATATCGCAGATTCTCAATTGAGTTGATGTTCAAATGATAGACAAGCTTTAAACAACTTAAATAAATCAAACAAAACAAGAGTCAGTGTATTCAATAATAAAAGAGATAGTATGAAAATATGAGTCATCCCGGTAAAGAGGACTTTAGGACGAATGGATAGCCTAGAACTTAAGTTTGAGAAGCGAGCGTAAAAGATAAGCTCTAAGTAAAACCTAAATACTAAGTTCGTACTTAAAGCTGATGGAGTGTACAAGTAAATAATGATAAGATATTTAAAAGATACGCATAGAATATTTAAAGAAATTTTATTTTGACAAAGCAGGAGGGATGGAGATTTGAAAAGTTTTTGAAGATTTTGAAGAATTGACTAATTTAAAATGCCAAATTTTCAACTTAGTTTGAAATAGTTGGAGAATTGAAAGATTGTGAAAGTCATTTGAATAATTCAAAAACTCTAGTTTTCGCTCTCACGACATTATGTGAAGACGAAAGAAAGGAGGGATATAAGATTTGAGGAAAGAGAATTATCTGAGTGATAAAGATTATTTTATATTTTCAAAATATGGGGATATTTCATAAAGAATAAAAAAGGGGGACCACATCCTTTAAAGGATTGCCTACGTATCTTGTTGGACAAGAATCAGGTCAGACGTAGTTCGAAATATGAGATTTATAAAGCTTCGAATAGTGGATGTATGATGGATAAAATACTTAAGGAGAGCAGTCAAGTATAAATATAAGAAAAAATTAAAGAAATAACAAATTAGGCATATGCACATAAATTATGAAAGCGTTCTTTTCTAGATTATGAAATATCTTAGAACTTAGGCAAGGTTTTCTTAACAAGGTATCCTAGGTTTTGAGATGCATATTCCTTATTAAGGAATAGACGGTTAGGATCTAGGAATAAGAATGGTTTTTTGACATGGTTCCCTCAAGCGGACAACTTGAGAGTGGGAAAGCTCATGACTGTCGACGCACCGTTGATCGACCGATTCATGAGACATTTCTCATAAAGGTGTTTTAGAAAATGAACGCCTGTGCAACCACGCAACCGTTCTTGAAAAGAAAAGAAAAAGAGGTTCCAAGTGGGGGAAGATATGAACGGAATGCCATTTATATATATAGCAGTAACACATAACATATAGTAGAAAGCAGTAACATATTGAATAGTAGTAGAAATACATAACTAAAGGGATATAAAGGAGATAAAAAAAAATAACAAGTAAGCAATCAAAAGGGAAAAGGAGAGTGGAGGAACATGAAAAGACAAACAAGATAAGGAAAGGGAAGAGGATTAACATACTTTCTAACAATTAAAATTGCCAAAATAATTAATTAAGGAAACTGATAACGCAAAAGAAATAAAAATTAACATGCATAATCAGAAAAAGTCAAAACAACTCAAGAAAAATAATTAAAAATGAAAATCCCACATAATACATAAATTCGTAATGGTTAGAACCTAAGTATCCCCAACAGAGTCGCCATGCTGTCGTGTCCCATTTTCTCGCAAAAAGTGGGATCCGACGTTGTCGGGCCCTATTTTTCACCAAGGTTAAAACAAGCACGACTTATGGACTCTAAAAAAATCGAATTTTTCAGAGTCGCCACCTAATTTTTTTAAGAAAAATAAGGAAACCTATTTAATTACTGACATGTATGACTTGTGTTTTAATCTGCGATAACCAGTTTAGATTCTAGGTAAGGGTTCAAATTATTCCGAAGGGAAGGTGTTAGACACCCTTCAGAATCCACAAATGTGGTACCCGACTAGACTAAATTTATCAAAGAGGAAGGAGGTAAAAATCATTTTTTGAAATAAAGTATGAATAATTAAAATATGCAATAATATAAAAATGTATGTATAAAACATGATATGTCAAATGCATATATAGACTTTATTTTTGTAATATATATGTATAGAAATAAGCAAAAGTATATTGTATAAAATATGTATAAAAATATATATGTGAAAAAAAAAGTTCTTTTATGAAAGGAAATTATTTTTGTGTGTAATGTATGAAAATGAAAGTAATTTTTTGTATTATACTAAATAAAAAGTATTCAAATAATATTTTTGTATTTGACAAAAATTAATGGGAGGAAAGATTAAATAAAGTGAATGTTTATTTTGATGGAAAAAAGATTGCGCAATATTTTCTAATGGAAAAAGTGTGAATTAATTGATTAAATATCCAAATTAGTTTGATTCTTTTATATGAATATTAACGGCCTAAGTTTTGCCTAAGCGCTTGTAATAAATATGTAAGTAAAGGATAATCCCATCCAACGCCCCAAAAGTAAAGTTTTAACTATGATCAATATTTGTACAATTGTAAGAATATAAAATACAAACATAAAATTTCAACTCCTTTTTCTAATGTCCTTTTCCGAGAAGCATCCTCGAGAACCTGTGTAAACACTTGTTAGAAATATTAGTAACGAACAAATAATTATAAGAACATGTATGCATATATGTATGTATATATTTATATAGTGGGCTCAGATGAAGTTTTAGATATGCCATGGCTACGAAGTGGTTGCTCGAATCATCGGCCGTCCTAAATCGTCTTGCCAAGATACGAATCATAAAACTTTTGTGTTGTCGTGATAATATAAAGATTTCTTCATCGCCCAAATTTATTTATTTATTGTTATGTATTTGTATACATAATGTCCCGTCTTTTTATTTGTGGAGGCCTAAAAAATTGACGGATATTTTTTCATTGGCCAAGAATAATGTAATAATGCCCTAAAGACAGTGAGGACAAAAATGTCAAAACAATGGTCCGAAATCAGCCAAGAAACAGCAGCAATCAGAGTACATCACCAAAATACAAATAATTAATGAAACATTGAAATAATGTAATCAATGGCTAAACATGGCAGCCAAGATTTGAGCATCGAGAAACTCACCGGAGTCGAAGCTTCGACAGAAACAAGAAGATAAGAAACAATGAAAGTTAGCAAAAATATAAATATACACATATGTGCGAAGAGCAGTCAGTAGCAACAATGGTGGAATTCCACCAAAAAAATGGATTTTCAATGAATAATGAACAAACCCCGTCCAAATCTGCATGGTAACACTGTTAACAAGCGAGAGGGGTTGGGGGAACAAGGCAGTGATAGCGTCATTTCAACGGCGAATGGCGGAGCAACGTCGGAATTGCAAAAGTCGGCCAGATCTTACTCGTCTTTCCAGCAATAGTGACGAATGAGAGGGGAAAAGGGACGGCACAGTGGTTGGTGGAGTTTGACCGAACTCGCCGGTCACCAACTCTGGCAAAGCAACGGTGAAGAGGAGAAAGAGAGGAGAGAAAGGGAGAGAGAAGGGAGGCGACGTGGTTGTTGGTGGAACTCCGGCATTTCACCGGTGATGATGGTTTTGCCGGATTCCGGCGGTGCTTTGCCATTGGTAGTAAAGAGAGGCAAGAGAGAGAGAGAGACGCGAGAAGGGAGAAGAGAGAGATCTCCCTTCTCCCTTTTTTTTTGTTAAGTGGGGTGTGTATATATATATATATATATATATATATGTATATATATTTTGTGTGTGTGTGTATGTAGTGTGTAAATGTGTATATGTGTAGTGTGTGTATTTTCCTTCTTGTGTTAAAGAAAAACAATTCACCCCCTCCCCCTCTATTTAAAAATCAACCCCCCTTTTTATTCAAAAAATAAAGATTTCCTCCTCTCGTCCACTAAATACTACTTTAGTCTATTAGTTATTATCTAACGGATTTTTTATTCTTTTAACCAAAATAAAATGTTATTACTCAAAGAATAAAAATCTTGTGTAGTCATGTCACACATCACCTTTAATAAAGGTGACAAGTGACAAGTCACCTTTAATAAAGGTGACAAGACCTCGACTTGACCGAATTATTGCTCCGTATATCAAAATAATTGATCCGGCTTATCATTTGCGAATTGCATCAAATGATGTACAAAAATGTGTAAATGTCGATATGTAATTACAGAAAATATAAATAATAATAAAAATATAACTATCCTGAAAAATGTATTATGATGTAAATAGTTAAAAATATAGTGTACTGTAAAGAATTGTAGTGTTATGTTGTGTACGTGTGCAGATGACTGTGAAAAATTTAAAATGATAATAAATTGATAAAAATCCTAATATTTACAAAATTAAGGATGATTATCCATGAATTGTAAAAGTATGTGAAAAAAATATGTATTTTGCGCTCTTTAACGATCAGGAAGCTTGAAGACGTTAATTTTAAGCACGGAGAGCCAAAATTGGGTGTCAATAGACGTGACAACTCTTTTTGGGATGGTTTAAGAGTGAAGAGTCCCCACCTAACGAATTAAGGTGTGCTAGGGCACCATTCTAAACTAATTGCGAACTATTTAATTAGTTTACGTCACCAGCAATTCAGGTAAGGGTTTAGGTTACCTCGAAAGGAAGGTGTTAGGCACCTTTCGAGGTCCACAAATGTGGGTCCCGACCGAACTCATATATTACGTGGGTGATGTACGTGATAAGCAAAAGTCAATTATTTTTATTAACTTAATATTGACTAAGTGTTTAAACATGAAAATAATAAATAAACTAAACATGCAACTCAATTATTAGTAATTATCTGAGTGATAAAGTAGTAAAATATATAAACAGACTGTTAATCGAATGAGCGAGAAGATAGAAGAGACACAATGATATAACCGAAAGATTCATTTAAATGGTAAGCCTAAACTATCCTAAATAAATAAAACACTCAAAAATAAAGAAAAACAACGACGATTTAGAAGACTAGGACAAGAAGTTAATTTTATCATATTCGGATCAGCGCCCGACTTATTAACGGATGAAAATGTCGCATATCGTATTGTCGGATTCTGTTCGGGTCAACTTCCATCATGTCCGATAGTTCTACCCACCCCACCTAATTGGTTATTAAGCCTAAAAGCGTTCTAAAGAAAGCGATAAAACTAGTGTTCCCTAAAAATACCTACCCGTCCCAACTTAATGTCCAAGAGGCGTTGGACGACCTATTTCGGATGAGGATCTAGACGCAAAGACAATCTTAGGCTTCCAAATTAGACTCGGGGTTTACGTCAAACAAAACAAATAGGACTAACAACTAGCACGTAAAGGTTTCAAGCAAACCTCTTGTTTAATTAAAGTCGATTAGGGTGATTAGCATGTTTAAAAAGACAATTATTTATTTTACGTAATTGAAACCTATAGACATGATTTCTAAGTCAGGGGTCTTATTCAACGTGTCGAAAGTTAAATAAAATGCAAGATGTTAAATTAGGAATGGTGGAGATTAAATTAAGCATGCAGAGAATTTATTTAAATATGCAAAAAATTAACTAAATATGTAGGAGAATTAAAAAATGCTGAAAGTTAATTAAGTATACTGAAAATTAAATTAATATGCTAAAAATAGCTTTTAATATGCTGAAAAATTAATATAAGATGCTGAAGATTAATCAAATATGCCGAAAATTGATTAACAATTGCTGAAAAATAATTTTTAATATGCTGGAAGTTAATAAAATGATGGAATTTAAGTTAAGATGCTGGAAATTAAACTTAAGTGCTACAAATCAATTTAAATATGCTAGAAAATAAACTTAAATGCTGAAAATAGCTTATATGTGCTAAAAATTTATTCAAGAGTGCTGAAAATAGATTTAAGTGCCGAAAATCAATTAAAATATGTTGGAAGATAAACTTAAGTGCTGAAAATTAATTTTAGTATGCTGAAAATTGTTTTAATTGCTAAAAATTATTATTATATGCTGAAAATTAAATAAACTTGCTGAAAAATGCTTTAACATGCTGAATATTATTATTATATGCTGAAAATAACATAAACTCGCTGGAAAATTATTTTAATATGCTGAAATTAATTTAAAAGCGCTGAAATTTGATTTTAAAATGCTGGAAATTGAATTAAGATGCTGAAAATATTTTAATATGCTGAAATTAATTTCAAAGTGCTGAAATTTGATTTTAAAATGCTGGAAATGGAATAAGATGCTGAAAATTGATTAAATATGCTGAAAATTAAATTAATCTACTGAAAATTAATTAACAATTGCTGGAAATTAATTAAATATGCTGAAAAATAGCTTTAATTTATGGGAAATCAACTTAAAATGCTGGAAAATAGTTTTAATATGTTGGAACTAATTAAAATATGTCGAAAAGTAGTTTTAATATGCTGGAAATTAATTTAAATGCTGAAAAATGGTTTAATATGCTAAAAAAATAATAATTTTAATATGCTAGCCATATCAAAGACAACATCACCCAAAGTAACACAAGATATTTATTCTTAACATGTAGTACCCGAACCGATACTAGATATCATACTCCATATGCATTGTAACATGTATAAACAACTTGAGATAAGAAAGATTTAACAAGAAGGATTTCACTTATATCCATAGTATCTAAACATTCATCAAACATGTGTAGAAATGTTTAAACCCAAGAAACAGAGAGAATTTAGGAAAATGACAAGCAATTTGAACATCACCAATCAAATCAATTTCTATAGCAGTTATTTCTACACATAACGAATTAGGAGAATGAAAACACATGCGAGACATGTAGCGTACCTGTTTGCCTCCATTAAAGAATGCTTAGAGCATTCGAAATCAAATATGTATAAACTAAAGCAAGGACTTAAACTATAGAGAGCTACACCTACAAATTGAATTACTTTTATAGAATACTAACCATTAAATAGCAAAAGCAATAAGAGAAATCAAAAACCAGCCTTTCCTTCCCCCACAATATGAGAGCTAAAAAATGTAAACCGAGAGGAGAGTAATGATAGCCAAAGCGTGTAAAAAGTGTGAGTCTCCATCTAAGAAACTTCTAGTAAACAACACTTTTAACAACTTGTCAATAATAAGCCGATGGAGAAGGCCACACTGATAGGAGTGTGGACAAAAGTATGTGTGTCATGTTTGTGTAGAAGAAAAGTGGGAGTGTCAATAATAAAAAACAATCTCTCATTGAAATGAGAGAATGCAATATTTATAATGAGAGAGATCAAGAATTAAAAATGGTAGAGAAATAATTTATAGCAAGTATTTAGAATTAGGAAAAGAATAAAAATTGATTTGGAAAGATTTATTTATTTATTTATTTATTTATTTTGGAGATCATGTCATGATTTGGGAAGATTTTTGAGAATAATAATATTCTTCTACCTAAAAAAAAGATTTTAGGAGGATTTTATGGATATGGGAAGATTTGAATAAGATTTGAATTTGAAATTTGAGTTCAATATATATTTGAGTCTAAATAAATTCTACTAAAAATATATAAAAAGAGTAGTTGTTAAAATACTAAGTATAAAAGAGATAATAAAATAAAAGAGTAAGTAAATAAAATTCCTTTGCAAGTGAAAATTAATAATAATAATAATAATAATAATAATAATAATAATAATAGTCATAAAATGATATTAAATAATACAAATAATATTTATTTGCACAAGATTTGATAAAAAATGAGTAAAATGACAAAAAAGAGCGTCAAAATTGGGTGTCAACAGTGAGTACGGGGCCGTAGTTTGATGGACAATTTCATTTTCCAAACATATCTCCGCAAAAGGATATTCATACTCTCCACCCCCATCACTTCTTATCCTAAATACTTCTATTGCTTCATCCGTACTATTCAGCAAATAAACATAACAAAATTTAGTGCAATCGTCGATAAAAGTTATGAAATGCTTTTTCCCACCACGAGATGGTGTCGACTTCATATCACAAATGTCTGTGTGAATTAAGTCTAAGGGATTTGAATTCCTTTCAACAGACTTATACGGATGTTTAGCATACTTAGATTCAACACATGTTTGACACTTTGATTTACTACACTCAAAGTTAGGTAAAACTTCCAAACTAATCAGTTTTCGCAAGGTTTTATAATTGACATGTCCTAAATGTTCATGCCCCAATTCAGTTGACTTAAGTAAGAAAGAAGAATCAAAACTTTTATTCATATCAAGATTCATTACATTGATCTTAAAAAGGCCCTCCGTGAGATAACTTTTGCCTACATACACTTCATTCTTACTAGTTACAACTTTGTCAAAAACAAATACACATTTGAATCCATTCTTAGTTAGAAGTGAAATAGAAACTAAGTTCTTTCGCAACTCTAGAACATAAAGGATATTATTTAGTGTCACCACCTTGCCTGATGTCATCTTCAAGCAAATTTTGCCTGCTCCTTCAACTTTTGCCATTGCGAAGTTCGCCATAAATATCTTCTCATCATATTGAGTTGGAGAATATGATGTAAATAGTTCTTTGTTGGTACATACGTGGCGGGTGGCACCTGAATCAATCCACCACTCTCTAGGATTTCCAACTAAATTGCATTCCGAGAGCATAGCACACAGATTGTCCATTTCTTCTTTGGATTCAGCCATGTTTGCTTGGTCCTTTTTCTTGCCCTTCTTCAGAGCCTGATAATCAGTAGATTTGTGGCCAACTTTGTCACAGTTGAAGCAATTTCCTTTGAATTTCTTCTTAACAGGATTGACTTGTTGTGCTTTCTTTCTCTTCTTTGATTTGTTGAGATCATCTTCCACAATATTTGCTTCATTTATTACAGAGTTTCCATGAGACCTCTTCTCCGCTGCCTTATTGTCTTCTTCAATTCTCGACCTCACAATGAGGTCTTCAACAGACATCTCCTTGCGTTTATGATTTAAGTAGTTTTTGAACACCTTCCACAAAGGTGGTAACTTCTCGATTATTGCAGCTACTTGAAAAGCATCGTTCATCACCAAACCTACTTTAAAGGTTAAGTGAATATCAAGAACAAACTCAATATGTTCAACAAAGGTATTATCTAAATTTATACCTTTTGCAAGAAGATCGTGGATTATGACTTGCAATTCTTGGACTTGGGTAACTACAGCTTTGCTGTCTACCATTTTAAAGTCTAAAAATTTGGCAACAATGAATTTCTTTATTCCGGCATCCTATGTTTTGTACTTCTTTTCTAAAGCATCCCAGATGTCCTTTGAGGTCTTCATCATACTATACATATTGTACAGGTCGTCTTGTAGGCCACTCAATATGTATATCTTACATAAGAAATCCGAGTGCTTCCAAGCTTCAGTTATTACAAAGCGATCCTTTTCCAGAGTTTCTTCCGGGGATTCAGGAACACTTTCTGTGATGAACTTTTGCAAACTCAAAGTAGTTAGATAAAAGAACATCTTCTACTGACAACGTTTGAAATCAATACCAGAAAATTTTCCTGGTTTTTACGCCGGTGCCATGGCAGGAGTAGCATTTGAACGGCTTAAAGTAGCAATGTTTGTTGCTGCAACATTCGTCGTTCCATCTGTCACGCCCCGACTTCCAACGAGGCGTGATTGGTACCCGAAGCCAATATGGCCCAAGAGAACCAATCTTTGCTCATGAACCTTCGTAAGCATATTCTCGTATGAATCTCATTAAACCTTATGCAACTATGCGGAAGACATGATCATGGAACATATGCTATATATATATTACTGAAACTTGGCCGTTGGGGCCATTAAGTCAAAACGGACATTTATATCTTACATCCACATACCCACATATGTCTACAAAAGCCTCTAACAGATGCATTTACTGGACCAACTAATAGTCGGGACAAGTCCCCGCTTTATACAATATTTACAATATCAAAACCAATATACAACTATGACTCAGTAGTCTCCGAATCAACTGGAGCTCACCAAAACTCTGCAAATGATCCACAGTCTACTGAGGAGGTCTACTAATGCATGTACCTGCAACATGTAAGGTAAGTCCCCAAGAGGGGTCAGTACGAAGAATGTACTGAGTATGTAAGGCCATAAGAAATCTGCGTCAGTACATAAGAACTTCAATGGAAATAATTATAAAAGAAACTCTATATGTGGAACCATGCACCTTTCTTTCCTTATTATCATCTCCAATGATAAGTACATAATAACAACAACCATGGAATCAATACAAGAGCAATAACAAGTGTGAATAAACTCTCTTTCTGTATGTGGGATACCATGTACATTACGTTCTTTCTTTTTCTTGCCTTTACTTTACTTTTACATCACTCGTACACTTTCTGGGCCCACATCATGCATGTGTTCTTTTCACCCCATGGATAACATATCATCGTCATGCAGGTATTCTTTCACCCCATGGATGAGATCATATCGTCATGCGGGCGTTCTTGCACCCCATGGATAAATGGCCATCATCACGCGGACGTTTGCGCCCCATGGATAAACTATCATCATCATGCGGGTATGTGTACCCCATGGATAACACATGCGGGTGTTCTTGCACCCCATGGATAGAATAACACAACCAATATGCATTACTTATTCTTACTTCATTTCTTTACTTTTGAGCTTGATATCATTACTTGTGAGAGATTGATACATTTGCTTGTGATCGATTGATACCTTTATAGTCTTAACATTATTGGAAGTTTTTGGAATATAACATTATTGGGATTTCGGAACCATGTCCATAATTATGTAACACATGAACAACAATAGATCAAGAATAAGGTATATATATGATAACATGAAAGGAGATGCCTTAGGACATCATTTGAAACACACAATTATATCACTCCTTGACTCCATGAGATTAGCACCTTAACTAGTGAGGGATAGATATAGTAGCTCGTACTTCACCTCTTTCACTATTCTTATGAGATCCTATATAAATAAGCATGACACCGGGCCTCCACCTTTGGTGGGACAAGTAACATAGCATAATATTGGGATTTTCCACATTGAATTTATACCTCTTTAGAATGTGATCCATACTTAATGAAACATATAGTAACCAAGCGCCTTACTTCTTTACAATCTTATACCCTTCACCTAGTTATGAGAGTGGCACACTAGAGATCATGACATGAAAGCACACACTTATACATTTAACTCATGAGATTGACATCTTCATTTATGAGGAAGAATTACACTACCTTGCACATCACCTCTCTTATTACTCTTATGAGAATGGTACTAAGATGATCCTCGCACTATAGGATTTGGAACATGGCATGAGTGGAAAAATGCTTTTCAAGAATAAATAAATTCTCTCACATTGTTACCCTTATGAGATAGATTTTTTAGGTGAATCATAATCCATATAAGAATAGGATACGTATGAATAACAATATACGTCAACCTGAATTGATATACTTCAAACCTCTCGGAATTGAAACAAGTCCAATGTCAATGTGAACAACATGTTGCAGAAGGATATGGAAAAAGGAACCTTACATACCTTGTGTTCTCAATACGATTCTACAATCCTAAGTGTGTATACAATAGTCCCGCTTCGTCCGTGTTTTTGCTCTACAACACAAGTGCATAACGAAACCAACATTAACCACCAATTACCTTATAATGGCATACAATAACAATAAGTCACATGTTTAGCTTTAACATGTCATTCCCCTTTGACAATACCATTTATGAAATCATCATACCAATAATCCCACAATATTCCATACATTGACAAACACATGATAACCAATAGCATGTCACACCAAGCTCATATTTTACACTTCTCCATCACCACCACATCACAATTATTCCATCAAATGACTTCAATACACCTCACAATAACAAATCGGTCAAAATCCCATAATTTAGACTTATAGAAAAATAACATGTTTAATAACAAATTAACTCCATACACGTTCATATTTTATCCATACCATGATCTTTCATCAAAGGCACAAGTCATAATTCAAGTTACAATCCCATGGATTTCACATCTTTTACCAAAACACAAAACACCATATTCAACCTTTCCAACCATAACCAACATGATATACATATTCTCTCATGATTATAATATGTTAAAGTACAATAATAATTACTTACTCAAGCTTGGAAAATGGTGATCTTGCTCCAAGAAGTGCCTTAGGGTTTTGGGAGCCAAAGAGACTTTCTTGAGAATTTTCTAGAAAATGATAGAAAAAGCATGTGTATTCTCTTGAATAAAATCAGCCCTTTGCCCCTTTATATAGGACCTTAATGTCATCCTTAGCCACTCTTGGCATTTAATGCAATGTGTTGCATTAGTCAATGGAAGAATGGGTCATTTGACCCATTCTTGGCCCATGCTTTCTTGCACAATTTGGGCCCATTTTGAGCCCAATGCACTTAACTCAATAAAATCAATAATTTCTTGTGTTTAAATCATATCATACGCGTTACGACAATATTCCCACTCACGTAATGCATACTTGTAGCCTCAATTCCAAAAACAAGCAATTCTAGCCACGTATGGCTTATTTTGACCATAAGGGTAAAATCATCATTTTGACGCCAAATTCGTTCTCGAGTAATTTTATCATGCCAATATAATATTTCATTCATTTCATGTATATACTCATGGTTGTAGAAGAATCGTGGCAAAAATCGGCTCAATACGTCCCCGGGCACCCTTGGGACTTAAGAAAATTTCCAACTTTTGAAAGGTGCGCACAAGCAGCCCGGCACGCCCTTGGACGCGCCCCAACACTGCCTGGGGACTGAAAATTTTGTCCATAAGCGGCCCGGCACGCCCCTGGGCGCTCCCCACCTCTTTTTTTTCAAAATTTTCGTTTCTTCGACTTTTCTTCGCGGATTTGGTTAAATACTTCAAGTCCTATTCTTTAACTTACTTCTTAACCTTAATATACTTTGTTTAGGGGTCCTCTTAGCCTCATTTTGAACCCTACAAATGCTCCATGAAAATTTCAAAACACCTTCTACGAAGGGTTAATCACATGTACGAGACCAAATTTCAATTTTCTCAACATTCACATTACCAAATACATCCTCATGGCATCTCGACACTTAAGTAACCATTGTTCAACGTCGTCACATAGGGTTAGGAAGGTACGGGGTGTTACACCATCATTGACTTGAATTTCATTAGTCATTTAGCTCACAAAGAGACAACCAATTTAGTATCTTTAATACTAACAACAAAGTTTTTTAAACTTTAAATAACTTGTTTCTAGTTTAACGACGAAGTTTTTATATTCTTCAAATCATCAACCGAATGATCTTTGACTCGCGATGAAGTTTTTATATCTTCAAATCACTATCAAGTTCAAACAGAGTAGAAAACCAAATGGTTTTAATCTCGAGAAACCAAAAATATAGATTAATAAATTCCTTAAGATTGTTGTTTTCGGGTACAAAATCTGTATTTAACAACAAGAACTTCAACCTTAAAGTTCAAGAACAATAAAGAAGTTCAAACAACTTCAAACACAAGTTCAACAACTATGAACTATTAAAATAAAGTTTCTACTATTTTCTGGAAAATAGCAAAACCATAAAGAAAAGAGATGAAATAGAAAAGAATCAAGTCCATCGTATTCCCGGTGTGTTCTTAAGAAATTTATTCCCCTCAAGTACCCGAGGTTATTGGAATATATCCTCCCAGGATAAAATGATTCACTTCAGCAAATAGTGGTACCTCAAATTTGCTGAACTTCGAACGCACTCAACGATTTGATGATCACACTTGAGTTTTTCAAGAGGAAGAGAGTTTTTACTTCACAAATTTTGTGTCTATACCAGAAGAAAAATTCAGGTATTTATAGACAAAAGATGGTGCTTCAGAAGAGAAGCAATGGTTCTAAAAAATTACACTGTTTCGGATCCGTCGGGACCACCTGCGCCCGTAGGTGCCTAATGGCACAAACTAGAACCACCTGCGTCGGCCACCTGTGCGGGCAAGTCGGCCTTTCCGTCTTCAAACAGTGCCTCGAAGGGTCATGTCCCTTTGAGGTGTGTTATGAAATGCGTCCAAACATGCCATGTGTGTCCACGAATGGAGAATATTTTTGTATCGGATTTTTGGATTAAAACATCACTATTTTTTAAGTTTCAAATGGGTTTTGTCCAAAAAGATAATCTCTGGATCGATCCAAATTGGAAGTCGAACGATGATAACGACGGCGTGAGACTTGTCTTGTTCTTACCTCACTATCCACAGAAAGGAATGCATCTCAATGTATGCATAAGAAAGTTTCTTTCTCCCACCAATATGGGAGAACTTTACTTCCTTAAAGTGAAACCACAATTCACTTCTTTCCTCCATTTGTTCCCTCCATTTTTAATTCACATTTTCACTAGAACCCAATACAAAATTGGTCACATGGGGTTTCAAAATTGCTTTATCTCTTTCTGGAAACTTTGAAGCTGCAGCATGAAAGTGAGTTCTCAAGGTAGAGCACATTACAAAAATGTGTCATCAAGATGAACTCCTTTTTCTCACTTTTTCTTTCCAATCATTTCACTCAGAGATTTCTTCGATATTTACCAGATCCAAGAGTTTAACCAAATTTTGGACGAAGGAAAAGGAGATCAATAGATAAACACCTTTAATAACATCCAGATCACACCAACAACAAATATTCCAAGAGTTTCAAAGCATACCTGCACATAGAGATCTTAATATCAGTTGAATTGTATCTTACTCAAAATACTTATGCACCTCCATACAAGTGTTACATACAAGTTCCGGCCAAGATAATTGTGAATGATTCATTCAATTTGAACTAGTCATATCACAATAATAGTAGCATAATATTCCCACTATCTGCCTACGATCCAAAATAAAGTAGTAGTATTACTATTTATTTTTTATTTAATTTCATAAATAGCATTAGATATATCCTTAAATTGAGAATTTGGTACAGTTGGTCATGATAGTATGGTGATTCTATCCCTCCCCTACATTTTCTTTTTCCCTTCATCCCCTAAAAGCAAAAGGCAAGAATTAGTTACTCGTTAACGGATAATTGCTTAAATAATTTAATTATTTTGTTTCAACTTTTTAGCTAGAGACATTGGCCCAGATACTCTCAACCAATCAAGTATGTCTCTTACTCAAATTAGATGGATCGACTTATGTGTACATTGTATATCCTTTCTACTCTATGGGGGAGGGGGGTTGTCTAAGGCTCATTTGAGGCGCATTTAACTTTTAAAACTCATAAATGCTCAAGTAGGTACTTCGCCTCACTTAGGTTGTGCTTTTGTGTAGGAAAGGCACTAAGGCGTGAACCTCATTGCACATAAGATCTATCTTTAAAAGAGTGGTACTAAAACAATAAATATGATTGGCAAAAAGATATTAATTCTTAAGAAATCATTTTGAATGAAGTTGTTACAATTTTCTTACATTAAATATATACATACATACATGGGAGGAAGCGATGTAACTGAACGCTAGAGTGTCATCTTGACATGGTGGAAGCCATCAGTTTGAGCCAGATTATTTCTACGCCCAATGTAAGTATTTCTAGTTGAATTTGCTCACCCGCCATTGTGTAATGAGAAAGGATAAGAGGATCGTGGGATTGACATAAGGGCGCAGGGACGTCCAAACTTCTAGGAGTGAACTCTGGGC
Organism: Capsicum rhomboideum; assembly: GCA_031232105.1. Taxonomy (NCBI): domain Eukaryota; kingdom Viridiplantae; phylum Streptophyta; class Magnoliopsida; order Solanales; family Solanaceae; genus Capsicum; species Capsicum rhomboideum. Next base: position 95,321,442 of record CP124708.1, on the reverse strand, counting down.
AAATATAAAGTGCACGGATACAAGTTATGCCTTGGAATGAAGGACAATTCTAATTCTGCTTAGTTATGAACAAGAAAGCTTAAGTAATGCAACTATGAATCTCATGAAGAGTTCGATCCTAACTCAAGATGAATGTTGGCAGCATGCTTAACACATGCAAGTCGTATAGAAAGTGGTATTTCTAGTGGTGGACGGGTGAGTAACGCCTAAGTACAGACCCTTGGGAGGGGAATAACAGCCGGAGATAGTTGTTAATACCTCTAGGCTGAGGAGAAAAAGGAGGAATTCACCCAAGAAGGGTCTCACACCTGATTAGCTAGTTGGTGGGACAATAGTTTACCAAGGCGATGGTCAGTAATGGGTCTGACTCTCTCTCTCTCTCTCTCTAAAGCAATGGTCAGTAATGAGTCTGACACTTTTTAAACTATTTCATCTCAGAAAAAAATAAAAAATTAGTTGCAACTTGTTTAAACTAAAGTCCACACTTCAATTGCATTTTATGCTTGATGCCCCAATCGACCTTGAATGCTTTTTAATGTTTTTTGCCTTTGACAACATATTCTGGGGTCCAACTCCACCGGAGTAAAACATGAGAACCAATATTTAAAAGGGAAAATTTCAATTATATACAGAAAAATAAAATATTTACAAAAAAAGTAGCCCATTTTACATTTACAGAAAAAATAGCCAAAAGGGTCATGGGCTCAACAAAGTTCAATTTGGCCCAAGGCCATTAGGCCATTTATGCTTCTTTTTTTTTTCTTTCTTTTTTTTTAAGCGTTAATTTTTTTTAAAAAAAATTATTTTTGCTCTTTTTTTTCCAAACATTTTCCGTGCAATTTTTTTTCATATATCAATATTGTATGCATGGTGTATAAACATGTATATATGATGAACAAATAATTATATAGTGTATATATAATGTATCGATATTGCATAAATAGTTATGTAGTGTATATGTAATGTATCAATATTGTATAAATAGTGCATAAACGTATATCGCTATTGTATAAATAGCGTATAAATGTTTAGCAATATTGTATAAATAGTGTATTAAACATGTATCGAAATTGTATAAATAATTATGTAATGTGTCGGTATTGTATAAATGGTGTATAAACATGTATATATGATGTAAAAAAAGTTATGTAGTGTATATGTAATGTATAAACAAGTATATATGATGTGCAAATAGTTATGTAGTGTATATGTAATATATCGATATTGTATAAATGTGTATAAACGTGTATCGATATTGTATAAATAGTATATGTAACGTATCGACATTGTATAAATGGTGTACAAGAGTGTATTAATATTGTATAAATAATATTAGATTAGACGTGTATCGATATTGTATAAATAGGTATGTAAAGTATTGACATTGTATGAATGGTGTATAATCATGTATCGATATTATATACACAATTATGGAATAAAAATATTTATTAACAACATAGATAACAAAAATAAAAATGTATCGATGTCAATATTTATTTGACTATCATTCATTCCCACCTTAATAAATAAAAATATAAACAAAAAATAACAAAACAACATAGATATTCATTTTTTCCACAAAAAAAGTGAAACAATTAGAAAAGAAAAAAAAAAAATTTAAAAAAAAAGCAACAAAAAAATTTAAACAACGATTTTTTTTTTTAAATAGCACATCAATTTTTTTTATTATTATTATTATTAAAAATATAATGGCCAAATGGCCAAACATTCAGGTATATTGCATACCAAAGTTTTGGTAGCAGTTGGCCGACCGGCCATTTTTAGTAATTACTTTGGCCGGTTGGCCATTTTAAGTAAAAAAAAAAAAAGTGGGTTAGTGTTTGTGTAATTTTTTTTCCCAATGAATATTTTGCATAATTTTCCTTATTTATAAAATTGCTTAATTCTTTATCACAATGTATGTGGGGCAGCACATTTTGTTTATAAATCGATGTAAATTCAACTTTTTCCCCTCTTTTAAAACCTAATAAATCCAAATGGAATCAATCTATTTCATCTCTAGAAGTCCAAATCTGAAATATAATACTTTATTGAGATTATGCTTAATTACTGTTGTGATTTTTCTTTGAGCAGTCCTTTGGTTAACATTTACGATTGGTTTGGTTATTTCAATTTGTTCAATTTGCTTTGGTTATTTCATAAGCTAATTGAAATTTTTGTATGTGTGGAATACTATGGATTTACATGGAAATTGGAAAAGGGCAGAGGCAGTGAGCAATTATTTTTAGTGTGATTATAGTATTTTCTAGTATGCAACGGGATTCCTTGAAAAGGTAGTTGTTATGAATTATTATATATAGCTACTATTAAACACTAATCTTTTCAGGATCATTACAACATGATTTCATTCTTTAGGTGCTCGTATTTGTAATTGCAGTAATATGTCATTTAACAAGAAGAATTAGAATTCACAAATTCTTGATTTTGGAAGTATGCTTTGGCCTATTATGTCATTAGTTGAGGGTAAAACGGTGGATTCAAGTCCCATCGCACCAAATGGATAAGATATCGGGTTTGAGTCTTGATGTACCATGATGATAAGAAATTGGATTCCAGTCCCATCTATTTATGACACTAAAACACCTTTATATGGGTAAGACGTTGGGTTTAAGTTCCAATACACCATAGTGATGATGTAATGATGTCTAAGGCAATTGATGAAAAGTCATGAAATCCGCCACATTGATTTGCTCCATTCTTTTATATGAATGTGGTAGTAGTGTATAATATATATGTCTAAAAGATGACAAGTGGTTTAGTGTATGTGGGCCTGAAGAAATAAAATTATATTAGAAAAATTCACATCATGCCACAACTTAACTTACCATAACTACTTAAAATCCCAACTCTTTTAAATAATTACATAAATCTCTGTTTTTACTTAAAAGCCTGAATACATCACAGAAGAATGTGATGTATCCGTGTAAAATTAGGTGATGTATCCTGAAGAATGTGATGTATCCATGTAAAGTTAAGTGATGTATCGGGAAGAATGTGATGTATCCGTGTAAAATTAAGTGATGTATCCAGAAGAATATGATGTATCCGTATAAAATTAAGTGATGCATCCGGAAGAATGTGATGTATTCGTGTGGACTAAATCAGAAATTTTTAGTAACATTGAAAAAGACTGGGATCGGGAGTAATTAGCTCCAAAAAGGTTGGAATTTATGTTGTTTTTACATTATATTAATCATCATTGTGGTAAATGGTACTATAAAAGGAAGAACACGCTTTCTCAAAATGGTCCTTCAAAAGTGAAGGTTATTTTTATCATTAATTTGGTATGTAAGGTATTGAGCACTCGGTTGTTGTGTGATCAAAATTTGATAAATTCTCCATCAAACGATCAAAGGAATATAAAGTGAAGACGTACACTCTTGATCTTTCAAAGTGATGTTGAGATGGGTCATATAAATATGACAAATATCAAGGCGTGACAATGAACTTATAAAATAAACTATGAAGCACATATAATCTAGAGAAAAATTATGTTTACCTATGGATGAGAATATTGGTATTTCTTCCAACATCCAAAGGAGAAGAGAAAATTTAAACCGTAGATAAAGGCAAAGGAATTTTTGAACAGATCTAGGGAAAAAAATCTATATTACAGTTTCCAAACAACCGTTCCTAATTGTTTGGCTCTATCTAAATAATTTTGAATAATTTTTTTGTTACTTTTTCAATATTTGTACTCTATGGGCAAATGGGCGGAGAAATGGGGAACGTGGTTGACGGTTTGGGGTTAGTTTAGATATAAGAAGTTAGTTTTAATTTTAAAAATAAGTACATTTTTAAACTGGTTATTTTTTATATTACGATTACAATAGTATTTAATATTTAATGTCACGAAAGGGTAGGATTGTTCAACTTTACTTTTAAATTCAAGTATTGTATATCAATTATTAAAATTAAATATGTGATAAATTTGCAACAAATTAATAATCATAATACAAAATTGAGAATAATTTAAAAATTGAGTAGATTAAGCAATGTAATTTTAAAAACATGATGTTATTTGAATATTGCATGTGCAGTTATTGGAGAAAAAAGTACCAGTTATTTCCTAGGCGTATTTATTTGTGGAAATATAATTTCGTCATTTTCAAAGAAATAGGAACTTGAAACTGAATTATAATTTTTTTAAAATAAATTAATAATAATTAGTTTAGTTAATGATAATGACAAATGTATTTATATTACGATGCCACTTATAACCCACAACGCACACATTCCTTTATTTTTATTTTTATTTTATTTATAAAAGATTTTTAAATAGATTTTTTAAATTTTTTTTTTTAAAAAAAAGTACTAATTTTTTTTGGTACTGACAAATGTCAGTTTTGCCTCTCTTATTTATATAGCTAGAAGAAATAGGCACTTGAAACTGAATTATAATTTTTTTTAATAAGTTAATAATAATTAGTTTAGTTAATGATAATGCCAAGTGTATTAATATTATGATGCCACTTACAACCCACAACGCACACATTCCTTTTTTTTTTATTTATTTATTTATAAAATATTTTTAGATAGCTATTAAAGATTTTTTTTTTTAAAAAAAAACTACTGGTTTTTGGTGGTGCTGACACATGGCGGTTTTGCCTCTCCTATTAATATATAGATAGATATGTAGATGAGCGAGAAATATAATAAATAAAATACTTGGCACCCGCAATATTTATAGGTCGTATGGTGTCACTGGCAAAGTCTGCAATACACCTCCCAGGTGACTGCAGTTCGAACCCCAGCAGCGTTCCCTTTTTTCACTTGTATCATTTGCTTTTTTTGCTTACCCCGTACCTTTAGCTCTTTTTTTCATTTTCTTTCTTTATTTCTTCTTTATTTGCTACTTATTATATTTTTTTATTAATTCAACTTGACGTTTTCTTTTTTTTTTTTATTTAACTTAATAAATTCTTGTTTTTTTTACTTCTTTTTTGATAAAGTATAATTTCTCGATAGTCAATACGTGCGTATTTCATGTTAAGGAATTCTAAATTTTAAATGTTAAGTAAATATCAATAAAAAAGTAAATTTAAATAGTAAATTATAAATTACAAAAATATTTTAAATTTTACAAATAGTAGATATTATTATGCTAGAGATTTTAAAATTTAAATGTTACTTCAATCTTTTACCAATGTTTGCACTAATTGAAGATGACTGGGTTGAAGCTACAATTTTTTATTCTTTCTCAACTATATATCTAGAATAATACATAAAGGTAGTGAAATATAAATATATTTTTAGATAATGATAATAGACGGTTTATACAAGTTCTAATTTTTATGTGAATTTTTTTTTCCTTCTCAAAGTTTTAGAGAATAAGGCCTCTTATTCCTAACAAAAAAAAGAATCGGACTGCTTAGATATTTTTAATCTCAGAATATCTAAAAGAGAATGTAACTAAACATGCCTATTCGATCTATTTGTTTATATAAATCGAAAAAAAAAACAAATTGAAAAAATCGACCAATTTATTCTATTTGGACAGTGGCACCCGAAGCCTCCAAATCCTAGATCCGCCTCTGATTATTACAATACTATGTTAGTATGATTTCTTAGTCCATTATCACTATTAATTAAGATGATCAAAATTTAAAGTCAAAATTGTTACAATTATCTCTCCGTTTTTAAAATAAAAAATCGTGCATTGTGTGGGTATGTATACTAGCCGTACTTAATAATAGAAGTAGTAAAATTCCATTTATAAGGCTTTTAATTATTTAATTAAATTTCATCTTTATTTATAAGTTAACTTTATTGAAGTTATCATACCACAATTTGTAGTATTAAATATTTATCATATTGCTTTGAATGTCATAATTTATTTATTTTTTGTAATAAATGGGTTAATTAATATAAGTTTAATTGAGAAAAATATAATAAAAAATAGGTTAGCTAATATAAATTTAATTGAGAAAAAGTGATGAAGTTAATTCAACATAAGGTAAAATTTAATTTGAATCATTAAAGCCTTTAATCTCAAAAATTACCAGTAAAATAAAAAGGAAAAGAGCGTTAGTGCATACATGTGTTTGAAAATAAAAAGAAAATCTAAAATATGCTCTAAGAAAAAATTAAAAATTATTTGATTAATATTTAGAAATATTGAAATATTATCGAACTACCCTTACAACTAATATCATGTCACAAAATAAAATAAATATAAAAAAACAAGAATAGCAACAAGATTAAAAAGGGCAAACAACATAAATTTCGACAGTTTGAAGCTTAATTACAGAAAATCTCGATATTTTGCATAATTACTGGAAATCCCAATTTTGGGTCTGTCGAGATACATAATTAGCTCCCGATACGTCCAACGAAGATATATTTTTTCCTTTGTAAAGATACATAATTAGCTCGCGATACATTTTTTTCGATTTTGGGTTTGTCGAGATACATAATTAGTTCCCGATACATCCAACGAAGATACATAATTAGTTGAGATTTTTGTAATTACTTTGTAAAGATGAAGATTTATGTAAATATGGTAAGTTAAGGTATATGTTTGTGTTATTTTTCCTTAAAAAAATTACAAATATAAAGTTTAATATGATTTGGGCCCGGGCACAGCACGGGCCAAATGCGACTAGTAAGATGATAAAGAACGACAAAAATCAAATTGGGCCTCTATGCCAACCCATGGGCTCATCCTCGTTAACAAGCAAGTTACTACTACTAATCATGGCTCAGTCCATAGACAAAAATAGGCCGAACCTCCAATTGAGCCCAGTAGCTATTAGAAGGCTGGGACTCTTTTATGCCCCATAATTTTTCTAATTTCATACTAATAGTATGTAGAGACACTTATAGAAAATAGCCTATGTTTCAATAAAATAGAAGTGCCCCTAGCCTAACTTTCAAAATTACAATCAATAACCTCTTTTTTTTCTTTTTAGCTTTTTTTTCTCTCTCTCTTCTATCTCTGCCTCTTTTTTTTTTTGTCTCTCTTTTATCTCTAGCCTCCAATTGCTCTAGTACGGAGGTGTGAAACGTTGGTTGTGGATGGTTTTAGGCGGGGTAGAGGTAGGCCGAAGAAATATTGGATGGAGGTAATTAGGCATGACATGACGCAGTTACAACTTACAGAGGACATGACCCTTGATAGGAAGATGTGGAGGACGCGTATTAGGGTAGAGGGTTAGTAGGTAGGAAGGAGTCCGTATTTTGTAGGAAGGAGTGTTTGTCTGTATCAGTGCCTGTTGTTTCTTGGGCATATTCTTGTTCGTGTTGTTTTGGAGATGTTTGTAACTTCGAATAAATAGTCTTTATGACTTTTGTTTGTTATTGCTACTTTGTGGGTGTTTTGCCTCTTTTCGCATATAGCGATGTGTTATCTCTTCCTGTTGTTTGTTTTTATGACTTTTGTTTGTTATTGTTATCTGTTCTAAGCCGGGGGTCTATCGAAAACAGCCTTTCTACTTCATCTGAGGTAGTGGTATGGACTGCGTACACTTTACCCTCCCTAGACCCCACTTGGTGGGAATACACTGGATGTTGTTGTTGTTGTTGTTGTATTTTTTCCTTTTTGATTTTTTTCTTCTTTTTTCCCCCTATTTTTGTTTTTTTCATTTTTACGTTCTCTTCTATCTCTAACTTCTATTTCTCTTTCTTCTTTTTTTTTTTTGATTTTCTTTTTTATATTTTTTTCTCATTTTTTTGTTCTATTTTATATTTTTTGTATTTTTGAAAACTATGGCTACGTCGAGCACAAGCCATGAATGATAACGAAAATACCACAATCGCTTATTGTATTTGTATTTACACCATTATTTATATTTTTGTATTCATTGATACAATTGTACTTGTATTTGTATTTTATAGTTCGCACCATCATTTATATTTTATATAATTCGCACTTCTATTTTAAAGAACTATTTTGTATTTGTATTTTATAGTTGACTGCATATTGTATTTGTATTTTGTGGTTTCATTTTATTTGTATTTGTATTTGTATTTTATTTTTGTCGATGCATTTGTATTTTTAAAGAACTATTTTGTATTTGTAAGTTGACAGCATATTGTATTTGTTTTTGAATTTGTAGTTGACAGTATCATTTATATTTTTAAACAATTGAAAAAGAATAGTTATTTTTCTTTGAAATAAGACACTATTACCTCCCCGAATTATAGCCAAAGTTGCTACGACACACCTTAACTTCACAGGGGTCCTATTACCCCCTTAAACTCAATTTTACTGTATTATTGTACACCTTTTGTGCTTATGTGACACCTTTTACAACACACCTTAATTGCAAGTGTTTTTAGTCCACATAAGCAAAAAAGGTGGACGATAATACAATAAAATTGAGTTTAGGGGGGGGGGGTAATAGGACCCCCGTGAAGTTAAGGTGTGTCGTAGCAACTTTGACTAGAGTTCGGGGAGGTAATATTGCTTTTCCTCTTTTTCTTTGTATGAACACTTGTATTTATATTCATTGATATGAGTTGTATTTTATTGATACAAATTGAACAATACAAATACAAATGATAAATTATACAAATGCTAAATTATACAAATACAAATGTTACATTTGTACCAAATGATACATGTTTATACAACTTGAACATACACATATAAATGATACTTGTTTATACACAAATACAAATGATAAATTTGACATACAAATACTAACGATACTTTTGTATTGAATGATACATTACATATTTGTATATTTTAGACTCAAGCAAATACAATTAATTCATATACTTGCTTGTATACAAATACAAATGATAAATTGTACATATTCACGGTGAAACTATTCAAATACAAATAATAAATTTATTTAAAATATATAGTATAATACAAATAAATATAAAATATAAAAAATATATAAAATATAAAATACAATAACAACAACAACAAAAAATAAGAGGAAAAACAAAAGAAAATACCAAAAAAATGAAAAAGAAGGAGAAAAAATGACAAAAAAGAAAAATGAAATAAGAACGGAAAAAGAAAATACGAAAAAAAAGGCAGCAAAGAAAAAAGAAAAAAGAAAAAAAGGGAAAAGAAAAAAAAGGAAAAAAGGAAAAAAGAAAGAAAAAAAGAAAAAAAAGGAAAAGAAAAAAAGAAGAAAATAAACTGGAAAAGAAAAAAAGAAAGAAAGAGAAATAAAAGATAGAGAAATAGAGAAAATAAAGGAGAGAGACTATGGATTATATTTAATTAACAAGAGAGACTATGAATTGTAATTAATTGAAATTTAGGCTAAATAGGATAATTAAAAATTTATATTTGCTAAGCCAGATAGTTTTTCTTAGTATGTACATCCATTCTCATTTGCATGTTGTAAGTTAAAAGAGGAATCAATCTTTATATCCTCAAAATTGTTGAAGTTCAAAGCTACTTCAATGAATACAACCCAATCATGATACGTGTCTTTATATAATTTATTATTATTTTTTATTCTATTTTGATTGTTGCTTTAACTCAAAACAATTTTCAATTTGGTTGTCACATTAGGAATTCAAAATTAAAGTTGATAATTATTTTCAATTATATCCAATATTAAAATATTTTTTTTTTGCTACTATTCAATTCTCAAAAAGCATTTAATAAGTAGAGATAACTTAATAAAATATATCTTGTATGTGTTATTTTTATTAATGTTCGTGAAAAGAGCTAAAGTCATAAATGGGATGAAGGGGAGTATCACTTAATCATAGTAAATCAACAAAACATTTTCACCTTAATTTTTATCACTGACTATGATAAACTAATATAGTTTGGGTGTAAATACAGAGCCTCTGTATTTTTTTTCCTAACTATGATAAACTAATATTGTTTTTGAGAATTTTGAAAACATGAATTCTCCAAATTAAAAAGAATCAATACTAAAGTTGTTCACAAACATTGTTGGATAGAGAAAAAAAAAGAAAGAAGAAAAGAATAGCAAATACAAGCATACACCTTGTCCAAATTGCATATTAAATAGCCTTACTATAAGTGACAAAAGGGCGGGTTGAGCTTAATTTGAGCTGGTCAAGATGAATTAAGTTAGTAAATGAATAGGTTATTGATCCGCTCAAAAGTTATTTGGACTGAAATGGACTATAATGCGGGTCATAACCTAACCTGCCCAACTTTTACTAAGTCTTAATTGCTCTATTTGTTCTTTTATAATTTTTTTAGTACCTTATAAAATTAATATTTTTCATTATTCTGACTATATATAACTTATCAAATAAAATAATTTTTTTTTGAAATTACCTTTGACAAAGTTTTTTCAGCCCAAACTTTGATGAGCTAAAATAAGATGCACTAAAAGGACTATAATCAACCCAAACATAAACAGATTAGACGAATTATGATTTTATGGGCTAATTTTATCACCTCTAATCTTGCCTTCTTTCTCTAGTTATAAGCAATGTTTTAAAAGGCGGGGGAGTGAGGCGAGACGTTTTACATAGCACGGGGCGAAGCGTAAGCCCCGAGACATGGGGCGTAAGTCCCATGGATCTACGGGGTATACTCATGTCACATTGATCTACGGGGCGTATACTCATGTATTTTCATTTTCATAATTTTATTACTAAAAATATAACTAAAAGCAAAATTTTCAATGATTCTACAAATAATTCAAATAAATCACCAATAATATACAAAAAAAATATTATAATTATGATTTGAGAAAGGTAACAACACAAAATGATATAGTCGAGATAATCTCTAAAATCAAAATCAACATTCATCTCCATATCTACTAGTCGTTCCTACTATCAACTAATATTGCAATTATTACTCCCTCCGTTTCAAAAAGAATGACCTAGTTTAACTTGGCACGGAGTTTAAGAAATTAAAGAAGACTTTTGAATCTTGTGGTCCTAAATTAAAGTTATGGCAAATGTACCAAAATGCCCTTGAATCTTGTGGTCTTAAACATGCCATGTGTAAAGTTTGAATTAAAGTGTTGCCAAAAAAGGAAAGGGTCATTCTTTTTGAAACGGACTAAAAAGGAAAGTAGGTCATTCTTTTTGAAACGGAGGGAGTATTGTTTATACATTTCAAAAAAGGAGAATGATAAAAAGTGTAAGATTATTGACAAAAAATGAATAAAGTTACTTCAGAAACATAGTACTAGGGACTCTTTGTCCTATCAATTTCTTTTTGAAACTAGTAACTTGAAAAAACTCTGTTTTGTCAATTTTCAAACATAATTATCTAAAATTTATTTATGCTTGTGTCATTTTCTATGAAACTTGTTTTCTTTATTTACATATTTTAGAAAAAATCATCACAATATGATAACATAAGATATAAATATCATTACATCAATAATAAAAAATATAATTATAGCAAAAAATACTTTTAAAATAATAAAAACCAAATTTAACGCCCGGGCGTACGTTTTGATGCCTGGGACTTACGTTTTTACAGCTGGGGCTTACGCTCTATGGATCTACGTTTTTATTTGCTTCCCAGAGCGTATTTACTAAGCCCCGTCCTGGAAGTCGTCCTGGGACTCGCCCCGAAAACGCCTTTAAAACACTAGTTATAAGTACTTATATTATATAGTATCATGAATTAGTTTATGTCAAACATCTTTCTTAATAGGGGGTCTATATAGATAGGCAGCTTTCTCATTATAGCAAATTCATTCTATTACAAGGTTCCAATTAAGTACAAATTGAATATTCTTTTGCCCATTCTAGGCAACTTTAAAGGGAAGGGATTGCTTATTTTGGTGGTATCATCAACATGACCAAAAGACAAAGCTTGTAGAAAACAAATAAGTAAAGAGGAAGCATACAGAAAGTGAAGATCATTGGAGTAGCTTCAATGTTTTCTCCAGCTTTTCTAGCTCATTTATACCTTTTTGGTTCCCTCTGTAAATAATAAATATTAAATTTGGCTTTGGATTTGAGTTGAATCTTCAAGGAAAAAAAGAATTTCTTTTTTTTCTATATCCACTAATTGGTGGTTTTGATATGCTTATAAGAATATTGAAAATGATCAATTTCAGAAAATCTATGAGGACCCATTAGGATTGATTTGTTTCAAAGTTTTTGAAGGATTTAGAAGTAGTAAATTTGACTACTTATATAATAGAAACTGTTTAAATATGTGTTTTCAAATCATCTGCAGAAAATGGTTTATGGGATTATTTATTTTACGGGAAATTTTGCACAAAATTAATAAATTTGACTAATTTTCTTTTCCTTAACTTGAAAGTTAAATTTCACCCACTAAAGCTCATACTCATATTAAGTTTTATTAACAGGATTAATATTCGGTTGATTTTATTTTAGAAATTTTAAAATAAACTTAAAACATTGTTTTTGCAAAAACAGTGGCATTTGAAACAAATTCGAAAATTTCTATTTAAACACCTTCTTTTGTGAACTAAGGGATCGATCTGATTTTGTAAATAAGAAAGGAAGTCATTTTCTTAGTACGTAATGTAAATTATTGGAAGGTGCAGTATGTCACAATGAAACTACTACAACAACAATAACATATTTCCCTAGTGAATCCCTATCTTTGTGGACAGAAAGGTTGTTTCTGATAGACCCTCCGCTAAAAAAAAAGTTAATGAAGCAGAATTACAAGACTACCATAACAGCAAAATAGAAATATAAAGCAAATGAGACGGAAGTCATTTTCTATTTAAACATCTTAGCGTCTTTTGTGAACTAAGGGATCGATCCGATTTTGTAAATAGAAAGGAAGTCATTTTCTTACTACTTAATTTAAATTATTGGAAGGTTCAATGTGTCACATATGCAGTGGCGTTTCAATCATATTGGGGACCTAAGACGAAACTCTAGTGAGGGGCCTTATCTTAATTTATTTATATATATTTCTTTGTTTAAAAATTATTTTTCTAGCTTTTTGAGATGCAAAACTACTACTAATTTTTTTATAGTCAATACTTTCTAATAATTCTTTTTCAATTGACAATTTAGCTAATCCCTTCAATCTCTTTTGAGACATTGTTGATCTTAGTTAATATTTTCTAATAATTCTTTTTCAATTGACAATATAGCTAATCCATTCAATCTCTCTTGAGACATTGTTGATCTTAGGTAAGACTATCAATTTTAATTTTGAAAATCTTCTTTTGGTTGAGGCAACTGTAACAAGAACTGTTAGCATTATGCTATAAGCAATATAGGCATTAGGAAATGAATCAATTCATTTTATCGATCTGTCTCTATATATCAATCACATTATTATCTTCCACTTTCACTATTTCCCTTAATTAACACATTCGATTTAGAAAATAAGTCTAAACCATCAATGTCAGAGTGACTATTATGCATTAGGGAATATTCGAGATTAAGACAATGTTTCTTTCAATTAATTCTTCTATTTTCCATGCCCCAAATAGTCACATCATAATAATAATGAGGTGTTCCTTTTTTTTTTTATCCTAAAGAAAATTCCTATATAAAACTCTATTTAGATTTTCATTGTTTTTCCAAAAAATATGAGATGTTTTTTTATGCTAATAAAAGATTGCAATAATATATATATATTGTCAAGAACAGTAGAAAATTCACTACTAAAAAAACCAGAAAAAGCGACCACAAAAAAGCGACCACAAGTTGTGGTCGCACAAAAACCGACCACATGTGGTCGGTTTTTCATTAAATTTATTTTAAAAATTTTTTTAATCAAACACCGACCACAAGTGGTCGGTTTTTATATTTTAAAATTGCAGGAAAATATAATTCCTTAAAACCGACCACTTGTGGTCGGTAATAACAATAAATAAATAAAATTATTATTTAAAAATTCTTTTTAATTTTTTATACAAAATATATTTAATTTTTGTGAAAATTATTTTACAAAAAGCGACCATTTGTGGTCGGTTTATTTTTAAATAATAATAAAAATTAATTAATGTTAAAAAATCTACCACTAGTGGTCGGTTTCTGTAAAATGAATTAAGAAAAACCTACCACTTGTGGTTGGATTTTATAAAAAATACTAAAAATAAATTAAGAAATATTAAATAAAATTAATAAATAACATAAAAAACAATCTTTATTTTTTACGTACGTTTCAATCAAATAAATATATTTTCCATCGAGTATATATATATATATATATTGCGTGTAGTTATTTACGTAGTAGTCAAAAGCTAATTGAATATATACAAGTATATTGAATACGTTGATATCTTGAGGTAATTATAATATATTATTGGAGTTATAATAATGTAAGGTAAATAATCGATAATTCATTAGAGTATAAGGAATACGTTGTATTATGGGGTAATATACTCGTGCATGTGATCTATATGTATATTTCTTGTAGTGATGTATGTAGTAGTCAAAAGCTAACTGAATCTTTCTAAGTATATTGAATACGATGATATCATATGACCAAGGTAATAATATAATGTTGAACTTATAATAACGTAAGCTAAACTAACCGATAATTCATCAGAGTATATATGAAATACGTTGTATTACGGAGTAATATACTCGTGTATGTGATGTATATATATAGTATGTATTTAGAACCTGATAGTCGATAGAGTGTGTGTGTATATATGTATATCTCGTGTATTGATATACACAGTAGTCAAAAGCAATTTAAGTGAATCTATCCAAGTATTTTGAATAACACGTTGATATCACAAGATCAGTGATCAAGTCGGTTGTTTGAGAAACAGACCGAATCAACACCAGGATGATGCCAATGAGCCATATCTGCAACCAATATCAATCTTCAATCGATCAGGTAGTAGGGAAAAAAGAGCAAATTTCGCCGACTTACAGCCACAGAGCACAAATCAGCAACATTGTATGTCTTGCTGAATTGCCCGAAAGTTGAGCCCTTTTTAAAGTAAGGATATTAAATATTTACATATCAAATTTAATTACTCGTTTCACTAAGGAAACTAATTGTGTTTGTATTGTGAATCTTCAATTCATTTAATGCTCAATTCCACCCAAATCAAGTGTATGAGTCATTTGCAACATGGTATACATATCAGGTATGTAATCGTAATAATAAAACAACAAATTTAAAGCATTTACGCATTCTCTACTAACCAAAATATATACATACATATAGGTATTTCATTCACCAAATGCGGCCACATATAATCAATTCTTGAAGGATATTGCTTTTGGACCAGTTGAAGCTAGTTCAATGTCCCATTATACAGTTAATGGGTTTAAATTTTCCACCGAGGAACACTCCAAAACAAGAAAAACAAATAATAGTGGTGTTTGGGTTAAGGGTGATGATGATGTTGATTACTTTGGCGTCATACAAGAGATTTTAGATATGGAGTATGGTGGTTATCCTGTTAAAAAGATAGTACTCTTTCGATGTAAGTGGTTCGATCCAAGCATAATAGGCACAAGAGTACTTAAGGAGCATAACATCATTGAAGTCAAACACACTAGGACGTATCCTGCTTACGGTCCTTTTTTTCTCGCACAAAATGCTAAACAAGTGTACTATGCTCCTTATCCATTGCGTAGGGACAAGTCTGATTGGTGGGCTGTAATCAAAACCAAGCCTATGGGGCGGGTTGAAGTTGAGAATGTTTTGGAGACTGCATATCAAAATGAAATGCAGACTGATCATCAATTAGTGGACACTTACTTAGTGGATAGTTTGAGCCATCCGAAACATATTTACGAAAAAGTTAGTCCAGAAGAGGCTGAATGGGTAGAAAAGGAGGAAACTTCCGAAGAGGGTGAATGGTTTAGTGGAGAATCGTTTGGAGAGGACAATTATTGATGTCTGCATGCTTTGGTACTTACCTTTTATGTTTTTTTTTTTTGGAAGTTTGTTGTGTAATAGCCTAAGTAAGATCTGCAAATGAATCAAACTCTTTTACCTATTGAAATTTTTGCTTGAATTTATGAAATGTTTAATTTGATATTGAAAAAGAATTGGTATTCTGTGTTTAAGTGTTGTTTAGTTTACTTATTAATTGATTGATTAATGAATTTCATAATCTTAACAAAATGATATTTGACCAACTGTTTTGTCTTTAAATAATTTAGATGGTAGGTAAGGGTGACAAGGGTAAGCAAATACTTGACACTAGTAAACCAAAACAGAAAAGGGTACCGCCACCTTATAGACGACCCACAGGAATTCATATATCTGAGGGTCGATCAGATGACATTCCGGCACGACCCTCTCATTCTAGGTCGTCCCATCATTCATATAGTGCTCCTACGCATGTGGGTCCACTACATGGCTCTACTGAGACTCAGCATGCCCCCATCGCTATGCCACCACCTTCACAGTACTACCAGACGATCGATGGTACTTATACTCAACTACCATCTCCTGTGCTACCTTCTGCTACCAGTCAGCCAGGGACTCATAGTGGTTCTACTGGATCGATTGGGCAGACCGATCTTCGTCTGAGAGACACCACCCCCGATACTTCAGGTACACCACGACAGCGCACTTAGGAGCACCGACTCCATATTCAGGACAGAGAGATGCTAGTCGGCGGGAGTACATTATACCATATGGAAAAAGGTATAATTTCAATATATAACAATTCTATTTATTTTTCAATTACTATATTATGCTCTATGATATTAATGTTTGATCTTGTATTGCAGGTTTAAGCCGGATGATAGAATTGCCAAAATTGTCCGCAAATGCATTCGTCGCAACTACAAAGGTTATTGGACAAGTTGGCGAAAGGTTCCACAATTGTATCGAGAGAAAATGTTCGAAGAATTTCAGGTAAGTTAGAATTTCTCACCAAACTTTTTAATTTTTGGTTGATGCCTTCTTATTTAAATTAGTCTAGTGATACATATTTGATGCTTTTAATTGTTAGATCCTGTTTATTTTAGATGTTTAAGTACTTTAGGGAATTAAACTTTTTTAATATAGACTTGTAATAACTAATAACGAGTACTGTTATTTTTATTGTAGAAGTATTTCTGGTATGATCTAGCGGACTATAAGGAGGAATTTTTTTAGGAGAGCCAGACGTAGACTTACTGGTCTATTGAATTATGCAAGAAAAAAAAGAAAATGCCAAAGTTTATTGGGGCGGATATGTGGCAAGATTTCCTTCGCTATTGGAATAGCGAAGAATTTAAGAAGTTGAGTGAAAAAGGAAAGAAAGCCAGAGCGTCTACGAAGGGTGGCTCTCTACACACTGCGGGAGGTGTCAGTCAGATTGTTGTGGAGAGTAAAATGGTACGTAACTTTTATCAATTTAAATGATTATTTCTATTTCAAATATTTTTACTTTTTGAAGATTAATAATTTTTTTGAATGCAGGAAAAAAAGTTGGGTAGAAAGGTATCTCAGGGTGAGTTATTTGCGCATACTCACATAAAAAAGAAAAAGAACCCTACAGATGAAGATAGATGGGTTGAGCCACGTGCTAAAGAAACCCATGTAAGAACTATATTCATACTTATAAATTTTTATTACTAAATTTGATAATATTTAAGTTTGAATAGTTTAGTATCTTTTTATTACTAATGTTTCACTTTACTTTAAATATAGGACAACTATACACGGAGGATTAATGAGTTATATGCGACTCAATCTCCAGAAAGTCAGGGTAAACCACTACCACAAGAAGTAGAGGAGAAGCACTGGCTAGAGTGTGCGGGTTCACCTGTTAGGGGTAATGTCTACGGCTATTCGAGAAAATGTTTTACGGAGAACATTACCTCTTCGGATTGTGGATCCTCCTCTACCCCACTAGTTGATAGAGAAACCGTTATTTTGTTACAAAATACGGTTGCTCAACTCACTAGTCAAATGGCTGCAGAGGCTGAGAGGACGAGGAAGAGAGAGGAGGATATGGCTATGCAAATGAAAATGTTGCAGGAGCAGATTAATAGTTTTCGTCAAGCTCCACAGATACTTCCTCCGTGTCCCAGTGATGCACCTCGGGCTGCGAGAGGCCTAAGCTCACTTGATGATTACACTACAGAGGAGGAGGATGATTTTGATGATGATGATGAAGGTGAGGATGAGGATGACTTTTAGTTTATTTTTGATTTGTAAACTTTGATGTTTATATGTTTTGATTTTGATATTTGAATGTTTAAAGGGATGTTTTAATGTTTCTAAATTGGTGGGTTGTATTGAGATGATTAAATATTTTTGAATTGGTGGGCTGTGGAAATGCAGCATATATTCTGTAATTTTTTTTTAAAAAATTCCAGAAAAAACTACCACAAGTGGTCTGTTTTTCTGGAAACTTGTAAAAAAACCGACCACTAGTGGTCGGTTTTTGTGGAAATTTGCAAAAATACCGACCACAAGTGGTCGATTTTGGTAAAATTATCAGAAAAAGTGGTCGGTTTATAAATAAAAAAATTATTTAAACATTTTTTTTTAAATTAAAATTCTTTTTAAAACAAAAAACGACCACATGTGGTCGGTTTTCTAAAAATTATTATTAAATTTTTTTTTTTACAAAAACCGACCACAATATGTGGTCGAAAAATTTTAATAAATTTTTTTAAATATAAAAAGAATTTTAATAAAATTTTTTATTTAAAATATAATTAATATCAATTTATAAATAAATGATTTTTTTTTGGAAAAACTGACCACATGTGGTCGCTTTTGGAAAAGCTTACACTATTTTACCGACCACACGTTGTGGTCGATTTTTTGGTCGAAAATACAGGAAAACCGACCACTTGTGGTCGCTTTTTGTGGTCGATTTTCCTGTTTATTTTAGTAGTGAAAGAGGAATAAGATATGCCTCATCATCTGGATCTCCTCAATAGATGGAATATTCCCCAAGATCCAACCCAAGGTTATATACCAGATGGGTACTTTTGAAAAATTCGGTTTAAAATAAATTGTTAAGACAACCGAAGAAGCTTTAAAAGTCGATAGTGATCATGCTACCAATAGATTACTATCTGATAATAATTTGGCTCCTTATAGGGAAACCCATAAATTTATGTATATTAGGTTAATCCAAGTCGCCTTTAAGCCACTTACTTTGAGAGACTTACCCAAAAGCTTTATAGCAGCTTTAAGGGATGGTAGAAACCAGATTTGGAGGAAATCCCTCATAGGGACAATTCAGATCAGTTTAGCCTATGGGCCAGTTTATTTTAATGCATAGCCTAATTTGCAGATTTCATTAAATGATGATAATTCATTAAATGCTTTAATGTTAAACATTAAATTGCATGGTTATGGCTATGCACCAAGTACTGAAGTCATGTGTATCTGTTATATGATTTATAATAAACCTTTATATACCTTAAATTCTATGTGCAAAATTATGGATTTTAACAATGAAACTATTTTAATAGAGACTAATTTTGGTAAATCTAAAGTTACCACCCGAACACCTATTAAATGGGATGAAATTAACTTCCCAAGAGAGTGAGTCATTAAGGAGGCTCCTCCTCCAAGAGCTAGTTCTAACAGTGAAATCACTAAAGTTGAACAGGCTCCGGATGGTACTGTAAAAATTAGATTTACAGATTCGACTTTTGATACTGATAATATCAGAATGTTGTACAAAATAAATAGATCTAATTCATTAACTAGATATATTCCTTCTTATATATCTCCTGTTGATTATATCATTGATTATCCTTCAAGAGCTTCGATTTCTCAAATTAGAGAAGAAAATAGGGTAAATAATATTTTGATTGGGAAATATAATATCACGGTCAATGAAGAGGATCCTACAGCCTCTGAAATAAATTTTCCAACTGGTTTAAATGACTAGTAAAAAAATTAATTTTAGATCGGGTTCACCAGCAAGGAAAATTTTTTCTGAAGAGTTTAAATTACCCAGATGGAAAAGTTTCAGAAATTGGTTTTTTGACAATTTTGACAAAAAAGAAAGGAATCACTTTCAAAATAAATTTTATAAAGATCTTTCAGACTTTAATAAAGTCATCTCATTTGTCCCTTGGTTTATGGCCAAGTACGTAGACAAATATATTTCAGTACTGGAGAAGGAGTATAGGCTTAGTAGTATTGAAACTACAAGATCCGTACTTCCTCCCCAACAATCTTTTCAAATAAAAAAAGATGACAAAATTGTCTATTTTTCAGCTTTCTCGAAATTACTTGAAGATGATACTGCTTCAATTATTGCTAAACATGTTAATATCATGCTTAAACAGTAGAATTATGCTAATCTTTATATGAGCGTATTGGGAGAGCATATTATCTCTCTTCATGAGAAGATTGATAGGATTTTTAAGAGTATCCAGGGCACTAGAAAAGAAAAGAACCCCGAAGTAATTATGGCTTCGCCCAGTATTCAACCTCATCCTGATATCAGGAATTTTAGGTTGAAAAATATTTCTGAGTTAGAAAAAGTCAAAGAAGCTAAGTTTAAAGACCTTAAGGTTACCCCTTTGACCAATGACTTTATCCTTCATAAGGGAGAGACTTCAGATAAAGTTAATAAGATGTTCGAAAAATTTGCTCGTAGACCTGTTCAAAGACAGTATTATTATCCTAGGCCTACTCCGCAGGATGTTCTAATAGAAGAACAAGAGTATGCTGTAACTAATATTTATAATGAAAATCATATCTATGAATGGAATATAGATGGTTTTACAGAAAGACAAATCTATACGCTGATTCATAGAATGATGATATACAATACTATCTATAAGCAGTGCAACAATGGAGATAAAAGCATTGCTGAAATGATTATAGCTGATTTTACTGGCCAGTTGAAAGGTTGATGGGATAATTTATCTCACTAAGGAACAAAGAGGAATAATCCTCACCAACATTAAGCAAGAGAGTGGAGTGATTAGCAAAAATGCGATTTACACTCTTATAGTTAACATTATAGAACATTTTTCAGGGAGATGGTCGGATGATAGTGAAACTACTAGAACCCTTCTGCAAAATTTGAGATGTAAGACTCTCTCATATTTTAGATGGTATAAAGACATCTTTTTGTCCAGAGTTATGAAATTACCAGAGTGTAATAGCTCTCATTGGAAATTCAAATTTATAAATGGTTTACCATTACTCTTTGCTGAAAGAGTTAGGAAAACTCTAAGAGCAGGAGAAAATGTTATTGCGTATGATAATTTTTCATATGGGAAATTAATCAATATCTGCACTCAAGAAGGTCTATCCTTATATAATGAGATCAAGCTGAATCAGTAGATCAAGAAGCAGAGTCTTAATGAAAGATATCGAGTGGGTGATTTTTTGTGAACAATTTGGAATGGATATTTCAAAAGGAACCCACAAGAAGTCCAAAGACTCCAAGAGGAAGAAACATTCCTCAAAAAGAGATTTTAATCCTGATAAATTTTATAAGCGTCAGGAAAAAGGACTAAAAGAAAGAAAGCCTTTAATAAGAGAAAAGAAATGGTCAAATCCTCTGATAAGCCTAATGCTTGTTACAGATGTGGTAGAGTTGGTCATTATGTCAAAGATTGTAAGATGAAGGAGAAGATAAAACTCCTAGATATTGATTATAAAATAAAAGATTCTTTATCTAAGATTCTTCTTAATTCCTCTCCGGAAAATAGTCTGGCACAGAGTGAGTATGAAGATTCTTCTACAGAAGAAAAATTAAGGGCTCTCAGAGAACTAAAATTTCTCTAGGATGATGATTATATCTCATCCTCTTCAGAAGAAGATTGTCTTCCATGTCAATCAGGCCAACCGTGTGAATATAAAGAAACAAATAATTTTATGAAATTTATTCTCAATTCAAGAATCTTAATATCAAGGTTCTTAAGAATGAAAAATTGATAGAGCTCCTGAAAGTCATCAAAGATTCTGAAATCAGGTCACAGATCATAGATAAAATGGAAGGTTCAGATATAGGAACTCGGACCCAAGATATCCGAGGAGGAACCTATTCTATGGTAGAAGTCAAATAGATGTTAAGGGATAGACATCAGGCGGAATATACTCTGACTATCCTTCAGGATTTGATTAAAGAGGTTAATAACCTCAAGATTGAGATTGAATATCTCAAACAAAATAATAAGGTCATGGATGAAAAGATCTTGAGTCTGGAAATGTATCATATAAATGAGGGCAGAAGTCAAGATCTGAATACAGATTTTCAAAATCAGCTTGAAGCTCTTATTGATGAAGCTAAAACCTCGAAGACAAAGAAATTATTTTTGGGATCCTTAAAGAAAAAAGAAAAAGAAGAATTTCTTCAAGTTCTGGAGTTAATAACTTCACAAAAGTTTTATAGAAAAATTACTCTTCTAATTGATTACAATTTTAAGAAAGATTTTACTGCCCTAGTAGATAGCGGAGCAGATTTAAATTGTATAAAAAAAAGACTAATACCTTTAAGATATTTTCATAAAACAACTCATAGTTTCCGTAATGCTAGCGGAAGTAAAATGAAAATTGACTTTAAATTACCAAAAGCATATATTTGTAATAACAAAGTTTGTATGCCTGAGACCTTTGATTTGGTGAAAGATATTTCAGATGAAATTATCTTAGACGTACCATTCTTCATGCATATTTTTCCTATTACTAGATGGGATACCACTGGTATTATGTAAACATATGATAATAAGAAAATTCGGTTGGATTTTATAACTCAACCTTTTGACAGAATTTTGAATCAAATAAAAGATAAAATCTTGTCAAAAATTAGACAAGCAGATTTCATAAAAATGAAATAAATTGTTTATCCATAGAAAATACTTTACAAACTCCTAAACTAAAGGAGAAAATTGATCTGTTGCAAAAATAATTTACTCAATAAATATGCGGAGACCATCCAAATATTTTTTGGGAAAGGAAAAAACATGTGGTAAATCTACCATATGAAGAAGATTTTCTAGAGGATAATATCCCTACTAAGGCTAGGCCTTGTCAAATGAATTCAGAATATTTGCAACTTTCAAAAATGAGATTAATTCTCTTTTAAGTAAAGGTTTAATAAGACCTTCAAAATCTCCTTGGTCTTGCACTGTTTTTTATGTTAACAAGCATGCAGAACAAGAACGAGGAATTCACTGACTTGTAATTAATTACAAGCCCCTTAATAAGGTTTTAAAATGGATACACTATCCAATCCCTAATAAAAAAGATTTATTGGATAGACTCCATGATTCAATTATATTTTCTAAATTTGATTTAAAATCAGGTTATTGGAAAATTCATATCAAAGAGCAGGACAAATATAAAAGTGCTTTTAATGTGTCAGTGGGGCAATTCAAATGGAATGTTATGCCTTTTGGATTAAAAAATGTTCCTTCTGAATTTTAGAAAATTATGAATGATATTTTCATGTCTTATAGTAATTTTATAATTGTGTATATTGATGATATATTAGTATACTCAAAAACAATTGAAATACATTTTAAACATTTGATTTATTTAAAAAGATTATTATCCAAAATGGTTTGGTGATATCTAAACCAAAGATGTTTTTATTCCAAACAAAAATCCGATTTTTGGGACACTTTATTGAAAAAGGAAAAATCATTCCTATTAATAGGAGTATTGAGTATGCTTCAAAATTTCTTAATGTGATTACTGATAAAACTTAACTTCAAAGATTTTTGGAAAGTTTGAATTATATTTCTCCTTTTATTAAAAATTTGGTAAAAGACACAACTATATTATATGACAGGGTAAAGAAAAATCCTACAGCCTGGACCGATGATCATACTCTAGAAGTCAAAAATATTAAGACCAAAGTTAATAACTTCACATGCCTTACTTTAGCTATTCCGAACTGGACTAAAATAGTTCAAACTGATGCTTCAGATATTAGTTATGGAGGAATCTTACTACAGTATTCCCCAGATGATAAGAAATAAGAATATCTTGTTCAATTTTATTCTGGTAAATGGACTAATAGTCAAAAGAATTATGCTACTGTGGATAAGAAAATCCTTGCTATAGTAAAGAGTGATATTAAATTTCAAGGTGATTTATATAATCAAAAGTTCTTCATAAGGACTGACTGTCAAGCAGCAAACTTTATCTTTAATAAAGATATTAAACATGATGTTTCTAAACAAATGTTTGCAAGATGACAGGCGCTATTAGCCCCATTTGATTTTGAAATACAATATTTGAAAGGATCGACTAATAGTCTTCCTGATTTTCTCACAAGAGAACATTTGAGTTAATAACTCTTCTTTACTTGTAGCAGGATGATACTAGGGGTCAGACTGACCTATTCACCCACCTCTAATAGAGGAAGGGGACGTGGACAGGGAAGAGGCAGAGGTAATATCCTCGCTCAAATAAGAAATCAGAAGCTAATAGCTTCTAATATTGCAAGCACCTCTGATCTTAATACAGATCATCCTATGTATAAGGAATTTATGGATTTTATGAAATCCAAAAAAGAAAAGGAAGGTAATATGCCTCCATCCTACTCTTCAGTACTTGCCAGTAATGAAAACAACGAGGTTTATGAATTGAAAGAAAAAAAAGAAGTTATACTTCTTTTAGAACATTCGGATTTGAAATGGAAAAATGATCCCTGGAAAATAATGACCAGGTATTTCAATACAACATTATATGCTGCTCCTACATATAAATATAGGAGACATTATGAGATCATACTCTCAGATACTGAATCCGCTGAATTCCAGCACTTTTATTCTACTAATAGTAGAACCGCATATAATTTTTCAAAAATTATTATCAAAAAGATTTTGGCTCCAGAAAATTGGGGTTTAAATACTTTTCATGAAAGGGAATATACTCACCCAGATAATAAAGTCTCGATTAAATATAATTATTAGGACTATCTGGATAGTTTTAATAAAGTGCTTTTATATGAGAATTTGCACATGAAATATTCTTGATTTATCAAAATTTGCAGCCAAGTTTTTTCACAAATTGTACCAGTATGGTTTTGCAAATGGCGGACATTATATGGTCCAACAATTAATAATTTACCAGATTCTTATAAAAATCTTTATACTCAATGGGTTGATGTTTCTCCAAAATTACTGGAGTTACAAAAAGAAAATATTTTCTTTGAAGAAATATTAGCCATGTATTTTTTCATTGAATTTTCTATACCATGGATAATGAAATGGTCTGTGGAAGTTGATACTACAACAGAATTTTCATCTGAAATATCTTTCACCAAAACGAAGGTCTCAGGCATACAAACTTTGTTATTACAAATATATGCTTTTGGTGATTTAAAGTCAATTTTCATTTTACTTCCGTTAGCATTACGGAGACTATGAGTTATTTTATGAAAATATCTGAAAGGTATTAGTCCTTCCTTTATACAATTTAAATCTACTCCGCTATCTACTAGGGCAGTAAATTCTTTCTTAAACACTTGCCAAAAGAATGGCGTTTAGGGTCGTTATATACATGAAAATATGGGGAATCCATTATTTTGAGGCCCAAGGCAATCACCTTAGTGGCTTAATAGACGAGGCATCCCTCTGCACATATGTTAGACCAAATTGTTAGAGGATTAGCAATTGGGGTTGTCAATTGCATGATTAGGATTACATTACATTGTGTGTGTTAATTGGCGTGCGTGCCTTTTCTTGTTGCCGTAGCCTACGCCTTTAGTTTCAAACTTGTCTATTTCACATGCCAACACTCGTCCGCCCCCCCTCCCCCCATGTCACATTTTATGCACCACAAAATAAAATAGAATTAGTTAAAAACTTTGCCGCTGATATGTTCCTAGCTAGCACATTAATTTTCAAATTTTATCTCATGAAAAAATTTTAAAGTTCTGAAAGAGAATACCACAGTAACTTCCACAACGTGATTTCCTTATTAAGTTCTGAAGGAACTCTTTCTTCCTTTCTAGTTTAAAAACTCAATAACGTATAATAAACAAATCTAGAACTACATTAAGTGCTCAAATATATGATCACTGAAGTACTTGATCAAATCATATTCATGTTTAAGAGTTTTGTTCAGGGGGAGATTTTCACTCACAATAATTTTATGTTTTTGATTAGTTTACAATATGTAGGTCAATTGACCAAAGCTATTAATAATATTCTTTTTTAGTATGCTTTTCTTTTCTTCTGAATTATCGTCTCTATGGTTTGCAACTATTAGCTTCCGCATGACGCCCTCTTGATTTCGAACCCAACAATTGGTATCAGAGCCTATGGTTTGAAGGTCCAATTATTTGGTGAAACTAGATTAAAGACAAGTTTAAAGCGGTTTCAAATCAAGCTGCAATCAATTTGATGACAATGAAGATTTTTGTCCAACTACATATGGAAAAGAAGTTTCAACCATATTTTCAAACATTCATGCTACTGCATTTTTAAAAAATAAAATAAAATATTAATTTTTAACCCATTTTTAACCATAATATTTTAAACCATAACTTTAACCATGACAAACAGCAGTGATGAAGACTATGTGAAGAACGAAGATCATGCATGCGACATGAAGAAGACGGATTATTTTGCCAGAAAATCAAGCCAAAAAGGGGAGATTTGTTAGGGTTTTTGCCCTGATTTTCTTACTAAATTTAAGTTTTACTTTTCTTGGAAGGAAAATAAAAGTAATACCATAATTACTTTTACTTTTCCTAAAAAGAAAATATAAAACTCTTCATATTTAGCTAACCTATTTCTTGAAGGAAAGGTTTTGGAACTCTATAAATAGAAGACCCCTCTTCTCATATCATAACACAATAACATCCACAATGTAGTTCTTAAAGAGTCTTGTTTATGGGGAGATTTCTCCCAATAGGATTTATGTTTTTTAATATTAGTTTTTAATATGTAGGTTGTTTGACCAAAAAATATCAATAGTATGTTTT
The DNA here is from genome assembly GCA_031232105.1 of Capsicum rhomboideum. Classification (NCBI taxonomy): domain Eukaryota; kingdom Viridiplantae; phylum Streptophyta; class Magnoliopsida; order Solanales; family Solanaceae; genus Capsicum; species Capsicum rhomboideum. Next base: position 95,294,725 of record CP124708.1, on the reverse strand, counting down.
AGTAAGTTTTTTGTGTCATCTGATTTATCGTCACCAAGGTTTGCAACTAATAGCTTCCGCATGACGCCCTCTCGATTTTGAACTCAACATATCTCTCCTTCTGAATAGGAGTATCATTTTTCTATTGAACACTACCTACGGGATAGTTTTCCACTCCCATCTACGTACGCAATGATACTACAAACATATCTAGTATAATTCAACAAGTGGAGTCCGGCAAAAATAGAATGTACAGAGGTTGTTTAGATAGACCATCGACTCAAATAAATATTAATGAAACAGGATAACAAGAATACAACGATAGCAAAATAGAAAAATTTAAAGTAAGTGAGGCTAACATACACAATGATGTTTGACAAAATTTACTGTGTCTAACATTTAAATATATGTGAGTAAGAAAAAAAGTTATGATAGCACATTCAGAAAAAGAGCAAAATTCAATGACTAAGAAAAAAATGTTATATAGCAAATTAAAAAAAGGAAAGAAATTCACTAATTGTAAATGCTGAATTTGCAAATTAATTGTGATCTAGCTACCACACCTAAGCCATGCTAGATTTATTTTAATTCTTTTAATTCAACTTTTTAATTTATACTTTATATTTTCACTTCTTCATTTTTATTTTCATTTTTCTCCTTCCTTTCCTCCTTCCCCACCTCCATGAGGAAGAAATCAAAAAGTGGGGTCTAAACATTAAATAATTAATTAGTTGAACATTTTCTTTCTTGTTTTCCTCATGAGGTTCTCTCTTCATGTCTTGCATAATATTATCACGCTTACGTAAACCACAATTCACATTTCCTTCTCCTTGATTCTTTTTTTATGCATAAGCAAAGGAGTTAGTATTAATTATTAATATTGTGATTATTCCAACTAATATTGTTCTTTTTACTAACATAATAATCATTGCAACGTGTCAGAAAACAATAGCTCAAAGGGCCCATAAATAAATAAGTGAAACACATGAATGATTTATTAATATATTAAAAAAGGAGGAAAAAGAAGCTAAAGTGAACAGTGATTGCTTTTAAGTTCATTTTTGACAATATAAAACTTTTCGTGCACAATCAAGATTTGGCAAACCGTGAACAAATCTACAAAAAACCCACTTCCTTTTCTTCATTCCTCTTTTTCCTCTATGAGCATGAGGAAAATAACGTGAAATCATGAAGGTGGGTTTAGAATTATAACATAAAATTTTATTTCATTTCAAAAAAGTTATTCAATATCTATGCTGGTGAAAAATATCAGATACTCAATGCAATAAGAGGTGATCACAAATTGGTTCAAATACCATCATAATTAAAAAATTATTATTTAAATCGGGTAATTTAGAAAAAGAAAAGCTTTCTCGATGGCTCTCTCTCGGTGCATGTTAGCCTAAACGTGTCCCTACCATGGAAAGGAGGGCTCGAGATCCATCTGCGAAGGCTCTCAAGGCGAAGGAAGCTCAGACTAGTCTCACAGCAGCTCAACGTGGAGCACAATCCACTAACTCTACTCTAACCAAATCGCTGGTCAATGAAACAGTAACCCCAACGACCATAAAGAGAGGTCAAGCTCTGTAGTCAGTTCTGAAAGGGAAAGCAACAAGTACGACTTCAACATTGGATACTAGAGCTATGAATTGAAAATCAATGGAAGGAAACGCTATAGTTGAACAAAATCATTCCAGAAAAATTGGGAAGGGATTTTAGCAGATTATACTGCGAAACTGAACTATCCCAGCACCAGTAAGCTCGCTTGGGCAGAGAAAGTAGATGAGATGCTGGAACTACTATTGAAGAAGAGCTCGATATGGGATTTGTTTTTGATATTGGCAAAGTGGTAAACGCTGGGTTCAAGCTGGAGTATGTATCTCCATTAATCCAAGGTGAGTCATCCTATGTTGAAATTGGACTTGAGGATATCAGTACAGAGGTAGAATATTGGAGGAATTTAGTAGTTTGTTATATGTTGAGTGCCCATCCCCCATTTGAAGTAACTAAGGGGTACATACAAAGAATTTGGGCTAAGTATGGGCTAAATAGGATAGTTATGTTGAAAAATAGAGTTATATAAGTAAGATTTGATATAACAGTAGGGAAAAATGACGTAATCCATGCTAGGATATACCAGTTTGATCGAAAACCTTTAATAGTAAAGTCATGGACCCTAGATATGGACTTTTCTTGGAAGGAGCTACACACAGTTCCAATCTGGAGAACGTTCCCAGGGATGGATTTCAGATATAGGAGTCCCAAAGGACTTAGTAAGCTTGGTAGCTTGATTGGGAAACCCCTAATGGTTGATCAAAACACATAGAAGAAAACAAGCCTAAATTTTGCAAGGCTAATGGACGTGGAGGTTGAAATGGATGTTAGACTACCATAGAGTATCAATTTTAAGAATAAAAAGGGAATACTAGTTTAGCATAAGGTGACCTATGAATGAAGGCCTACCTTATGCAAGTATTGTAAGAAGTATGAGCACTCAGAGGATGTGTGTAGAAAGAAGGTGATGCTAAAAGGCAAACCTAAACTAACTATTGCAGAATCTGCAGAAGAAAGTGGGTTGCTTGTTGAGAAACTGCTTAGGGAGCATATTCAAACTGCTGATGTCTCACAGAAAAATAGGAATGATCGAACCAGAATACATAATTTTGGCTCTATGCGGATGACAAGATCTCAATTGGCTAACCAGAAGATAGTAGATACAGAGGTATGGATCACACCAAGAAAAGTTGCCCACCTAAATAAACATAAGGAGGCCGATAATATTTTCCTCTAATGTATAGAGATAAAAATAAGGAGAGCAACCTCATCCTAGCATTGGAAATGGATAACATTCTACGTAGGAACCTAAGAGGCCTGAATGAGCCTAATATGCAGAGTGAGGTTAAAATCCTTTGCAATGTAGAAAAGGTTGGTATTGTAGGCATAATAGAAACAAAAATAAAAAGGAACAAAATAGATCAGATTGCTGAGAGTATATTTGGAGGGTGGAAAAGCATTAACAACTTAGACTACCACTATAATGGAAGAATCATGATAAGTTGGAGGTCATATTATTACAAAGTAACACCAGTGTATATGTCAGCTTAAACTATAACCTCTGAGGTACAGTATATACTTTAGAAACTAGCATTTTTAATGACTTTTGTCTATGCTTTCAATACAAAGGAGGAAAGGAAATATTTATGGTCAACTATACTGGCTATGCATAGTAGCTAAGGAAAATCATAATTGTTGCTTGGAGATTTTAATTCTATAATACACTTAGAGAATAGGATTGGGGGTACTCATGTCTCCCAGACTAAGGTAGTATACTTTGTAACATGTGTAGAAGAATGTCGATTGATTGAACTCCCTCACCATGGGAATCAGTAAACTTGGAGTGATAAGGGGAATGATGAAAGAATTTACTCAAAGACTGACTGGGCTTTGATAAATGATGAATGGTTGAATAACATAACTGCTAGTAAGATCATTTTCTTAACAGATGGTATAAGTGACCATTTCCCTATCAAGGTGGATTTGACTAAATAAAGAGAAAAAGGAGAAAAGGTTTTTTTTTCTATTGCAATGCATGGAGGCAACATCCTCAGTTTCAAGAAGTTGTAAGAATTGATTAGGGAGCATCAAATTCAAGGGTGTAAAATGTTACACGTGGTCAATAGAATGAATCTATAGAAGAAGATTTTGAAGAAACTTAATCCTCAGCATCATAACAGTTTAGTGAAAGAGGTTGATCAGAGTAGAAAACAACTGAAACAGGCTCAAAATTAATTATAGACTGCACCTCATAATCTGGAGTTTCAGAAGTATGAAAAAGAGTGTCATGCAAAGTTTAAATAGATTTCTTATCTAGCTAAGATGTATTTATAGCAGCAGAGTAAGGTGACTTGGTTAAAGTTGGGTGATGATAATTCTAGATATTTTTTCTCTATGATCACGCTTAAGAGAGTGAGACAAGCAATCACACAACTTAAAATGCACATAGAGATTGACAAACTGACCTTGGTATCATAACATATATATTTGTACACTACTAGAAGGAGTTATTGGGGCAGGAAGCAACATCCAGGGTAAAAGCTAATGAGTTTGCTTTTGCTAGTGGACCAATTCTTGAGATAGGCAAGCAGTTGAAATTACTTGTGCCATTTAATGAAAATGATGTTAAAGTGACAATGTTTAAGATTAAAAAAATAAAAAGTCCAGGACTTGATGGTTATGGAAGTGAATTCTTTGAAGATATAAGGGAAATAGTTGGCAAAGACATCACTGAAACAATATTGGAGTTCTTTTAAAATGAGAAACTACTTAGGAGATTGAATGCCACTAATATTGCACTAATCCCTAAGGTGGAGGTTCTAGAATAGTCCAGTCAATTTAGGCTAATTCCTTGTTGTAATTTCATTTACAATTGAATCTCTAAACTAATACGTACAAGGTTGAAAGATATTGTGAGCCACTTGGTGGCTGATAATCAAGTTACTTTTGTTCAAGGGAGATCTATGATACACAACATAATGATTTTCTATGATATGTTGAGACACTATTATAGGAAGATTACTCCTAGGTGCTTATGAAGATAGACCTAATAAAAGTTTATGACATTGTGAGCTGGGAGTTTTAGAGAAAGTTTTAATGGTGTTCGAGTTCCTCCCAAGTTTACTATACTAGTCATGGCATATGTAACTACCCCAAATTCATTATTAAGCTCAGTGGGGAAAGTTATGGGTATTTTGAAGGAAAGAGAGGTTTGAGACAAGGTGATCCTATTTCTTCTCTACTCTTTGTGTTGGTGGAATACCTTTTTAGGTTACTTAAGAACATGAGCTATCTGCCAGATTTTCAATTTCACCCCATGTTCAAGGGATCAAATTGACTCACCTCATATTTGATGATGATTTAATGCTCTTCTATAAAGGAGATCTCAAATTAGTTACTACAATTAAATTCTACACTTCAATGCAGTTTCTGGTCTTATTGCTAACATGAACAAATCTAGTTTGTTCTTACCTGGAATGAATGATCGACTGAAACAACAATTGTTCGACCTCACTGGCTTCTCTAAAGGCTTTTTTATCACCAGATATCTGGGGCTACCTCCCTCCTATAAGAGGTGGAGAAAACAACAATTCAACCAATTTAATTGACTAGTATATAACAAGTATGGAATAAAGAAATAATATTGGTACTAGATGCTACCAACTAGTTGATAAGATTACTAGCAGGATTAAAACATTCCAAATATATCCTAGGCTAGAAGGCTGCAAGTAGTGCTAGCTGTCCTATTTTTAGTTTATAACTTCTGGGGTTCAATTTTTAATCCTTCCATAGGTGTTGTGGAGGAGGTTGATAAGAAATACATAGAATAATTATGGGGTAGAAATGGAGAGAAGAGGAAAGCTCCTTTGATAGCCCGTGAGATAGTTTATTTACCAAAGAAGCAGGATGGGTTAAACATTAAAGGGTGTAAGTAATAAAATGTAGAATCAATAGGTAAGCTTCTATATCAAATAGGTGTGAACAAAGATTTTATGGTTGAAATGGGTGAATAAAGTCTACATCAAAGGGGGCACCATCTAGAACCATAAAGCACCAACTTATAACAGTTGGTACTGGAGGAAGCCTAATTTATTGAAGGAGAGAATGCAACACTGGTATGATCAGGGCCAGTTCAAACTTATAACAAATGGGAAGTATTCAATTGGCAGAGGATATTTTAATGCTCTGACGAGTGTGAGAAGAGCTTTCAAAAGCTCAAGACCTTGTTGACTTCAACTTCTATCTTGACTTTGCTAGTGGAGAGTGAAGAATTTTCAGTATATTATGATACTTCAAAGGTTGGCCTATGTGGTGTGTTTATGTAGAAAGGAAAGTGATAGCTTATGCCTCCAGAAAATTGAAGACTCATGAGAAGAATTACCCCACTCACAATATGAAGTTAGCGGCAACAGTGTTCATTTTGAAGTTGTGGCAGCATTATCTATATGGGGTTAATTATGAGATTTTTACTAATCATCGTAGCCTACAATACATCTTTTGCCAAAGGGACCTTAATCTGAGATGGCGCGGTAGATAGAGTTTTTTAAGGATTATGACATTTTGATTCTCTATCATCTGGGAAAGGTAAATGTGGTAGCAGATGCCTTGAGCCAGAAAGCTATGAGTATGGAGAGTTTGGCTTTTCTAGCAATTGAGGAGCAACCTATGGCTTTGGACATTCAGTCTTTGGCTAACCAATTTATTTGACATGATATTTCCATACCCAGGTGTGTTCTTTCTTGTGTTGAGGTAAGATCCATGTTATTGGAGTAGGTTTGAGCATAACATTTTGATAATGATCAGTCTTTGAGGGTGATTTATTAAGAGGTGAGGCTAGGGAGGCATGCCTTGATCTGAAGGATATTTTGAGGATTAAGGGTCGGATTGTGTTCCTAGGGTTGGTGAATTGACCAGGTTGATCATGAAGGAGGCCCACATTTTTGGTATTCTATTCATTTAGGGAAAGCTAAGATGTACCATGGACTGGAGCAGCAATATTGGTGGTGTGGGATGAAGAAGGATATTTTGGAGTTTGTGTCCAAGTGTTTGAATTATCAACAGGTGAAACATGAGAATCAGAGATTGAGTGGTGTGTTTTATAGGATGCCTATATCCGAGTAGAATGAGAGTGTGTCACTATAGATTTTGTGGTTGGCTTGCCTCGGACATTGGGGAAATTTGATTCTATTTGGGTGATTGTGGACAGGTTGACCAAATCAGCATACTTCGTACCAATGAAGATGAACTATAATGTAGAAAAGTTGGATAAGATCTACATTTGTGAGATAGTTTAGTTGTATGATGTACGTACCAATTTCCTTTGTTTCAGATAGGGGTAGCTAGTTCACTTAAAACTTTTAGAGTTCGATGCAGAGTGATTTGGGTACTTAATTGGATATGAGAATAACATTTCACCCTCAAACCGTTGGTCAGTTAGAATGCACTATTCAGCTATTAGAGGATATGCAATGAGCTTGTGTCTTAGATTTTGCTGGTCATTGAGACCAATTTTTGACCTTACTAAAGTTCACCTACAACAAGAGCTATCACTACAGTATTAAGATAGAATCATTTGAGGCATTATATGGGAGAATGTGTATATCCCCAATCACTTAGTTTGACTCTTTCAAGGTTAGGCCTTGTAGCACGAATTTGGTGAGGGAGTCAATTGGATTGGGTGAGGTTGATTCAGGATCGTCTCTTAGTAGCCCAGAGTAGGCAAAAGATCTATGCAAATCGTAGGGTTCGTGATTTAGAGTTCATGCATGGCGAGCAAGTATTGTTGAAGGCTTCACCCATGAAGGGTGTGGTGAGATTTGGGAAGAAGGGTAAGCTCATTTTGAGCTTTATTGGCCTTTTTGAGTTCCTTTAGAAGTTTGGGGAGGTAGAATATGAGTTATCTTTAACTCTGAGTCTTTCAGTTGTGCATCTCATACTTTATGTCTCGATGTTAAAACAGTATCATTCAAATGGTTCTCATGTGATCCATTGGGATTTTGTTGATTTGGATAAGAATTTGAGTTTTGAGGAAGAACCCATAACTATTTTGGATAGGCAAACTAGGAAGTTGAGGTCCAAGAGCATTGATTTAGTAAAAGTTTAGTAGAAGCATCATTCGGTAGAGGAGACCACGTGGAGGTAGAGTCTGACATGCAGAGTAGATATCTCCAACTTTTTGACAATTCAGGTACCTTCCTTTCTTTTACGTTCGAGGGCGAATGTGTGTTTTAGTGGTGGATGATGTAACAACTCTCACAGCATTTTTTTTTTGAAATATTTTTACTATTTTACCCCTCCTTGTAGTTGCTTTATAATAGTTATAGGTTGCAGGAGTGGGTGATACAGTTCCTGAGATGTTTGATTGAGATTTAAGTGATATTTTCATTTTGGAAGGCTTTAGAATTGAAATGGTTGACTTTGATCAATATTTAGAAGATTCGAGTGTCGTATGAGAATTCCATCAGTTTCATTAGCTCCGGACTGTTGATTTTGTGTTAGTAGCATAGTTGGTTTGAGTCTCAAAACTTTTGGTGTGTTTTTGAGTATTTGGTTGGAAAGTTGGAAATTTTGACTTATAGTTGACTCTGGTCAACATTTGATGATAACCACTTTCGTTTATGATTTTGACTATTTTGTTGAGTTCAGAACGTTAAATTTAGGCTGGTAGCATGGTCATATTATATTTGTGGGGTTCCAAACTAATTGAGGGGGAACTTTTGGCTTGGGGAAATTGCAGTTGTAGTTGCTTTCATATGGTGCCACAACTCTTCATCACAATTGCACAGCTCCTTGCCTCGATCACAAAGGGTAGAAAATGTGGCCATTGCAATCGCGATGAGGTCCGAGTCAGTGCATCACCATCGCAAGGTTCCCTCTCGCGATGACCAATTTGGTCAGGTCAACGTCCCAATGGTAGGTCCTGCGATTGCGACGAGTAACATGATTGAGCAGTATTTAGGACCCATTTGGCAGTAGATATCCCAAGTATTTTTTGGGAAAAAAATTGCAAAAAGTATTTGGCCATACAATTTGTCATTATTTGGCAAATAATTCAAATTTTTAAAAACTAGGAAAAACTAGTTTTTGGGCCAAATTCTATTGTTTGGGAACTTTAAAAAATTTAAACTTTACCTCAAACTTTTATATTTTATAAAAATATCCCACCATTTATTAATCTCAACTAATATTTATTTATCAACCAACACTATTAATAAACCTTGTTATTTGACTCATGTATGTAATAGTATTATTGCATAACACTGGTTAAAAGTAATGTCAATAGAAAAATTGGATGCTCCTTCGTGAGTTGAGAAAACCTCGGTAGCTCCTACATTGATATGTGAAATTGTTTATAAGTAGGTTGGAGCTTATAATTGATAAGTTTAATTTTTATCGTGGAACATGCTCATTATAAAATGATAATACAAAGTTATGGATAATTTTAATAGTTTGTAGAACTTATGGGCATAAATCATATTTCTTAAAAAATCAAATATTTTTCACAAAAACTATGGCCAAACACATGGTGAAACTTCACCAAAAAATGACTTGCCAAAAATATTTGGGAATCTATGACCAAACACTAGCTTAAAGAAGAAATCCATAACTCAATTTTTGAGATTTGAAACATAATTTTGGGTGATTCAAAAGGGGATTTCCAGGATTCTTCGTCGGGTAAGTTAATATATCATAATTTTAACATTTTCCAATGATTATTTCATGATTTCACCCTCAAGTCTTGGTTTTTCAACTTGAAATTTTGGGATTTTCCTGGTAAAGTTAAATTATACTATTTTGATGATTTCAAACTCAAATTCAACTTTGTTTTTGATGAAATTTCATATTTGAACTCCTTAAGTTATGGTTAAATTAATTTTCTACTAAAATTCCTATTTTGACCTTGGTTTCTTAGAGTTGATTTTTGGGTTGACCTTTTGGATCTAAAATAAAAGTATATCAATATGGATATTGATGGACTCGTATTTATGTGTAGGATCTATTTTTGATAGATTAGGGGAGTTTTGAGGTTTCTCCGAAAGAAAAGGCTACTTGTTGAGTGTTCGGACTTATTGTTCGGCTTTAAGGTAGGTAATGCTTAACATCCTTCAGACTTAACTTGGGTGAGGACTTATTATGTAAATCATGCTAAGGGAGGGGTGATATAATATTATTATGATGATTGAGTTAATTCGTATTATTGTGATGCTCGTGTGGGGGCCTGTGTTGATTATGACAATAGATAAGTTGAGTTATTATTGTGATGCCCGTGTGGGGGATTATATTGATGATCATTTGTGAATTGGAGAGAGTGATTCTTGCATCGCATTATTGAGCAGTTTCCATATACTTTGATACACATCAGGGTTTGTATTTATCATAATCATACATATTCACTCTTCTAATGGATTATTAGATTGGTACCATTAGGAAAAACTGATTTTTAAAAATAATAAATCATCTTTTTGTGATTTGGTCCAAGGCGGATAGTGAGATATAATACTCTTTATTGATTTCGTCTGATGGAGGATTTCAGGAAAGGTATATGGACTTTGAGAGTCTCCCATAGGTTCCGTCCTGGAGCATTTGATGCCCGAGGCGTGTATACAGGTGTACATTAGCCATTGCATATCACTCCATTGTATTACATTTGCATTTTTATTTGAGATATTATTGTGATTGTGATAAACTGTGATATTGTGCTATATTGTACTGCTGGGACTTTTCTATGTGCAGGGTTACTTTAGTATTCTCTACTTATTTAGTCCTTACTTGAGCTTAGTCGACCTATGATATCTACTGAGTACAAGTGGATTGTACTTATTCTTACTTTTTTGTATCCTTTTGGTGTAGATCCTGGTATAAGTGCTCCTCCTAGTTACTGATCGTGCAGGGTTGGAGTGTTTTCAGAGTTATGGTAAGCTTCCTGATCAGAGTTATCTCTAGGCTTTATCTATCTTTTGATATCTTTATGTACTATCAAAGACAGTGTTGTAGATACTTGTTATGTCTTCTATATTAGAGTCGCTCTGTACTCGTGACACTAGATTTTGGGTTTGATGTTTGTACTTCTTGTTTTCTTTCTGGAATTGTTGTTGAAAGACCTTATTTCAGTTATTGTGTATTGTTTCCCTTAAATTAAACATCTTGTTTGAGTTTTCCTGAGTTATTATGTTAGGCTTAACTATTATGGCTGGATTGAGGTAGGTTCCATCGCGACCTTGGGTATTAGGTCATGACGAAAAATTAAGTTCAGAAGCTTCTATATTTGTGCCTAAAAGTGTGATTGCAATGAAGGATGAGACAAGGGTCTTAGCGTCAAGATTTATTCCAATTAATGCTTATGCAATTGATTTGAGAGAGGATTTCTTTAATGAAGATAAGGAATCTAATGTGCTAGATATATGCTTTGACAAAGTGGCTATGGAAGAGGATATCTCACCTAGGCAAGAAAGAAGTGAAAGCAACAAAAGCAAAAAGAAAATACATGAAAGGCAGCATCGTTGTGATGGTAAAGTGAGAGAAGCTTGTTATAAGGCACCTACTGATGCAACTGGTAAAGTAGTATCATATGACACTATCAATAACTTCAATAAGGTCCAATAGATCTATAAAGAAGTGTCGAACTGTCAAGTGTTGTTGGAAAAATTTGAAAAAGAAGACAAGAAGAAATTACGCCAGGTTATTGTCCATCTATCTTTTTTAATTCATGCATTTGTAAAAGGAAGTTTAAGTATCTTGGGTTTTTGATATAAGAAAACAGAGAGACAATGATATCACACATCGTATCAGTTCGACATGGATGAAGTATAGGTTTGCATCTAGAGTCTTGTGTGATAAGAAGGTACCATCAAAACTTAAAGATAAGTTATAGAGTGGTGGTTAGACCGGCTTTGTTATATGAGATAAAGTTTTGGCCAGTCAAGAACTCCGACGTTCAGAAGATACAAGTGGCAAATGAGGATGTTGAAATAGATGTGTGATCATAGTAGACACGATAAGATTAGGAATGAGGATATTTAGGATAAAATGGAAGTGACCTCTGTGCTGGACAAGATGAAGGAAGGAAGATTAAAATGGTTAGGTCATGTGAAGAGGAGGTGTGCAGATTTCCCAATGAGGAAGTGTGAGAGGTTGGGTATAGTAGGGACGATGAGAGGCATAGGTAGGTCGAGAAAGTATTAAGGGGAGGTGATTATATAGGATATGACACATCTTTAGCTTACCGAGGACATGACCTTAGAAAAAAGGGTGTGGAGGTCGCAGATTAGGATAGAAGGTTAGTAGGTAGTTTAGTCTTGTCTTAGTATTAACCTATTCTTGTAGTCATTAGTTTGGTGGTAGTCTAGAGCCGTAGTATTACCCTATTCATGTAGTCTTTGGCTTTTATCTATCGTCATATATTATTTATTATGTTTAGATGGTCGCACATTATTGTTTATGTTGTTGTCCCACCTTACTTTTCTATTAGTTGTCTTGTTTTTCTTCACTGCTTTCTTTCTTTGTCTTCCTTTTCATTACTAGTTTGATTTGCGCATCACTTGAGCCGATTGTCTTTCGAAAACAACCGCTATACCTCCAAAAGGTAGACATAAGGTTTACGTACACTCTACCCTCCTCAGACCCCACTTTGTGGGATTTCACTGGGTAAGTTGTTGTTGTTGTTGTAAAAGGAAGCTTGAGGTTGATAACTCAACTTTCTTCTTAGCTTTCATATTGTATTATTTAAGTATCCTCAATTGTAATATAATCATAAGAGTGTTTTTTAAACTCTCTGATGATCATGAAATACCTAGTTCTCTCTAACTCTTACATGCTTGTTAATTAGTAGAGATTTGCTACCTCATTAGGATTGGTAAGATAAGAACTAACCTTCCTTGCTTGTATTTATCCGTGTTAAGATTTTTGTTTTTTAATAAAAAATTGTTAGACAATTTATCTAGTGATACAAATTGGAAATAACGGGAATAATATAAGGTAGGAATCTAGGCCTAACCCTCCACCACCACAGAAAATCCTGGGTGGATAGTTTAACATCTCTAGACATGTAAAGAAGAAAACTACAAGTTGTATAATTTGCATTTCGAGATATTAAAATAACATGATACTAAAAATAGCTAGTCCAGCATGATCTAATTTACATTTTAAACAGTGAGGTATATAGACAAACATTTTAGGATGGAAATGTCTAACATCATATGAATTAAACTAAAGCTTTCAAAAATATAAATGTAGTTTTAACGTGTTTTAGGACTCCTTTTTTCCCCAAAGTAGTTTAAGTTATATATGAAGTCCCTTGAAAGATATTCCATTCTTACTTCTTTGTATTGATATTTTACAAAAGTAATGGGGTTGTCAATTTTTATCACCCTTTATAAATATGTATATTTGAAATATTATTGGAACCCCCCACATAATGGAAAAATGTTGGTGGACGATTTCCATTCAAAGATCATGTATTATACATGATCATTTGAATTCTTGAAAATTCATCACCACATTCCAAACCACATCCTACTTTAATATAAAATAATAATCATATTTTCTCTCATCTTTATGTACACGTGTGGATTTATATATTGTTGTTTTTGGGTATTCATTAGGTGGGGCTCTGCCGGCAAGGGGGTGGGGAAGATTACGTGAACTGGAAGCAAATGTATCATATTACCCTTGGTTACAAAACAAACTTTCCATTTTAATTTCATGCACTTATAGAGTTGTATCAAAGATATTACCAATTCATAGAATACATACTTTAGTACCCCTTCAGCTTTTAATTATTAACTTACTAGTGAAGAAATATGCATAGAGGAAAAAGACAAGATATGAAGTCAAAGACAAGAAGACCATCTATCCTTTTCCAAACCGTTTATACCTAGACTTATCAACCAACACCACCCTACCCCCTTCTCCCCCATCCCCTAGGTAGAGACACCTACTCCCCAGATTCAACTGAACTCAGTATTTTTACGTAGAATATTTTTTTTTTCAAGTTTCAATAAAATTTCAATAAATTCCAAATTTTGAACCATAAAATTAGGAAAGGGAGAGAAAATCAGTGATAAAAACATAAATATAACGTAAACTGATCAAATTTAAATTCTGAATCGGCTAAATTTACTCACCCCACCCCTATGTTTCATTCCTTATAGACCTCTATTCTCTTTATTCCCCGTTTCTAAGCAAAGCCCCACAACCATCACCATCATCATGATCATGATTTCCATTCCATAGAAGTTTCTCTCTCTCTCTCTCTCTTCCTCTTGTTTTTCTCATTTTCATTTTAAAGTTTTTTTCTTTTTTCATTTTTTCATTTTTTAATGATTTTTGAGGTTGATGGTACTCATCAATATAAAGTTAGTGACTTCTTTTTACATCAAAACAGTTGGGGAGACAGGAGAAAAAGAGAGTGTCTGAAAACAAAAAGAAAAGAAAAGAAAGAAGAGAGTACAATGAGGAAGCCTGAGTTCTCCTCCTCCTCCTCTGGCAAGAACAATAACAACAACAACAATAATAACACGAATATGAAATTAAGAAAAGGATTGTGGTCGCCGGAGGAAGATGAAAAGCTCATGCATTATATGCTGACAAATGGACAAGGGTGTTGGAGTGATGTAGCAAGAAATGCTGGATTACAAAGATGTGGGAAGAGTTGTAGGCTCAGATGGATTAATTATCTGAGGCCAGATCTTAAGAGAGGTGCATTTTCACCTCAAGAAGAAGAACATATTATCCATTTACATTCACTTCTTGGTAACAGGTTTGTCTCTATCTCTCTTTCATCTCTCTCTACATCTCAATTTGTTGTGATGTGTAGTGTGTACATGCGTGCATGTAGGTCTGTTAGTATTTTTGGAAGAGTTTTAAGTTCTTTATGCACTGATGGTATAAAGAATATTTACATAATCACGTCACTTATTTGAAAATTACAAATAAATCTCTTGATAACAATAATTAAAGATCCAGTAAAAATGGTTAACTAATAACATGTTATTACTATGTAAAATTCATTATAATAGTGTAAAAAAAAATTACACTTTTATTGTATATAACTTTTTTTTTTCTTTCCTTTTTTCTTTTTGGAAAAACAGCTTTGATAATTTCTTACGAGTTCACCCTGTGTATGTACTCTCACTGAGAGCTTAAAAGAATTTAGAGTTCAAGTTTTATACACTGTTAATATATATAATTTTTTACACTATCAAGTTATCTAAAGGATATCTACAACTAAGGCTTTTTAAAATATGAGCTTCGAAATCTTAAAAATAAAATATTGTACTTGCTAGAACAGGTAAAAAATATGTGATGGTGTAAAATTTATTCACATATATATACGCTTAAACTCAAGAATTTATATGCCACATAAAAGATAAGTACATGTAGTGGTCCACTTAGAAGAAGAAGTGAAATTAGTCACTTGTTACTGTAACATATTAAAATAAGTGTTGATGGTGTTAATAGCATTTAGAAGAATTAATGTAGATAGTCATTCATACAACCGATTTAGATAGAAATAACCAGCGGATGTATAATATATGTATAGTTCATGTATAATATGTGTATGATCGTATATAGTATGTGTATATCGGCTGAAAAAAGTAAATAGTAAATCTGATTGACTATTTATATGAAGATCAACATATATAAGTTAAACCTATCTCCTTCATAGCGAATAGTTTATTCGTCGATCTGCTATATCCAAAAGAGATTTATGCATGACTACATAAATTAGCAGATAATATACGTGTATAGGAGGGAAACTACGGGAGATTTGATTTTATAGTCCTTTACAAACTTATTTTTGGTTTTATGTCCTTTTTGTAAGAGATTTTCATTTTTACACGAAAGAAATCCGAAAAGGTCATTTTTTTATATCCAACTTGTAAGACTTACCATAAGAGATCAATTCCACGAAAATTGTTCTCCTTTTCAGAATTTTTGAGGATTTAGAATTTTAGGTGAAGACTTTTAATTAAGGATCAGGAAAAAGATTGGAAGGGGTAAATTCTTTCTTTTAAATTTACCTCTTCCATCAGCCTGTGTATCTTTGCGGGGGGGGGGGGGGGGGGAGGGGAGGGGTGTGTGTTAAGGGAAGTTCATTTTTTGATTTTTATATTAGGAATTAAGAAAACCTTGAATACTGACCCTTCATCACATTTGAAATTTTGTGAACTACTTTTCAATACCAGCTATTCAAGATCCCTAGTTTCTAAATAAAATAAAGATATCACCATTCACCACAGTCATAAAATATATAGATTATAGCAGCATACCAATATAATTTGTTTTTGTTCAACTTAATTAATATACAAAAAATATAATCATAATTTTGAAATTTTTAGATGATAAATATATTTTGAGTGAATCCCTTGAATAGTAAAGCAAGGTATATCTCCAATATATAGTTCTGAAGCCAAGCATTATCTTACTTTGTAAACAACTAGTCTATCTGCATGACATTTTTTTACAAGAAGAAAGGTTAAATGGGAACATAACTCCTACCAAAAGTTACCTAATACATAAAACAAATCGTTTTTATTATGGATTTTAACTTATATACACCAATTGTATAAGGAATTATTACATTATCAGTGATGTACTTTAATTTGTTATAACATATAACCTATCTAATTAGATAAGAAAAATTAAATTGTTTCTATATAAAAAATAAAGTCAATTGCGGAAAACACTAGGGTAGTCAATTGTGGAAGAGGTGATTAAGGAAACAATTATCTCTGAATGTTAATTAGTAATTAGTAATAGTAGTTAGTAATATCAAGGGGGCAACACAGTGAATTCCAGGTAATCTTCAATGGCTAACATGACAAAGCTAATTATGATGTTATTGACTTCAACGGCTTACATGATTTTATTAACATGCATATCTTCACTTATACGTTTTCAAATTCAATGAATTAACAATATTCACCTAATTAAATTATGAGAAATCAACCCAAACTGAGTTGATTTCTCATATGACAATTAACTCAATTAATAGTTATTATATCAAAAGGTCATCTCTCTTCTTGATTCCGATTTCTTCAACAAAGAATATGATTTTCTAAGATAATAACTATTAGTTGAGTGACCATATGAGAAACCAACCCCCTATAGGTTAATAATCTCCATCGTTTTAAGGTTTTATAGCTTCCAATTATGGAGTTCACATTCTTTTCAATAATGATCTAATTTTCTTTCTTCTTAATTCCTTTTTTCTTGTCAATTGTTCATAAATATATATTGGGATTTTGTGTAACTAGAAACTGAAAGAAGCATAGAAGAGAATAGACATCTTGCCAACTGGTCATTTAATAGGATTGTATTTAATAAAAATTCGTTGATTTTACGTTATGGAATTAATATAGGTAACATTCTAGCATGGATTCATTCATAGACGTGTTATGTTTTATGATTAAAAGCTTGTTGATAATGATCTATTTTTTGTTTCTACAATAAACGTTTGGGAAAGAGGTCATGTTAATATATATAAGACACAAGATTGTTAGGAGAAATTTTCACACTATAGAGTCACTCAAAACATAATATTACCTATTGTAATAGTGTATTTTTTTTTTTTCACATTATCAAACTCCTCATAGATAAAATCCAAGTTGTAATATTAACAAGCAAGTGATCACATAATTAAGTGCACTTAGTTCTTCTTAGTCAAAAGGACAAAGTTGTATAGAATATGATCAAGTATATTTACATCATGGTCTTAAGAGTTGAAAATGCTCCTTTTTAGGAATATTTATTTTTCAAATAGATCATCATATTATACATTAATTCATCATATTTCATGACTTTTACATTCTCCCAATTTGACTTATAGATATTGAATCCTTTTTTTTTCTCTCTTTTTAATTTATTCCAAAGGTGGTCTCAAATAGCTGCACGTTTGCCTGGACGTACTGATAATGAAATCAAGAATTTCTGGAATTCGACGTTGAAAAAGAGGCTAAAGAACTCATCATCATGCTCTACACCATCACCGAATGCAAGTGATTCATCCTCAGATCATCCTTCCAAAGACCTCAACATGGGAGTTACTCAACAAGGATTCATGTCAATGCAAAAACATAACCTAATGTCCATTTACATGGACTCAACTTCGTCTTCTTCCTCGTCTATGGCCCTAAACACCATTAATATTGATCCTTTGCCCACGCTCGAGCACACCTTAATTAATATGCCTAATGGATTCAACGTCGCGCCCTCGTTCTTGAGTACTACACAACCATGCATGGTACAAGGAGGGAATATTATGAGTACTACTGGTGGAAGTCTTTTTTATGGGAATAGTCATGGGATATTTGGAGGAAATCTTAGTATGGAAGGTCATGAGCTCTATGTTCCACCATTGGAGAATGTAAGTATTGAGTATCAAAATGTTGAAAATGGGGATTATGTTGAAAGGAGCAGTCACCATCAAAACAACAATAACCTTAACAGCATGACCAACTTGAATAATAGCCATAATTTCAATAGTAGTAGTAATGTCAAAGTAGAAAATTTTGGAGGGATTGGGAATTATTGGGAAGGAGATGAGCTAAAAGTGGGAGAGTGGGACTTGGAGGAATTGATGAAGGATGTTTCACCTTTCCCTTTTCTTGATTTCCAAGTTGAATAACACTAAAACAACATTTAATTTCCCTATGGACATCAAGACCTCCCCCCCCCCCCCCCTTTTCAACATTAGGCCACATAATTTCAATATTATAAATAGTTCATATAAATTTGGACAGGAAATAGAAGATGAGAGAGTAAAGAATCTCATGAGAATAAGGATCATTTCCTAGTTGATATATACTTTTTTATGGCCTGCCAAAATGCAACTCTTTGTATAGGATATTTTTCATTACCTTGTACTTTAAATGATGTAATTAGAAATAGGATAATTTGGTCATTTGTACTTCATTTAGGTGTTTGTAATAATCACGATATACTCTTGCAGAGATATGTATTGTCAAGTCACATGTAATAATGTAGAGATTAGTGATTATTGTCTATTAGTCTTTGTGTACAAAATCATTTAAAATGTAAGCAATTATATGAGTATGTGTTTTTAATTAGTGCATTGAACAAGTCTTATGGACAAATAATTAGCTCTATTTCTTTCTACTCGTGCTTGAAAAATGATCCTATCAGTCCCTTTCTTTAGCTAGGGGGTGATAAAATCAGTCTATAAAAATATAATTAGTTCAATCCGTTAACTTCAAGTTTAGATGGGTAATTGATTCGTTCATTTGTTGGCTTAACCCATTTCACCCCATAAAAAATGCATTGATATGTAACTCAAATTGACCCATGAGAGATTTTGTCAAAATATTTTTTAAAAAAGGCTCTTTTTGTTTGATATATTATATATACTCATACTAAAGGGAAAAAAAGAGTTTTATTAGGTACTAAAAAATTATAAATCAACAAATAAAGCAATAAAAACTTAGTAAGAATTGAGCTGGTTGAGTTATGACTCACAGTTAGCCCATTTCAGCCCAAGTAATTTTTGGTGGGTCAATAACTCGTCCATTTATCAACTCAACTCATTTTAACCCACCCAAATTTAACCCAAACCGCCCATTTGATACCTATATTCTTAGCCATCCTCATGTATTATATATAGTACTATTTGTTTGTTTGTCTATGTGTGTGCTTGCATGCTTTGAAGTATTATGACTAATCAAGGATTATTATGAATATTAATCAAGGATTATGGATATGACACGCAAGTAATTTCCCCTTTAATGGAGTTTAATCTCTAAGGTGATGATAAGTCCACTTGGAATATGAAGTTTCCACATAAAAGAGTGAAAAGTCAGCTTGCTCTAATTATAATTAGGACTTTGCAATCATAAACATTAATTACTACTTAACCTTAATGGTAAAATTCAAAGAACAATGATAGCTTTATTAACATTTCCATTCTCACTCCTAAAGGTAGAAACAGAGTCATTTTCGATAGGGAAGTTAATCAGTGCAAAATGAAATTATGGCCAGGGTAATAAAGAAACTTAGCACAATAAGTACAACATGAACTGTGATAGGATCAGAGGCGGCTCAACACTATTGGGGGCCTAAAGCCAAACTTCGATGAGAGGCCTTGATATTTTTTTTCAAGAAAAAAACTATATGATATATAGTTTTTATTTAAAATCTTTTTTTCTAGCTTTTTGAGATGCAAAGTGATGAATAATCGTCTTATAATCGATTTCTTCTAATAATTCTTTTTCAATTGATAATATACCTAATCCACTCAACCTCTCTTGAGACATTGTTGATCTCAAGTAAGATTTTATCAATTTTAATTTTGAAAAACTTCTTTCCGCTGAGGCAACTGTTACAGGAACAGTTAACATTATTCTATAGGCAATATAAGCATTCGGAAAAGAATCAAGTCTTTTTATTTGATTGAGTATATCAATTAAAGTATTATCATCTACTTGTACTATCTCCCTTAACACTCTTAACTCGGAAAATAAGTCTAAACCATCAATATCAGAATGACTATTATATTTTAAAGAATATTCAAGGTTAAGACAATGTTTTTTCAAATTCTCATCATCTAGGGATCTCAATTTTTTACCACTAAATAGAAATCCAAAAATATTTTCATAAGCTTCAAATTGTTCAAATCTATTTTAAAGAGAAACAATAGCTTGGTCTACTATATGTAAGAAGTAATCAACTCTAAAAGATTCTTCAAGAGACTTTGTGATTTCATTATTAACATTCTCATCAAATTGTTTTTTTCTATGTATTACACGTTTAGTACGAAATTCAGGTTCTATATTCATCTCAAATGCAATTTCTTTGGCAGAAATCATAGCACTTACAAATCCTTGCTCTCTATATTTTTTTTAAAAAGAAATCAAACCCCTTAATTGATCTATAGCAACATCAATATGCATCTCTTTTGATTGCAAGGATTTGCTAACTGAATTAACTGCAAATAAAATATCATGCCAAATAGTCATACCCAATAAAAACTCAAAATTTTCAAGCTCATATGTTGCTAAGCAACTTGCTTCACTTTTAGTTTTTGGATCCTCACTAACTTCTGCCAATTTCAGTAAAGCATCTCTTATTTGAGGAGTTTGAAATCTAATGACGTTAACACTTTCAATACGACTTTCCCATCGTGTTTGTGACAGTGATTTAAGAGTTAGGCCGGGTACACTATCTTTTAAAACTTTTCATCGTTTAGTAGAAGAAGAAAATAGTGTATATATACGTTGTACCACTCCAAAAAATGAAATAGCTTTTGTGCAAGAATTAGCAACATCACAAAGTACTAAATTTAGATTATGACAACCACATGGAGTATAAAATGATCTAGGATTTATATCTAAAAGTCTTTTTGAACTCCTTGATGCTTTCCCTTCATATTGGATCCATTATCATATCCTTGTCCTCTTAAATTATCAATGTCAAGTCCAATATTTTTAATTTCATCTACAATAACTTCAAAAAGACCTTTACCACTTGTATCATCCACTTTTAGAAATTCTAAAAAATACTCAGTAACTTTTATTGGAGTTGCTGAAATATCCACACTTCGCAATATAAAAGACATTTGTTCTTGATGACTAGTATCCGGAGTGCAATCAAGTATAATTGAAAAATATTTTGTTTCTATGACTTTTGCAATAATTTTATTTTTAATTTCACTCGCCAATAGATTTATTAACTCATTTTGTATATTATGTCCTAAGTAATGATTATGAATTTCATTATGTTTAATTCGACGGATATGCTCTTGCATAATTGGATCAAATTCAGCAATCATTTCAATTAGACTTAAGAAAATTCCATTATTCTCTTGATAAATCTTCTCATTTTTCCCCCTAAATGACAAATTATTTTTTCCAAGAGTTTTTATTACGGCAATAATTCTTGATAATACATTTTTCTAGTGCTCTCTATCTCTATTGATTCGATCTTGAACATCTTTATCAATTGTCTTATTTTTCTCCAATCTTATTTCTAAATTAATCCATGCACCCATATTAATAATATGTTCGTTTAATATTTCATGAGCTTTAAGCTTAGCACTAAGGTTTCTCCAATCTCTACTACCTTCACTTGCAAGTTTACTATTACTAATATTAGAATTTGTACTAAACAACTTACAACAAAAACAAAATACTTTATCTAAATCTCTAGAATAAATTAACCATTTTCTTTCATGCCTTTCTCCATTTGCTAAAATTTGAAAATAATGGACATTAGAAAAATGTCTTGATAATTTATCATTTGGAAAATTAGTGTCAGTAATTCTAATCGGTCCCTTTTCTACTAATAAGTCCCTCAACTTTGTATCGATGTTGCTCCATTGACTAGGATCATATATATTTTTAGGAATACAATCATTTGATTCATTATGTTCTTGATTTTCTTGAGGATCTATATTAGATTTCTCCCTAATTTTCTCCTCTTCTTCTTGAATAGGATTACTCCTATCATCTAATTCGTCTGAATTAATAACTTGCTCATCTCGAGAACACTCTCCTATATTTTCTAATTCTATTATTTTATTATTTATTAAAAATTTATCTAGAGCTCCTTTTTGATATTCTACCAAAGTTTCAATTCTTCTTTTTTTCCTAAGTTTTGAAGCACCGGATTCATCTTTTCTAGTTGACATATTTAAATTTCAGTAAATAGTAAAAGAATAATTTATGTCTACACAATTAAAAACTCAAAAAGAAATATTCAATAAATAACAAAATATGTCTAACAGTATATGCATACACAATTATTTAACTAAAAAATAATAAATCATCATCATCATACCCAGTGTATTCCCACCAGGTGGGGTCTGGGGGGGGGGGGTAAAGTGTACGCAGTCCATACCACTACCTCAGAAGAAGTAGAGAGGCTGTTTCCTATAGACCCCCGGCTCAGAACTGATAAAAAATAATAAATAAAAAGCTAAAATAATAAAACCTGATTTAGTAACTTGATCTGAAAATAATAATTTCAATCTTCATAAACTACCAACAATCTTGATATTCAAGTAGAATCAGATCAATAATAATTTTATCAAAAAAAATCTCTTGAAGAATGAAGCTTTGATGGTATAAGAATTAAAAGAAAATAAGAATAGAAGGTAAATAAATAGGAATAAAAATATGTAGTTGTTTTCGTAATTCAAGAAAAGGAAAATGAAAGGTTTCATTTTAATTGAAAACATAAAAAAAGAAAGTAGTAATTAATTTTTGTCCTTCCTTCCATATGCATTTTACTTGTAATGTGTATTTTGCCTTTTTCAAGGCTTGTCAAATCAAATCCAAAAGTCTTTTTCCTTTTCAGAGTTGTACTTTATTTTTTAAAAAAAAAACGTTTAATGACTATTGGGACAAATGGCCCCCCCTAATCCTCCTTTCAAGACAAATTTAAGAAATATCTATACTATTATTATTATTATTTTTTTTTTTATATAAAAGGTGAGGTAAAATGGGGCCCCAAAAAATAGGGGGCCTAAAGCATAGGCTTTAATAGCTTTGCCAAAAAGCCGGCCCTGGATAGGATGATTTGGATCCTTCCACCGTTAGTTTGATTAGAAGTCTCGAATTTGAGTCTCGAAAATGGAAAAGATTATGTTAGGAGTGCACGCTCCAGAAATATGCTTTGCAATGTGATCTCCAAATTTAGTCAGGCCCTAATACAAATACCGAACACCGAGTGAAAAAAAAAACATATAAATAGAAGGTGAGATCGATTTGAGGTTATATTTTAACCGGTGGTAGATATCAATGAAAAGGTTAGCGAATAAGAAATGGGAATAATTTCAATATTTGAACAAGTGAAATGACGGAGACCAAGATGTTGAGATTAATTAGATATTATTTATGCAAGCAGTCAGTTAGTTAAGACAATGTGCAAATTAGTTAGTTAGTCATCAGTCTGGTCGGTTAGTTAGAAAATAATAGCATTAGTTGTGGCTAGCTGTCACTTTCACCTCACTTGTATAAATGGATCAATGCAGTTTGAATGTAACTACTTTTCCGATTTCCACAAAATATCTTCTCCACTCATGCTCCCTCTTTCTCCCGCCTTCAAGTCAGAGCTCAATTTACCTCCATTAATGAAGTTTTCTTCTGAATTCGCCTCAGTTTTAATATGGTATCAGAGCCAGTAATGGCGATTTTCTCCTTTTCTGCATTCTTCACCTCTCACATAGCTAATTGAAGCTAATTCCATTTCGATTCACGATCTTAAAATTCTTCGTTCTTCGATTCCAATTTATGTGTTTTCGTTGCATTGTTGATTTTCGTTGTTGCTGTTGATTTTCTCTCTCTGGTATATTCTCCATGGCTTCACAAGCCCCATCAACTTCTGACCCTTCTCAAACCTCGCATGGAACCCTAGATTCCTCCAATCCTCTGTATTTGCATCCTGCTGAAAATACAGGATCTACTCTGCTTCCTATTTCTTCAATGGTACTGGTTACAGATCTTGGAGAAGAGGTGTTCGCAGGGCATTATCTGTCAGAAACAAGCTTGACTTCATCAATGGCAAATCTAGATGACCAACTGAAGATTTATCTACCATTGGTCAGTGGGAAAGATGTGACAACATGGCGACCTCGTGGCTCTTAAATTAGCTTTCACGCGACCTAGAAGATAGTCTACAACACGTTAATGATGCTCGAGAACTTTGGAAGGAACTGGAGGCTAGGTATGACCAAACAAATGGTGCAAAATTATATCAGCTGCAAAAGGAAATTAATGACCTGTGGACTTTACGAGCTACTACACGAGGATGAAGAGGTTATGGAAAGAATTGAGTACTCTCAGTACTAACACAACTTGTAACTGTAACTGCACATGTGGTGCTAAGGATGGAATACACAAGGTGGAATAGGATAGAGGGCTAATTCAATTTCTCATGGGCCTAAATGAGGGCTACACTGTAGTACGAGGCAATATTCTGATGATGAATTCGTTTCCAAACATAGCTCAATGTTTTTCTATTCCCATTCAAAAGGAAAAGCAAAGAGAGGTCAAGCCTCATAGTCAGTGGGATTTAACATCCACTCCACTGAATGTACATGGAGTAGCAAATGCACCATTTAGAACAAATTACCATGGGAAGCAAGGCTCAAATAAGTACAATAGGCAAGGAAACAATAACTCCAACAATAAATCCCTCAATCTTTACAATAGGCAAAGTGGAGCATCTTTTAGTAGAAATCAGTTTACTGGTAGTAACTCTAATAGTCCTGGTGCTTACAAAACAAGTTTTCAACAATAGAGATCTCATATTTTCTGTGACTACTGTAAGCCACACTAAAGATAAGTGTTATCGACTGTATGGATTTCCATAAGATTTCAAGTTTACAAAAGGGAAAAACTCAGCTTCTGTTTCACATGTTCATGGAAGCTACTTTGAAGGAACAAATAGACATGGTAGTGACCTTGGTCATGCTCATGAACTACAAATCAATCATCAAGCTAACAACAAAGGAATTCAAAGCTTGTTCAAGGAGCAATACAATTAGCTTGTCAACCAACAAAAGCTACACAAGACTCAGCTAGCATCAATATCACTAGTGGAGCAATGAACTTTGCAGGTATAATGACTTGTCTCTCCTTCATAACTAAGATAGGTAAACTTACCTGTGATTGTAGCTCATTATCTATTGACTCCTGGATTATAGACTCAAGGGCTTTCCATCATATAACCTTCAACTAGTTAGTACTAACTAACACTAGAATCTTACCATATCCCTTCCTTGTGACTCTACCAAATGGATATAAGGTTAGAGTAACACAAATTAGTGATGCCTCTCTTGGTCCAACTCTGACTCTGTATAAAGTATTGTATGTGCCTAGTTTCAAATTTAATCTCATTTTTGCAAACTGCTTAACTTCACAGCTTCAAAGCACTGTCAGTTTCAGCAGTGTTTGTTACATGTTGCAGGCCCCTTCATTGAAGAGGCCTCTAGAGATTGGTAGAGCCAGATATGGTTTGTACTACCTTTGCTCAAATTGTCATAACAAATGTTCAAGCGTCACTTTATCCTGCAGTCTGGTTCCTTTGTCTAATTCTGGATCTAGTTTCTCTAAGTCTAGTTCTAATGTCTATAGTTTGCCCATATTTGGTTTTGGTTCCTGTAATTCAGATCTGTATGCAACATCACTCAATCTTGTAAATAATTCACCTTCCATGAATAAAGGAACCTATTCTACCTTGAGTTAATCTTTATTTTCTAGCTCTAAAGTAAACAATGATGATCTCCTATAGCATTTAAGGCTGTGTCATGTGCCCTTTGTGAAAATGAGAAGGATATCTTCACTTCTACCCTAATCACCAAGACAACCTTTTGTATGCTCAATTTTCCCAATGGCTAGACAAACCAGGAAACCTTTCCCTGAAAAGACCACAACAACAACTGAACCCTTTGATCTACTGCATGTTGACATTTGGGGACCATATCACACCACAACTCATGATAATCACAGATATTTTCTTACTATAATTGATGATTCTAGTAGATCAACCTGGACTCATTTTATGAATTGCAAGAGTAATGCTCTTCAAGTTCTTAAACCTTTTATTTCTCTTATTGAAAACCAGTACTCTACCACAATAAAAGTCATTAGAACATACAATGGCCAAGAACTTGTCAACAATGAAATGATAATATTTTCAATCCAAAGGAATAATACACTAGAAAACATGTCCCTATACACCACAATAAAATGGTGTTTTGGAGAGAAAACATAAACACCTTCTTGAAATAGCAAGAGCACTACTATATCAATACAAATTACCCCTCTAATATTGGGGAGAATGCATTTTGACAGCTACCTATCTGATAAATAGATTACCATCCTTAATTTTGAAGAACAAATGCCCTTATGAGATGTTACACCAAAAAACCACCACTATACAGCCACCTAAAAGCTTTTGGATGCCTTTGTTTTCCTACCACTCTCAAAAATCACAAAGACAAATTTGAACCAAGATCAAACCCTCACATCTTTGTAGGATATCCTTTTGGCACCAAGGGTTACAAGGTTCTGGACTTGGCCACCAGGAGATTACATGTTTCTATGGATGTTCTATTCTATGAAGATGTTTTTCCTTTTGATATGTCTTCAAATCACTCTACATTTCCTTCTGTACTAAAGCTAATGCAGTCTTATTCCAAAAACACTTCAAATTTGAGCACTGACACACACAACACTAATACAAGTCATCTAGATACAACAGAGGTCACTGATCATCCTACTCATGAACCCCTGACTACCAGAGAAGAAGTCCTGTTACTAGTTCATATTACACCAATTTAAGAGCCTCATTCTGCACAACCTGCAACTAACTAATTCCACCACTGACTCAACATATATACATCAAAATACACCTCAACCCTCAATTACTACTACAACTGCACAACCACTTGAACATACCAACTTACACCATACCAACTTACTTACAAGAATATAGGTACACTCTACCTACTCTTCACTCAAACACATTTCCTGCTTCCAACTTTTCTTTTTCCTCTCCACTAATATCCTCCAAAGCCTTCTCTTTTACTACCAACAACATAACATTCACATCACTTGATCAAGATAGTCAAAAGATAATAAGAAAAATATCACTTGATAGTGAGCCTTCTTCTTATGAAGAGACAACTTTAAACCCTTATTGACAAGCTGCCATGACATAGGAATTTGAAGTCTTATATGCAAACAACATTTGGGATCTAGTAAAATTATCTCTTGATAAAAGAGCCATAAGATGTAAGTGGGTGTATAAAATCAAACATAAGGCAGATGAAAGTGTGGAAAGATTCAAAGCAAGACTTATAGTCAAAGGGTTCACTCGACAACATGGTGTTGATTACACTGAGACTTTCTAACATGTGGTGAAAATGACAACCATCAGAACTCAATTATCCTTGGCAATAATAAAGGGATGACCACTATATCAATTAGATGTAAACAACGCATTCCTACATGGAGACTTGAAGGAAGAAGTATATATGGAAATTCCATCAGGCTTGTTAGTTGATGAGAAATGAGTAGTTTGCAGATTGAAAAAGTCTCTGCATAGTTTAAAACAAGCAAGTAGGAAATGGTATGACAAATTAACTGAGTCTCTCTACTCAAAGGGTTTTGTCCACTAAGCCAGTGATTACTCTTTATTTTACAAGAAAGATGGAAAGGCTAAATCTCTGTGCATTTTTGTTGTTTATGTTGATGATGTTATCATTACTGGAACTGATCTGACTGAGATCCAAGAGTTGAAACAGTTTTGCATCATAAGTTTAAGATCAAACATCCAGGGAGACTTCACTACTTCTTGGGATTGGAGATTCTCTACACAGATGATCGTGCATTGATCTCACAGAGAAAATTTACTGTAGATTTACTTAAAGAATTTGACTGTCTAAACTATACCAAAGTGTCATCTCCACTAGATCCTACAGTGAAGTTACATGCTGAGAAGGGAAAGTTGTTATAAGACCCTACTATATACAGAAAATTAGTAGGCAAGCTAAATTTCCTCACTAATGCAAGGTTGTATATTGCATATAGTGTACAACACCTCAGCCAATTTATGTATGCTCCTAGAGAACCCCATTATCAAGATGCATTATATGTGTTGAGATACATCAAAATTTATCCAACTTTGGGTATTTTTCTCTCAAATATCCCAGACTGTACTGTCACAACTTATTGTGATTCAAATTGGGCTGCTTGTCCTGATTCTAGGAGATCTATTAGTGGGTCTATTGTCTTTCTTGGTGACACTCCCATCAGCTGGAAATCAAAGAAACAGTCCACTATCTCACTCTCATCAGCAGAGGCTGAATATAGGTCACGCAGAAAGGTGGTTGGTGAATTAGTCTGGATTGATAGATTGCTCACAGAATTAATTGTAATTCCCTCCAACCCTATTACTGTTTTTTGTGATAGTGAAGCTGCAATCCACATTGTAAAGAACCCTGTATTTCATGAGAGGACCAAACATATCGAGGTGGATCATCATTTTGTTAGGGATAAACTTTATGATGGACTTATTGATCTACAACACATCTCTACCACTCAATAATTAGCTGATATACTCACCAAGGAACTCACTGGGGTCAAACATCATTGTATACTTGGCAAGTTGTCAGTGCATTCCTCACCTCCAACTTAAGAGGGAGTGTTGAGATTAATTGGATATTATTTATGGAAGCACTCAGTTAGTTAAGACTTGCTGATTAGTTAGTTAGTCATCAGTCTAGTCGGTTAGTTAGAAAATACTAGCTGTCACTTTCACCTTACTCGTATAAATGGATCAATGCAGTGTGAATATAACTACTTTTTTGATTTCCACAAAATATCTTCTCCACTCATGCTCCCTCTTTCTCCCGCCTTCAAGTCAGAGCTCAATTTACCTCCATTAATGGAGTTTTCTTCTCAATTCACCTCAGTTTTAACATTCAAATTCCAAAGATGAAATTTATTGAGTTAATATTTCTTTCATCTATCTAAATTTAATGGATTTATAATTACATGATATCTTTTCTAGTAAAAAATATCAGGTTATGAATTAATTGAAGCACATGCAAGCTAATCCACTCATCCCTTTCTGTCAAAAAGAAAAACTTAGGGCCATATAGTTGATTTTCTAGAATAGCTTAAAACAATCATTGAAATGAGGAAAAAGCCATTCCTCCTCGCTTTGGTGAAAGATTTTAGAAACAAGGGGGGAAATATATAGTTGAGAATATAGGTTTTAAGAAAAGTAATGGTCAACGTATACATCTAAAGTATCTTGGTTTCGAGTTTTATACTTGAACTATCAGGTGCGCGAGTTTTCTTCCTGGACTATCACCAACTATTCATCAAAACACAACTCAACTATCAGTTGTTCCCTTTTCCTACCTGAAATATCACAATCTTTCAGGTAGGAAAAGTGGATTTGAGGTAGGTATTGATAAATATATAATTGGTGATAATTCAGATAGGGAAGTCAGGCACTTGAAAATTCATACATGAAACTCGAAAAAATGAGATATTTTGCTTGATAATATCAAGTGCAAACAAATTTTCTATTTTATCTCCATTTCCATGCATGATGGGTTACAGGTGAGAGGTGTGTTTGCAGGAAAAAGTTAAAATCTCTAAGATGGATATTTTTTCGTCAGTTTAGGCTAGGAGGCAAACTGATTTCTGTACAGTTAAAAGCTAATTAGCTACAGGATGAAAATAAGTGCTTCCCTAAATCATTTCACCTAAAGATCTATGACATTCCATAACTAACTAATCTGACTTTAATATGGGTATTTGTCTGGAAGGTTTCTGTCTTATGAATATCTTTTTGACAAGATTGTTTGATTACGTAAATTGTGCATTGTAATGAGGTCAGCTTTAATTTTTGGCATAATTTTTGTTGCACTGAAATTATTATGCATGTAAAAAGGGGAGGATATGTTGTTTAAAAAAACAATTGGTTTAACTTCTTTAAGCTGATAGTATAAATTACTTTATGTGTATCATATCAGATAATTATTGAACGTATTGTCCTTAACAATTGAAATTATTAACAAGAAAACTAAGCAGAAAACCTGCTACAATAGGGTAATTATTTAAGTTCACTTCATTATAACAAAACACATATTTGAGTCCTCTAGAAAATTAAACCCACTTCATCATAACAAAACACATATTTGAGTCCTCTAGAAAATTAAACCCAAAACTGTAACGACTATTAGGGTGTGTTTGGTATGAAGAAAAAGTTTTCCTAGAAAAATTTTTCATGGAAAATAAGTTGGTTTCTCACTTATTTTCTCATGTTTGGTTGGTGAGTGGAAAACATTTTCCGAAAAATATTTTCTAGTGTTTGGTTGGTGAATGAAAAATATTTTCCAGAAAATATCTTACAGTGTTTAGCTAGAGAGTAGAAAATACTTTTTAGAAAAATAGTTTCTGATCTGGGAACTAACCCTGACGATCGATTCGGGACCTAACCCCGACACCCGAACCGGAACCCAACCTCAATTCCAACTCTCGATCCGGGACCCGACCCTAACACCTGAATTAGGACCCAACCCCAACCCTAACCCAACCCTAACTCTTGATTTGGGACCCGACCTGAAAACCCAACCCAAGACCCGACCCCGACACTCGACACGGGACCCAACCCAGACATCTGACCTCGACTCCCACCCCCGACACCCAACTCTGACTCTCACACTGACCCAACCACAACTCCCTACTCCTGACTCGAGCACCGACCTCGATTTCCGACCTCGACACCCCACCGACGCCCGACCCAAGACCCGACCCTGACTCCTAAACTAGGACCTGATCTCGACACTCGAATCGGGACCCGACCCCAATACCCAAATCGAGACTCGACTCTCGACACCGACACCCGACACCTGACACCCTACTCGAGACCTGACCCCGGCCCTGACACTTGACACCCAACTCGGGACCCGACCCCGACCCGGACCCCGACACCTGAATCGAGACCTAACACCTATACCGACACCCGACCCTGACACCCAACATCGATCCCCAACCCTTGATCCCGACCTAGGAGCCAACCCCGACATCGATACTTAACCCCGACACTTGATTTGGGACCCAACTATGACACCCAACACCCAATTAGAGACCCAAATCAGGACCCGATACTGATACCCAACCCGGCAACCAAATTAAAAGTCATAATTGACACTCAATTTGGGACCCAACCTAGCCCCGATACCTGAATTAGGACCTAACCTCAACACCCGACCTAGGACCCGACCCTAACTCCCGACCTGAGACCCGACTCCCGATACTTGATCTAGGACCCAACCTCGACTACTAACCCTGACACCCAACTCGAGACCCAACTCCTGACACCATAACTATGGTCTAACTCGTGCTTATGAACTGGTACTTGAGTCAGGGTTAGGGCAGAGAGATGGGTCCCTTGTCGGGGTCGGAATCAAAGTCGGAGTCAGAGGTTAGGAGTTAGGTCGAGATCAGACCTTTATTCCCATCTCGATGTATGATCCCAAGTTGGTGTCGGGAGTTGTTTCTAGATCGATTACAAGATCGGATCAAGTCTTAGGTTCCGATTCAAGGTCAGGCCTAAGACAGATTTGAGAGTCGAGTCTCAAGTATAGATCGGATCCCAAGGCTTGTGTCTTAGATCAGGGTTGAGAGTTTGGTCTCAGGTTGGGTGTTGGTGTTGGGAGTTGGGTCTTAAATTGAGGTTAGGAGTTGGATCCCAAGTCAAGAACTAAGAGTCAGGGTTGGGAGTTGGATCCCGGGTTTGTGTCGAGAATTGGTACCCGAGATTTAGGTTAGTGTGGAAAGTTGAGGTGTGAGGTTGAAAGAGAGTTTTGAAAAATATTTTCCTTACTCTTTGAAGGAAACTCATTTTTCTTAAATTTTAGGAAAATAAGTTTATTTGGAAAATATTTTTCAAAATATTTAAGCCAACCAAATATGAGAAAATTGAAAAATATTTTCCAGAAAATATTTTCCTTCATACCAAACACACTCTTAGTAACAACTACTCCCCCCGTTTTAAAAGAATGACCTATTTTAACTTGATACAGAGTTTAAGAAAATAATGAAACTTTTGAATTTTGTGGTCTTAAATTAAAGTTATGTGAAATGTACCCAAATACCCTTTAATCTTGTGGTCTTAAACATGCCGTTGGAAAGTTGGAATAAAAGTGTTTCTAAAAAAGGAAAGGGTCATTCTTTTTAAAACAAAATAAAAAAGAAAGTAGGTCATTCTTTTTGAAAGGAGGAAATACTTTCCACAGTCTCTCCTCCCTTGTTCCTCCATGGAATCGTCAGACGACAACGGTCTAACAACTACATGAGGCTTATACATACCCCAGTTGGGGCTGGACAGCATATCGCTTCATCCTTTGACAAATTTTCTTGTGCTACTCAACTGGAATAATCATCAACTTCAATTCCAACAGTTCAAGGTCGAGAGAAGGTGGTGGCGAGACATAAAAATCATAACGGGATGTCAACAGTATCTTCAAAGCTATGGATTACTACGATAATATGGCTCATGAATGTAGGAGAATAATTGTTGAAATGTTCTTGCAACCGAATTAACAAAAGAGAGAAATGTTGAAAATACCCAAAACTATACGTGAATTATTACTTTAGTCCCCAAAACTAGACCTAGTAATTAAAACACCCCTGAACTTGACCAAACGAACTTAAAACAGCCCTTGACTTCTGGACTTGATGAAGGTGATCTCACTCGTGGTCCAGCTGGCCATTTTTGGTGATGTGTCATATACGTGGCAGCCACGCATATATATTATGCCGCATGAAAAAGTAAAAAAGAGAAATCAATTAACCCCACTAAAAGACCTTGCCCGATCAAATTCTCTTATTTTCTAGAACTATCTATCTATCTATCTATCTATCTCAGATTTCTCTCAAAATAGAATTATAACTCTTTGATTTCCATGGAAATCAAAGTGTTTTAGCTTATAGATCTTTGATAAACTTTATACTTGGACTCATATTTTACTCGTTTCTATTGGATTTGGGCTGGGGTTTAGTTAAATTATTAGTTCATTGATGTGGGTTGTCGATTAGGGTTTTTCATGAATCAAACATTTTTTTATCTACTTTCCGTTGGGTTTTTAGTCATTTTCTTCAAAGGTTATTGCTTTTTTCAGAGAAATAATTTTTCTTTCCAATTAAGGTTTCTTCACAGAATCGATTTGAGTTTCTTGAGTTTAAGGTTACTGAAATTAAACGATAAATATTTTACTTTTGAAGAATACGAGTTTAGAGCAACTGAAATTGAATGATGAGGACTTGATTTTTTGCATACATGTGTTTTATAATAAGTAAATTTTTTTATGGCTTTTCTGATTTTTATATTTGTGGTTGTATGAAAGCATCTGTTGTAGGGTATTTGGTTATATTGAATGTAGGAAACGATTATTCTGTCATTTCATTGCTTCAATTTGCATCACTAACTTGAGATATAAAAGTGATGTGTTTTTCTAAATTTTTTTAGGGATTTTCTGATTTTTGTATTTGTTGATGTACGTAAACATATGCTAAAGAATATGTTGTTTATATTGAACGTAGGAAAATAATACCATGTCATTTTATTGCTTCAATTTGCATCATTAATCTGATACATAAAAGTGATGTCTTTTTTCTAAAAATTTTTAGGATTTTTTTAATTTTTGTATTTTTTGTTGTATGGAAACATGTGTTACAGGGTATGTTGCTTATATTGAACATAGGAGAAACATATCATATCATTTCATTTCTTCAATTTGCATCATTAACCTGAGATATAAAAGTGATGTCTTTTTCTAAAAATTTTTAGGAATTTTCTGATTTTTTGTATTTGTTGTTGTATGGAAACATGTGCTAAAGGGTATGTTGGTTATATTGAACATAGGGAAAACATTATCATCTGATTTTATTGCTTAAATTTGCATCATTAACCTAAGACATAAAAGTGATGTCTTTTTCTGAAAATTTTTAGGAATTTCCTGATTTTTGTATATATTGTTGTATGGAAACATATGCTGAAGGGTAGGTTGGTTATATTGAACATAAGGAAAACATTATCATGTCATTTTATTGCTTCAATTTGCATCATTAACCTGAGACATAAAAGTGATGTCTTTTTCTGAATATTTTTAGGAATATTTTGATTTATGTATTTGTTGTTGTATGGAAACATGTGTTGAAGGGTATGTTGGTTATATTGAACATAGGAAAAACATTATCATGTCATTTTATTGCTTAAATTTGC
Organism: Capsicum rhomboideum; assembly: GCA_031232105.1. Classification (NCBI taxonomy): domain Eukaryota; kingdom Viridiplantae; phylum Streptophyta; class Magnoliopsida; order Solanales; family Solanaceae; genus Capsicum; species Capsicum rhomboideum. The sequence goes on along the minus strand of CP124708.1, from coordinate 95,260,429 downwards.
ATTATTAACCTGAGACATAAAAGTGATGTTCTTTTCTAAATTTTTTAAAGAATTTTCTGATTTTTGTATTTGTTGTTGTATGGAAACATGTGCTGAAGAGTATGTTGGTTATATTGAACATAGGGGAAATATTATCATGAAATTTCATTTGAATCACTAACCCGATACATAAAAGTAATGTGTTTTCCTGACAATTTTTAGGAGTTTTCCTGATTTTTTAATTTGTAATTGTATTGAATCATGTGTTGAAGGGTATTTTAGTTATATAGAACATAGAAAAAATATTGTCATGTCATTTCATTTTTTGCAATTTGCATCACTAACATGATACATAAAGGTGATATATTTTCCTGAAAACTTTTAGGACTTTCCTATTTTTTATATTTGTGGTTGTATGAAAACATGTGTTGTAAGGTATTTTGTAAAATGTTGCTATGTTACATGAAATTAAAGTCTTATATTGATTACACTGTTGTTGTATTACTTTGACAATAAATTTGTAGGTTCTTCAATGACTACTAAGTACTTTAACTTTAGATAAAAAATTGGAGGACTGATGGTGAGTGAAGTAGATCATGTTTATGTTGGGGGTAGAACTGAATATTCATTCAACATTGACTTTGACCATTTGTCTATCCCTGAACTGGTAGATATTGCTAAGAAATTTGAGGTTACTAAGTTTGGGACAACTTATATTACACCTAATGATGGTGTTATGGTAAAATTAATAAAGGATAGGGATTTGTTAGATCTTGGGCTACTGTTGAATAGTGGGAATACAATAGAGATTTATCTGTGTAATGACTCTACTTTTGAGGATGTGGAATCTATTGGTCAGCAGGTGATTGGTGGGTATTATGGGAAATCTGCCAGTGACTTTATTCCCCATCCACCACTAAATAATGCAGCACTAACTGTAAATCTAGACCTAGAAAATCCTTCTTCTCCAAACACTTCTCAAGAGGCTGAAGAACCTGCTAATTGTGAGTTTGAAGAAGTTGCTGGTGATGATGAAAATTATTCCAACTCTAGTTTTGAAGAAGAAGGGGATGAGTCAGATTCTAAACTTTATGATGTTTATGAAAGTGATGTTCATGAATAACTTAGGGTGGTGAGAGAAGGACTAAGAGAATACAAGAAAAAATAAAATCGTAATGGTTGCGAAGAAGAAAATAGATGGATTTTAGGTGAGGATGGACTGGATGAAGGCTATAATGATGAGACATAGTATGAGTCATTAGATGTAGATTACTTTGCTAGTGAATCTAAAGGTGAACTTGTTAGTGATGATAATGCTGAAGGGGGAGGGGGAGTTGAGGTCAAGAAGAAAGAGTAACAGGATTATATATGATCCTAATTGTGAGAAAGTTATTGGACAGGTTGGTCAAGTGTTTGAAAATGTAAAAGAATTTAGAGAAATTTTGACCAAATATGCAATTTAAAAAGGTGTCCAGTTATACAAGAAGAAGAATGATTTAAAAAGGGGTTAGGGTAAAGTGCAAAGAAAGCTGTCCATGGATGATATATGCTAGCAAAGAGGGTAGGAGTACAAACTTCACAGTCAAGACATATAATCCTAGACTTAAATGTCATAAAACTAACATCAACATCTTGTGTAATTCCAAGTTTTTGTTCAAGCATTATTGTCACGCCCCGAATCCCAACGAGGCATGATTGGCACTCGTAGCCGACAAGGCCCGAGAGAACCAAGCTTTATCCCTATTTGTTCCCATACATGCCATAAGAAACCCATAAACACACAATAGCTATAAATACCCGCAATGGAATTCATGGAACATGATATATATATATACATATGCGAAACTTGGCCGTTGAGGCCACCAAGTCAAAATCGACATATCCCCTCTACATTTATACACCCACATCAGTCTACAAAAGCCTCTAACAAGTGCATTGACCAACAAGAACTAAAAGTCGGGACAAGTCCCCGCTTTATATCACATGTACAGCACCAAAACATATATACACTCTGACTCGGAGAAGCCCCGAATTAGCTGGAGCTCACCAAAGATCTGCAACAGGTAGCAACCTACTGAGGAAGCCTACTGGGACCTGCGCCTGCAGCAAGTAAGGTAAATTCCCCGAGAGGGGTCAGTACGAAATAAGTACTGAGTATGTAAGGCGCAAATGAAACTTTGTAACACATGAACATACTAATGAACTCAATACAAATGAATAGACAATGTGAGTAAGTCACTATAGTGTATTTTGGGAACCATGTGGATTGCTTTCATTACTTTTGTCACTTTCTTTACAATCAATACTCACTTGTTATCACATATGTCACAATGTACCCGGGCCCCGACTTGTCAGTGGGTCTTTCATATCATCATATAGGGATCGAGTCGAGCTAGGCTTATGCCCCTAGACTTGCCACCCTTGGGATCGAGTCGAGCTAGGCTTACGCCCCTAGACTTGCCACCCATAAATCCAAATCTCGGGATCGAGTCGAGCTAGGCTTACGCCCCTAGACTTGCCACCCGTACTTGATCATTGACCACATTTGCATTACTTTGATCTTTACTTTGAGATTGATACTTTGATAGTCATAACATCACTTTGGAACTTTTGAACATCACATTGTTGGAAACTTTGAATCATTGACCAATGAGTAAGATACATATGAATAAATACCAATGAGAAATATAACATTACTAGCACCATGATACCATGGGAACCATTGGACAATAATCCATGAACAAGAGACACAAGTATAGGCACTATTGGAATATTGGAACATTAACCATGAATATGAGAAATGGGATTCACAATTGTTCAATGAGTAGGAAATATATGACAATGACCATGGATAAGTGCATATGGGATACCTTAGTACAATTCGGAATAGAACTTGTGAAATGTCAATGTGAACACTATTGGCCGTAGAAAGATACGGACAAAGTAACCTTACATACCTTGGATTCACAATACAAATATACAACCTTCGATGCGTATGCAATAATCCCTCTCCTTCTTTATGTGTCACTCTACAACATAAATACATAACGAAATTCACATTAACCACCAATTACTTTACAAATGCATACTATGTCAATGAGTTACATGTTTGCCTTTAAACATGTCATTTCCCCTCGACAAAACCATTGATATACTATTATTCCAAAAATTCCATAATATTCCCAACATTGACCAATACATGCAAATCAATACATTTCACCACAATACTTCTCCTTTACACTTTCTTATCCATAACACATCACAAATAATCCATCAAAGCACCTTAATTCAACTCATAACACATATCGGCCAAAATCCCATAATTTCCACTTTTAGACAAGAACAAGTTTAATACCAAAAATAACACCATACATGCTCATATTTTGTCCATACCATGCTTTTTCATCAAAGGCACAAGGCCTAATTCAACTTCAAATTACCAAGATGACACATCTTTCACCAAAGGCAAAATACACTATTCACCACCTTGCCAACACATCTAGCATAATATACATAATATTCCATGCATATAATATGTTAATCCATGAGAATAAACACTTACCAAAGCTTGGAATAGGATGATCTTGTCCAAAGAGTCCAAAGGATTTATTTGCTTTAGGGTTTGAAGTTTAAAGAAATATGTGAGAAAATATCACAAAGGCAAGAGAGTTTTTGGACAATAAAATCTGATCTTGGGGCCTTTATATAGACCCCAAGTCATCCTTAGCCACACTTGGCATTACATGATATGTTTAATTGGTCAAGTAGTGGAAGAATGGGTCATTTCTTCTTGGGCCAAGTCTTTTAATCCCTTTTTGGGCCTAATTTTGGGCCCAATTATACATATCCATGTGACCCATCCAATTTCATGTATTATTCACCATATCTCTCATGTTTATATACTTCCATAATGTTACGACAATATTCTCTTAAAAGATTCTCATTCGTCGCCTCGATCGCAAAAATTGGAATTCTAGTCGCCCTTGGTTTCATTGGACATTTTGGATCACTATTCACATTTCATGATTTGATCATGTAGGAGTATGTAGGCGCATATTGAAGTGTTTGTAGCTTTAACAATGCTCAATTAACTCCAAAGAACCAAAAGAAACCATCGAGAAATCGTCGTAGAATCGCGTTACGAAACGACTCCGGAAGGGCATAATTATTGTGCCTTGCGCCACACCCCTGAAACAGGGTAGTGGCGCAAGAATGCTGCCCTCTCTGAATCTCCAGCCTGCAGGTGGCTTGCGCCACACCCCTGAAACAGGGTAGTGGCGCAAGTTTCAGCCTTTTGCTGAAATTTCCGGCCACTTATCCAATGTTTACGTATCGTCCAATCCTTTATCCAAACACTACAAAATACTTACTTAGTGATCTTAACCATCAAGTAAACATGACTTAAAGTCACCAAATGAGGTTAAAATGTGTGCGAGTTCTTAGCCAAATGCTCCACGAAATCACAACATACCTCCTACGAAGATCTCATCGCACATGTTAAGTCCGATATCAAATATTTCACAAATAACACTATAAAACACATATGCATGGCATCTCAACACCTATGTAGTTATGATCCCAAGGTATCAAGTGAGGTTATAAAGTACGGGGTGTTACAATTATAAAGTGAGGATCATTTCTTAACCTACAATTAAAGGGTGGTAAATACAAGAGTAGTTAAGGAAAGATTTTGGTATTTATGTGGGAAAGTCAATCTATTTGAAGGCAAGGAAGATAGTCTTGAAAGAAGTCATGGGAGAGCATATTGTTGAATTTGGTAGGCTGTTTGATCACATGAATATGCTACTAGAAACTAATACTGGAAACACATGTGTTGTTAAGGTAATTGATAGGGATGATGTTAAAAAAGAGTTCCACAGTTTCTACTTCTGTTTTGCTGCTATAAAGATAGTGTTCATGGTTGTGGTTAAAAAGTGTATAGGCTTTGATTACTATTTTCTGAAGGGGATATGTAAAGGCCAACTACTTGTAGCACTTGCTAAGGATGGAAATAATCATATATTTCCAATAGCATGGGCTGTTACTGAAGTAGAAAAGAAGGATACATAGAGATGGTTTATGAGAATATTGTAAGAAGCTTTACAACTTGGAAATGTGGATCAACTTATCATAATAAGTGACATGCAAAAGGTATGAACTTTTTTTTGTCTATTGTTGCTTCTATTTTTAATCTTATGTTTCTTCTCTTTATTTTTACATTTTAAGTTTTATTTAGTGTTTTGATTTTTAAATTTCAGGGTTTGATTAGTGCTGCTGAAGAGATGTTTCCATCTTATAAGCATAGAATGTGTGTTAGACACATTTTGTCAAACTGGTCTAAACATTAGAAGGGCATTGAGAGGAGGAAAAAGTTTTGGAAGTATGCTAGAGCAACATTTGAGGCAGAACTAAAACATAGGCTAAATGAGTTAAGTCAATTGGGTAACAAGATTATTGAGAGCCTTATCTTATAAAATATTGAATCATGGTGCAAAGTGTACTTCAGAGAATTCTCTAAATATGATAGTACTAACAATAATATGTCAGAAAGTTTTAATTCTTGGGTACTTTCAGCCAAACACAAGATAATTGTGTCAATGCTAGAAGAAATTAGAAACAAGGTGATGAATAGGATAGCCAAAATGAAGGCTTTTGCTGAAACTTAGGTAGATGGGATATCTCAATTGACATTGAAAGTTTTTAACGCTAATGTGAAGAGGTCAATGAATTGTACACTACACTGGAATGGAGACTTTGATTTTGAAGTAAAAGAGAGTATTGGTCATCATATTGCACATTTGGGAAGAGAATATTGTAGTTGCAGGTCATGGCAACTAAAGGGTGTTCTAAGTGCACATGCCGTAGCAACAATGCACCATAGGAAACTTGATCCAACTGAAAAGATAGTGTATCGATACAAAGTAAGCACTTATATGAGAGCTTATTCTAACTTTATACTTTCTATTCCAAACATTGCAATATAGACAGATAGTACACACCTAAGGATAGAGCCTCTTAAAGTTAGAAAATGCCTGGCAGGCCAAGAAAGAATAGAAAGAAGGAGATGAGAGAGGTGAGAAAGGCTGAAAGTTGCCAAAATTATAAATAACCATGACATGCTTTATTTGCAAGACCATCACACATGAAAAAGAAGTTTTCCTTTAAGGACTAGAGACGCATCAGCATCAGCCCATAAAGCACCTCCTAAAAGTTCACAAGCCACATTAACAACGGCAGGCCCTTCCAAGAAGAAATACACCACCAAATCCCAAAGCCACTAAATAGGTTAATCTTCTATACCTTTAGTTACTTACTCTTAATTTTGAAACAAATTTTAACTTGTTGTGTTTTAGTTTAATGCTTCCCAACAGTCATCAACTAAAAGTACAAGAAAAAGCAGTGTGGTTGACACACAATAAGGATCTATAAGTATAAGAGGGAGCAAAAAAATGTTAAGAGGCCATGGACTGTTTGTTGGGTTCTGGCCTTTCTTATTGTGTTTATATTTTGATGAGTGAAAAACCTAGTTGATGGAACAGTTACATCAACTGGTGTCCCAATATGTAGTTACACATTTTTGTCTTATATACCAGTTTTGTGTACTAACTAGCAGCTGCAATGAAATTGTGGAACGTGCCCTGCAGTGGAATCCTCCAATAAGAAATTTTCTCTCCTAAGGCTATCACATATATTCATCATCTTGAGGAGAGAAGCTCCAGTTTTTATAAATATTCATAAATGATTATTCTCTCCCAGAAAAAGTTATCTTGGTACTCAGATTGTAAAGATTCAGCAATTTAGAAACCCTTTGCTCATAGTGTAATATGTCCTTGTTTCTAGGTTGATTGAGTTTTTTTTGGTCTTGTAATTGTAAACCAACTTCTCTTTTAGAGATTCTTGTGGGTAGTTTTGTAATTAAATTCTTGTTGAACTGTTTTAGCTAGAGTTAGCTAAATGAATTCTTTTAAGTAGAGTTACTGTGAAAGAGGTGTAGCAATACAGTTATTGCTAGCGAGTAGGGATTAAGAGTTCAATTTCTAGATTGCATAAGGGTTGTAAACATTTTTATTGCTTGGTGATTAGTGAAGTGGTTGGTTAAATTCTACTGGGTAGGTTATGGTTTTACTCTTTTGAGCAATGAGGTTTCCACATAAACATCCTTTGTTATTTACTTTACTATTATTTACTTCGTGTTCTTGTTGTTCTTCGTTTTCCTCATACAAGGACCAGGTATAGAATTAGGTTCTTGTTATAGGGGTGGACTCTTATGAACCATCAATTGGTATCAGAGCAGTTCTTCCTATAAGGTTAACACCTAGGAAGAATCTTTTTCACGATGGCAGCTCCACCTAGTCTCGAAGAAAGACTATCAACTACTCGACCTCCAAGGTTCAATGACCAATTCTACAGTTGGTGGAAGACTAGAATGTATGATTTTATCATGACAAAGGATAGTGAGTTATGAGATGTCATCTGTGACGGTCCTCATATGCCTATGGATGTTGTTAAAGAAAGGAAAATCTCTCTATCTGTTCCCAAAACTTGGAAACACTATAATGAAGCTGACAGGAAGAAGATTGAAAAGAATTACAAGGCTAAGAAGATTCTTGTACGTAGGATAAGACCTGATGAGTACAACCGGGTCTTTGCTTGTAAATCTGCTAAGGAAATATGGTAAGCTTTGCAGAATGCTCATGAGGAGACTAGCCAAGTGAAGCAAAATAAGATTTATGTGCTTATAGCTTAGTATAAGTTGTTCAAGATAAGTGAATGAGAATCCATTCAGGATATGCATACTCAATTCACATCTATTGTAAATGAACTCAATTGTCTTAGAGAAAGTATTCAGATATACAAGTTGGTCAGAAAATTCTTGAGCATTTTACCCTCTTCTTGGGAAATCCAAGTAAACGTTATTTCAGAGGCTAAAGATTCGCAGTAAATGACTATGGATGAACTTATTGGAAATCTAAAAACTTATGAGCTTAAACACAATAAGATTCTGAGAGAAAGGATCCCAAGAAGGAAAAGAGTATGGTTATGAAGACTAGCAAAAATGACTCAAATGAAGAGGAACAAAACATGGCTTATGTCACTTGAAGGTTTTAAAAAATGGTAAGAAATGGAGGTTTTCAGAATAGGGGAAACTCAAGCAAGGGATTTAGAGAAAATGATTGATGTTACAATTGTGGAAAACGGGGTCATTTTATCAAGGAATGTCCTCTTCTAAAAGAGGACTGTAAGGAATACATCAAAAGCAATCCAGACAAAACTCAAAGAAGGGACCAAGTCCCTAACAGGTTCAGAAGAAAAGAAGCTACCAATAAAATTGTCAAACAAGCCTTGGCTGCCTGGGAGACACCTCAAGTGGATCTAAACCTGAGAATAATGAGAAGGATATGTCTATGGCGGCTCTTGAAAACGAACCCACTAGGTTTAATTCCTTGTTTTCTCTTATGGCGACTCTGATAAAGAAGAGGAGGATGCAGTAAGTTTTCTTGATGTCCAGTAAAACTTAAAAAACTATTCAAATAGGAAGCTAAGATCCTTGACCAATATGCTAATAAATGCTTATTATGGTGTGGTAAACGAAAAGGAGTCCTTACTTGATGCTCTAACTGATTCTGAAATTAAAAAATCTCTTTGTCCTCAAAGATTCATGATCTAGAAGAAGCTTTAAGAAAAGTCAAGTATGAAAACGATGAGTTGAATGCTAAGTTGTAAAGTTGCTCTAAAAATTATTTATAAGGAAAAGAGGAGGCTAGCAATATGCAGACTGATATTGAGACTAAACTTAGTAAAATTAGTCTGGATCTTGCAGCCTCACTAGATCGTAACAAGCATCTTAAAAAAGGTCTGTTGAAAACAAAGGAAGAGCTTAAGAAATCTCTTCAGTGGACCACTTCTTCAGGAATTCTTGCTGGGATAAATAATTTGAAGTATAAATTCGGTGAGGGTCTCAGTTTTCAAAGGAACAACACTCACTATAATCCTCATAGAAAGTATGTATCTATCCCTGACAACTGGTTATGCACTTACTGTGGTCAAAATGGCCATTACATGCATCAGTTCCAGTCTTTTATCAATGATAGAAAGAGAAATTAAAAATATGTTGAATCCATTAGGAACTCAAGGGGATCAGGTTCCTCAGAAAGAAAGCTCACAGTACCAGCTTGGGCTAGAAGAAATATCATTCATCCTTTTATTCATACCAAAGGACCCAAGCTCATTTGGGTTTCCAAAATCAAGAAATGACCTTGTGGGAGGTCAAAGTGAGAGAAAGCAGCTAAATTGGACAAAAGAGGTATATGGATAATGGCTGCTCTAAGCATAAGATGAGTGAAATTGAAAATCTTTTCTCACTCAAGATAGTCTTGAAGATAATGTGTCTTCTAAAAAATCACTTAGTTATGTTTTTGAAAAAGACTTAGTGTGTTGATCGATTGAAGAAGGAAGAATATGTTTGTAACTTCTGAAGACTACTCAAGGTCCTGAGTAGCCTATGTTTTTATATAGAGAAGATGTTGCTAGAATAATGCTGGAACATTATCAAACACGCAAGAACCAAGAGGCAGAGTTAAATTTCTATCAACAACTGAGGTTGAGTGTAAGGTTGATATCCTTTAGGAGTAACTCATTGGACTGATCAAAGCTCGATTTAAAAAAGATGTGCATGAATTCTTGTCACTACCCTTATCTTATGGCTGAAACAAGATGACAGGTACATGGAGAAAGATGAAAGAGAATCTAACTCAATCTTATATTGTTGCAGGTATGTATACATAGAGGAGTCACACTTGAACGATGATGGAACATGAATTACTTCGATTATTCAGATGCAGAAACCAAATCCTCTGCACAGGTTAGTGTTCATATCCCTACATGATGGCTATTAACTATGCACTTATGTTAGAACATTTTCTAATACCCTATCATTTTAGCCCTCTCTATCCTCATCCTTTATCTCATTTTTAAAAGAGAGGACACGTAGTAAACCTTTTTCCTGATAGATAAATATCCATCATCCATCCATCTATTTTTCCTTACATATACTCTCTCCTCATTCCTTATTTTGTACTATACTCTCTCCTCAATCCTTCTTTTGTACCTCTCTTCAAAATAGACCAGATGTCTTAAACTCTTCTCCTAAAATATTTTCCTAGAGGCTTTTCAGATAAAATCTTATTTTCTTACCATGGAAAGGAACTTTACCCCTATCGTCTCACCAAAGTCTGCTACAAAACCCTTTCAAAATGCCTCTCTAGTTGAAACTAGTTTTTTATCATCTGTCACTCTCAAATGCTTGACAAAATCTGAAACATCCTCTTCTCCATCAGTATTTTCTCATGACTCCATCCCCTATCTCATCCTAGAATCTCTTGGAAAATATGGATTATCTGAAATACAGGTTGACTCATCAAAAGGTGGTATCAAAATGGTAAAGGAGGAAAATGACTCTGAAATATTATGTCTTCTTAAAGAAGATCAGGTTGATCCTATCAAAAGTCTGTTCATCAGAGACATCTCTGAGACCTCTCCAAAACCTAGTAAGGATAACAATGTCTTCTTTGAAATGGGTGATTTTAGGGATAAGCTATCGGGTCTCTTTGTCGTCCAAAAGGGAACAAATTTTGTCCAAGGAAATGAAGAGAAGGTCCATGCACTAGCTCATGAGTATTACGTGGTTCCAGATAGTGATGCCCTACTGCTGAGGGAGTTCTTTGAGTCTATCTTTAATAAAAGAAAAGATAGATCTTCTTGTTGCTTGTTCATTCTGAACAAGTGTATACTAGGCTTGAAGAAAAGATAAACAAGGGATTTCAAGTTGATAGTGGAAGATTGGAACATGTTCCAATAGAAAAAATGATCAATCCCCTAAAGAGAAAGTTGTCCAAGACTTCTAAGTTGTATCAAGGAGAGGTTATATCAAAAAGGAAGAAAAGGAGAGGTGTAGGTATTCCAGAGTTAGAGTTTGAAATTGAGAAAATAAATTATGATATTCGTAATCAGACAATGCTTTTTGGAAGAGTTTTCGATCCCACTATTACAGCTAGGTTCAGAATGAGTTCACTTATTGCTCTTGTTGATGGACAACTATGGCTGCATTTATTCAACACCATATGTAGTGCATATGTCAGTGAGGTTAGAGATTTCTATAATGATCTGATATTCACAGAAAAGGAGTTGTCACTTGATGCCACTGTAAATGGAATCAAGTTTACTCTAACAACCTCACTGCTTGGAGAGATTCTTGGTGTGCTTACCTTTGGGTTAGACACTGTAAAGGACAAGTATATCTTAGAGGCTTTTTGGATAATATTGCAAAATCAAAGTGATTGTTGGGGAGATTTAGATTACTCAAAAAGGAAATGAAGGCTAAATTTCAACTTCTTTTTAAACTGGTTAGCAAGGTGCTACTTCTAAGAGCCAAAGGTCGATCATGTGGAGCTATACCATATCTTTATCTAATGAAATCTCTTAACTCATGCACTCTAATTAATCTGCCTAAAATCATGATTGAGCATATTATTAAGATTTGTAAGCTGAAGGAAGTTAAATGTAACACCCCGTACGTTTCCGAGTCTAACTGACTATCATAACATTTATGGAAACATGAGAGATTTGATGAATTATACATTAATTTGTGGGCATTGAAAAGTCTTACACCATTGGGCTTTAAATGAAGCCCAAAAACCATAGTAAGACATGGCCCAATATGGGAATTTGACCCATTCTTCCAATATTCTTCCATTTGACCAATCAACCCTTGCATTTAATGCTAAGAAAGGGATAAGAGTGATTTGAGGGGCTCTATAAAGAGAGAAAAATCAGATTTTTATTTCATTTGGACTCCCATGCCTTTTCTAGAATTATCCACAACTTTCCTCTCACACAAACCCTAAGCTCTCATCTTTGTGGACAAGATCATCTTTGTACAAGACTTGTTAAGTGTTTATTATGATGGTTTAATATATTTTATGCATGAGATATGGTGTATATTATGTTGGTTATGTTGGTGGAGTATTAAGAAGTTCACAATGTGTGAAATGTTACATGTTTGCTAAATCGGAGGATGGTTTTGTCTTGAAAACTTGAATATGTACTTATAGTCTTGAAGGAAGTGAACTTGATGGATTAAATATTGATATGTGAGATGTGATTAGAGTCTTACTTTATTTTATCCTTCTGTATAACGTTTGGAATTGTTATTGTGAAATTGGTTATGGTTTTGGTGACGTATTGACCATGAAGTGTAGTTTTGGGTGTTGTTATGTGTGTTGTGAGACCATGGCTGATTGTTGGTGTTCAATATGATCAAAAATATGTCAAAATAAGTTTGGTTATGATCATGGACCATTCATGGCATTAAAAGACCCAAAAGAGACCATTTCGAACCAAAACGGGCATCCGCCCCCGCAAACGAGGGCACCTGCGGGCGCAGATGCCAACGCAGGTGCCACTGGCATCTGCTACCAGACACCTGCGGGCGAACCTCATCCACCTGCGGGTGTAGGTGGCTTAGCAGGTCTGCCCCAGGTTCGATTTTGTACGTTTTCGCATTGTCTTGGTCCCCGAAGGCCCCTATTCCCTTTTTGGATGTAATCATAAACTTGTGATGCCGTTTTAAGGACTTTAAAGTGTTGTTTGGAGGTATGGTGAATTATATCAAGTATGTATTGACTTTAATGTGTATTTTAAGAGACGTTTATGCGACGTAATGATGTAAACATAACATAGTATTGAAGGGGAAGTGTAAAGTATGATTTTGGTGTGGAATGTTAGTAATGTATGATATCATGGGTGATGTGTGACTTGTTTTGGTAATGTAAAGCAGTATATGATATTGTACGAAGGTGAAATGGCGTTGTGTGACAATTATGTAACTTATTGTCATGTTATACACTTGAAATAAAGTAAGTGGTTAATGTAAGCTTCATTATGTACTTGTGTGTAGAGTAGACATAAAGGGAAAGCTGAAGTGTTGTATTCACGAGTAAGATTGTGTATCCATATTGGAGAATTAAGGTATGTAAGGTTACTCTTCCCGTATCTTTCTGCAGCATGTAGTTTTCACCTTGTTATTGTAATTACTCATTTCCGAAATGTCCTAAAGCATCTCATTTCATGTTATCATCTATTGTCATTCATGTACAACATACTTATAGACATGATTCCAAGTTCTAATAATGTTGTGTTCCAAAGCTTCCAATAATGTTACAATTCCAAAAGTATCAATCTCATGAACGTAAAGGCGTAAAGTAAAGCACCTATGTATTTTCCAATTATGATACAATCATTGAATGAACTCTTTCCAAGATTAAAGAAGTAATGTTGTGAAGAGAAGTGATGTGTTCTTGGGTGGTATCCCATGGGGTTAAAATACCTCGCATGGGTCGATCCCAATATTTACGGGTGGTATCTCATGGGGTTAAAATACCTCGCATAGGTTGATCTCGCTACTACGGGTGGTATCCCAGGGGCAAAGGAAAAGCCTAGCATGGGTCGATCCCAAAAATTGTTGATTACCCACTGATCAGCTTGGAGCCCGGGCATTGTAAGAATGGAAGAATGAGTTGTGAATGAAGGGGTGATTGATGAAGGAACGAATGAGTGTAAAGATAAAAGAAGTAATCCATCTAACGTACATATCTCCATGCCTATAGAGTGATGACTCATCCATGTTGGTTCTTTAATTATATTTGACTCTTTTGAAGTATTGATGCATCATATAGTTTCTTATGGCCTTACATACTCAGTAAATTCTTCGTACTGACCCCTTTGGGGAAATTTACCTTACTTGCTGCAGGCAGAGGTACTAGTAGATCCCCACAGTAGGTTGCGGATCTTTTGCCGATCTTTGGTGAGCTCCAGTTGGTTCGGGGCTTTTCGGGTCTCTTGTGTACATTATTTTGATACTGTAGTGTTGTGTAAAGTGGGAACTTATCTCAAATTTAAGATGTTTATGTGTGTACTCTTGTTAGAGGCTTTTGTAGACCGATGTGGGTATATGAACGAAGAGATGTATGTCCACCTTGACTTGATGGCCTCAACGGCCAAGTTTCACATATTTATATATGTATAAATATCTCATGTTTCATGATTTCTGTTATTAGTTCCTTATGTTATTACGTGGTAGTGGTATTTTTGTGGCATGCATATGAATAAATAGAAGTAAAGCTTGGTTCTCTCGGGCCTTATCGGCTACGGGTGCCAATCACGCCTCAATGGGATTTGGGGTGTGACAAAAGTGTTATCAGAGTAGGTCGTTCTAAGGGTGTCTACAAAGTCGTGTTTGAGTAGAGTCTTACTTATCAATGTGTTGTGCACCACATTTATAAGTAGGAGGCTACAGAACATTTAGGAGTTGTTTCATTCCTTCATTTTTAGATCGTGCATTAGAGCCGAAGTTTTAGGTGTACTTGTTTCTGACCATAAACATTGTTGTCCTTGTATGTTATAGAAAAATGCCGATGACAAGAAGAGGTCGAGGTAAAAGTAAGAGAATAGACAGAATTGTTGGAGAGGGAACTAGTAGAGCCCCGCCTGAACCAGTTAATCTGGGCGGCGCTGAACCAGAGATAGAATCACAGGCTTCTTCTACTCTTCCAGTTTCAGAAGAGTCAAGAGGAAGAGACGTACCGGTAGAACCACTAGTGCATACTACTGACCAGGACTTAAAGGATGCAGTGCAGATGTTGACCAGAATAGTTGTTGCACAGGTTCAGGGACAAGGTGGTCCAATGACAGGTGATGATAGTGCTGCCAGGCCAGCTAGTCGACGGACCCAGGATTTCTTGAAATTAGACCCCCTACATTCACTGGATCAGATTTAAGTGAAGATCCACAAGACTTTATAGATCAGATTCAAAGGGCCTTAGATGTTATGCATATAACTGGGGTAGAAACAGTTGAACTTGCTGCGTATAGATTAAAAGGAGAGGCGATATTGTGGTATGAATATTGGAAGAAATCTCAGGGTGTCGGTGCAAATCCACCTAATTGGGAAGAATTTAAAGCGGCTTTCCTTGATCACTATCTTCCTTATGAGATCCATGAGGCTCGTACGGATCAATTCTTGAATTTACGTCAAGGAAATCTTAGTGTCAGAGAATACAGTCTATAATTTAATTCTTTGGCCCGATATGCTCCCAATGTAGTGGCTACGATGACAGATAGAGTCCATAGATATGTGGACAGGTTGGAGCCATATTTGGTAAGAGATTGCACCATTGCTGCCTTAAACAAAGATATGGATATAACGAGAATTCAAGCTTTCACTCAGAAAATGGAGGACCAAAGACAGAGACGAAGGGTACATGAATCTGAACGAGGTCAGTCCAAAAGAGATAGACCTATGGGACAGTCTATGGTGTCCCAAGGAGAATCTAGACCTCGGATGTTTCCTAGACCGCCGAGACCTTCATTTTCTTACTCCGCAGCAGGCACTCAAGCTCAGTTTCAAGGGTTTAGGGGCAGTAATGTTGGCCAGAGTAGTGGGATTCGAGGTTCGCAGACTACGGGATTTTCTCGTCAGCCATATCAACAATGTGGACGGTTTCACTTAGGTGAGTGCCGGCGTGGGTTAAATGCTTGTTTTTGGTGCGGTGTGACAGGGCATATGATGAGAGACTGTCCACGGAGAGGTTTGGGTACTGTGGCGCAAACTGTGGGATCAACCGTTGCGTCAGCATCATCGGTTCCTCCCTTAGGCAGAGGTGTACAGCCTGCGGGTCGTGGTAGAGGTGCTAGAGGAACGGCCAGCTCTAGTGGAACTCAGAATCGTACTTATGCCCTTGTAGACCAGCAGTATTCGGAGGCCTCTCCAGATGTCGTCACAGGTACATTATCCATATTTTCATATAATGTATATGCATTGATTGTCCCAGGCTCTACATTGTCCTACATTACTCTATTGATTGCTGTGAAATTTGCAAAGGCACCAGAATTATTAACTAAATCAATTGAAGTGTCTACACCGGTTGGTGAAAATATTGTTGCAAAAAGAGTATATCATAATTGTGTGGTAACGGTGTGTGGTTGTGATACACTGGACGATCTTGTTGAACTAGACATGATAGATTTTGATGTTATCATGGGAATGGATTAGTTAGCCTCTTGTTATGCCATGGTGGATTGCTGAACCAAGAAGGTGCATTTTTGTTTTCCACAAGTAAATGTTCTCGAATGGCAGGGTAATGTAGGTGCACCAAGAGGAAAATTTATTTCTTATCTGAAAGCCAGGAAGATGATTGCCAAGGGGTACATATGTCACTTAGTACGAGTGAAAGATAATGATGTGGAACCACTAACTCCGCAGTCGGTTCCAGTGGTCAATTAATTTCTTGATGTATTTCCAGAGGATCTTCCAGGCTTACCCCCAGAACGGGAAGTAGAGTTTGGCATTGATGTGATTTCAGGCACTCAGCCTATCTCTATTCCTCCATATAGAATGACTCCAGCAGAATTACGTGAATTGAAGGAGCAATTGAAAGATTTGCTGGAAAAGGGTTTCATTAGGCCGAGTATGTCTCCGTGGGGTGCACCGGTATTATTTGTACGAAAGAAAAATGGCACACTGAGAATGTGCATTGACTATCGGTAATTGAATAAGGTAACGATCAAGAACAAATATCCCCTCCCTCGAATTGACGATTTGTTTGATCAGTTATAGGGTGCCAAGTGTTTTTCAAAGATCGACTTGAGGTCAGGTTACCATCAAGTCAGAGTTAGAGAAGAAGATATACCCAAGACAGCTTTCCGAACACGGTATGACCATTATGAATTTTTAGTTATGTCGTTTGGACTAACAAATGCACCAGTTGTGTTCATGGATTTGATGAATAGGGTGTTTAAGCCATTTCTGGATGTGTTCGTCATGGTATTTATAGATGACATCCTGGTTTATTCAAGATCACTAGAGGACCATGCTAATCACTTACGGCAGGTGTTACAGATTCTCCGTGAGCGTAAGTTGTATGCAAAGTTCTCCAAGTGTGAGTTTTGGTTAAAATCAGTCGCATTCTTGGGTCACATTGTGTCAGATGAGGGGATACAGGTTGATACACAGAAGATTGAAGCGGTGAAAAATTGGCCAAGACCTACGACACCCACAGAGATTCGTAGTTTTCTTGGATTGGCAGGTTATTACCGAAGATTTGTGGAAGGTTTTTCCTCCATCGCTGCACCTCTAACGAAGCTTACACACAAGGCAGTTAAATTTTAGTGGAATGATGCGTGTGAGAAAATCTTCCAAGAGTTGAAAGATAAATTAACCTCCACACCAGTTTTAGTACTTCCCGAAGGCACCGAAGGCTATGCAGTGTATTGTGATGCTTTCGGGGTTGGCCTCGAATGTGTATTGATGCAGCACGGCAATGTCATAGCATATGCCTCAAGACACCTGCGGCCAGATGAAAGAAACTATCCCACACATGATCTTGAGTTAGCAGTGGTGGTATTTGCTTTGAAGATATGGCGTCATTATTTGTATAGAGTTCATATTGATATCTATACTGATCACAAGAGTTTATAATATATCTTTAAGCAAAAGGAACTCAATTTGAGGCAAAGAAGGTAGCTTGAGTTATTGAAGGATTATGATATTGATATTCTATATCATCCAGGGAAGGCAAATGTGGTAGCGGATGCATTGAGCCGCAAGGCAGTAGAAAGCATTAGTGGTCAGTTGACCGAAAAGCAAGAGATAATTAAAGATCTACATCAACTAGCCAGTTTGGGAGTTCGTCTTCTTGAATCCTCAGATGAAGGAGTTATCGTACAAAATGCAGTTGAATCTTTGTTGATAACTGAAGTGAAAGAGAAGCAGTTTGCAGATCCTGTATTATTGCAACTAAAAGAAAATGTACAACAGAATTTGACAAAAGCATTTGATCTTACACAAGAAGGGGTGCTTCAATGCCAAGGTAGATTATGTGTACCAGATGTAGATGAGCTGAGGAAATGAATTATTACAGAAGCGCATCATTCACGCTATTCTATTCATCTGGGCACTACTAAAATGTACCATGATTTGAAAGAAGTGTATTGGTGGGGAAATATGAAGAAGAACATTGCAGAATTTGTCGCTCAATGCCCGAATTGTCAACAAATAAAAGTAGAGCATCAGAAACCAGGAGGTTACATGCAATGTCTCAATCTTCCAGTCTGGAAATGGGATATGATTAATATGGATTTCATCACAGGTTTGCCTCGTACATTACAGAAATTTGATTCTATATGGGTTATAGTGGACAGGCTTACCAAGTCAGCGCATTTTCTACCAGTCAAGACCACCTATACAGCAGAAGATTATGCAAGATTATATGTGAAAGAGATAGTACGGTTACATGGGATTCCGATCTCCATTATATTAGACAGGGGAGCTCAGTTTACTGCACATTTTTGAAGATCTTTTCAGCAGAGTTTGGGTACACAGGTGAACTTGAGTACGGCTTTCCATCCTCAGACAGATGGACAAGCGGAGCGTACTATTCAAATACTTGAGGATATGCTACGAGCTTGCACGTTGGATTTCCAAGGCAGTTGGGATGACCATTTGCCTCTTATTGAGTTTGCTTACAACAATAGCTATCATTTAAGTATTAAAATGGCACCTTATGAAGCTCTGTACGGGAGGAAATGTAGATCACCAATTGGATGGTTTGAAGCGGGTGAGACTGCTTTACTTGGGCCAGATATTGTTCATCAGGCTATGGAGAAAGTTAAAGTGATCCAACAGCTGCTACAAATGACCCAAAGCCGCCACAAGTCATATGCTAATGTTAGATAAAGAGGGTTTGAATTTGCCATAGGTGATTGAGTATTTTTGAAGGTGTCACCGATGAAAGGGGTAATGCGATTCGGCAAGAAAGGAAAATTGAGTCCACGCTATATAGGCCCATATGAAATTATTAGAAGATTTGTGAAAGTTGCTTATGAGTTGGCGCTACCCCAAGAACTCTCCACAGTTCATCCGGTATTCCATGTCTTGATGCTTCAAAAATGCATAGGAGATCCATCTCATTTTACTCCTATTGATGATGTAAGGTTATAGAGGATCTTACCTATGAGGAGATACCTATTGCCATTCTGGACAGGCAAGTGAAGAGGTTGAGAAACAAAGATGTCGCTTCTGTAAAGGTACTTTGGAGAAATCAGCAAATAGAAGAGGTCACATGGGAAGCTGAAGCAATGATGAAAGCCAAGTACCCTCATTTCTTCCAAAGGGAAGAACAAGCTCACGATGTAAGATCGGAACAATGACAAGTAAGTATTTATAAGCTTTAAATGTATATATCTGTCTGATGACATGAACAACGCTCCTAGACTTGTAATTGTTTACTTTAAATACTAACACTAACATTCGAGGACGAATGTTTCTAAGGGGGGGAGAATGTAACACCCCGTACGTTTTCAAGTCTAACTGACTATCGTAAAATTTATGGAAACATGAGAGATTTGATGAATTATACATTAATTTGTGGGCATTGAAAAGTCATACACCATTGGGCCTTAAATGAAGCCCAAAAACCATAGTAAGACATGGCCCAATATGGGAATTTGACCCATTCTTCCAATATTCTTCCATTTGACCAATCAACCCTTGCATTTAATGCTAAGAAAGGGATAAGAGTGATTTGAGGGGCTCTATAAAGAGAGAAAAATCAGTTTTTTATTTCATTTGGACTCCCATGCCTTTTCTAGAATTATCCACAACTTTCCTCTCACACAAACCCTAAGCTCTCATCTTTGTGGACAAGATCATCTTTGTACAAGACTTGGTAAGTGTTTATTTTGATGGTTTAATATATTTTATTCATGATAGATGGTGTATATTATTTTGGTTATGTTGGTGGAGTATTGAGAAGTTCACAATGTGTGAAATGTTACATGTTTGCTAAATCGGAAGATGGTTTTGTCTTGAAAACTTGAATATGTACTTGTGGTCTTGAAGGAAGTGAACTTTATGAATTAAATATTGATATCTGATATGTTATTAGAGTCTTACTTTGTTTTATCCTTGTGTATAACGTTTGGAATTGTTATTGTGAAATTGGTTATGGTTTTGGTGAAGTATTGACCGTGAAGTGTAGTTTTGGGTGTTGTTATATGTGTTGTGAGACCATGGCTGATTTTTGGTGTTCAATATGATCAAAAATATGTCAAAATAAGTTTGGTTATGATCATGGACCATTCATGGCATTAAAAGACCCAAAAGAGACCATTTCGGACCAAAACGGGCATCTGCCCCCGCAAACGAGGGCACCTGCGGGCGCAGATGCCAATGCAGGTGCCACTGGCATCTGCTACTAGCCACCTGCGGGCGCACTTCAGCCACCTGCGGTCACAGGTGGCTTCACAGGTCAGCCCCAGGTTCGGTTTTGTACGTTTTCGCATTGTCTTGGTCCCCGAAGGCCCCTATTCCCTTTTTGGATGTAATTATTAACTTGTGATGCCGTTTTAAGGACTTTAAAGTGTTGTCTGGAGGTATGGTGAATTATATCAAGTATGGATTGACTTTAATGTGTTGTTTTGAGAGACGTTTATGCAACGTAATGATGTAAACGTAACATAGTATTGAAGGGGAAGTGTAAAGTATGATTTTGGTGTGGAATGTTAGTAATGTATGATAACATGGGTGATGTGTGACTTGTTTTGGTAATGGTAAAGTATTATATGATATTGTACGAAGGTGAAATGGCGTTGTGTGACAATTATGTAACTTATTGTCATGTTATACACTTGAAATGAAGTAAGTGGTTAATGTAAGCTTCATTATGTACTTGTGTGTAGAGTAGACATAAAGGGAAAGCTGAAGTGTTGTATTCACGAGTAAGATTGTGTATCCATATTGGAGAATTAAGGTATGTAAGGTTACTCTTCTCGTATCTTTCTGCAGCATGTAGTTTTCACCTTGTTATTGTAATTACTCATTTTCGAAATGTCCTAAAGCATCTCATTTCATGTTATCATCTATTGTCATTCATGTACAACATACTTATAGACATGATTCCAAGTTCCAATAATGTTTTGTTCCAAAACTTCCAATAATGTTACAATTCCAAAAGTATCAATCTCATGAACGTAAAGGCGTAAAGTAAAGCACCTATGTATTTTCCAATTATGATACAATCATCAAATGAACTCTTTCCAAGATTAAAGAAGTAATGTTGTGAAGAGAAGTGATGTGTTCTTGGGTGGTATCCCATGGGGTTAAAATACCTCGCATGGGTCGATCCCAATATTTACGGGTGGTATCTCATGGGGTTAAAATACCTCGCATAGGTTGATCTCGCTACTACGGGTGGTATCCCAGGGGCAAAGGAAAAGCCTAGCATGGGTTGATCCCAAAAATTGTTGATTACCTACTGATCAGCTTGGGGCCCGGGCATTGTAAGAATGAAAGAATGAGTTATGAATGAAAGGGTGATTGATGAAGGAACGAATGAGCGTAAAGATAAAAGAAGTAATCCATCTAACGTACATATCTCCATGCCTATAGAGTGATGACTCATCCATGTTGGTTCTTTAATTATATTTGACACTTTTGAAGTATTGATGCATCATATAGTTTCTTATGGCCTTACATACTCAGTTCATTCTTCGTACTAACCCCTTTGGGGAAATTTACCTTACTTGCTGCAGGCACAGGTACTAGTAGACCCCCACAGTAGGTTGCAGATCTTTTGCCGATCTTTGGTGAGCTCCAGTTGGTTCGGGGCTTTTCGGGTCTCTTGTGTACATTATTTTGATACTGTAGTGTTGTGTAAAGCGGGGACTTTTCCCGAATTTAAGATGTTTATGTGTGTACTCTTGTTAGAGGCTTTTGTAGACCGATGTGGGTATATGAACAAAGAGATGTATGTCCACCTTAACTTGATGGCCTCATCGGCCAAGTTTCACATATGTATATATGTATAAACATCTCATGTTCCATGATTTCTGTTATTAGTTCCTTATGTCCTTACGTGGTAGTGGTATTTCTGTGGCATGCATATGAATGAATAGAAGTAAAGCTTGGTTCTCTCGGGCCTTATCGGCTACGGGTGCCAATCACGCCTCAATGCGATTTGGGGTGTGACATTAATCATGGTCTAGGATGTGGATTTCTCCTCACAAAATTTTTTGATCACTTTGGGATAAAACCAAGATCTGACTTTCATATTATTGAAGGAAAAATACAAAAGTTCACACTCACTACCCTTGCAGAGTATGAGTATCTACAAAGAAAAGAAGAGTTGGTCCTAAGTCTACAGTGTCAAATCTTATCTCTGCTCAGAAGGTTAGTAATCTCAAGATAAAAGAGTTTTCAACCATGGTTGCGAAAAAGAAAGATGAAATTAAAGCCTTAAAAGTTCAACTGAATGAAGTCACAGAAGGAACTAGTCCTACATCAGGTGTCTCAAATTAAGCTAAGATTTAGATTACCCAGCTAAAGAAGAAGAATACACAACTTAAGGATGAGAACACTTAGTTAAAAATAAAACATGAAATATTGATTGATGATAATCGCGCTGCTATGAAATATTTTTCTCACCTCTTTTATGGTTGTCTTTATACCTCTTATCCTAGTTGATCTCACCTGTCCATCTTTCCTTTCCATATTCCTACCATTTTCTTATCTTGACACTGGTGCATGATTAATTTTCTTTTTGTAGGACTTGAATATTGACTTGTCTAATGTTTCTGAATGGTTGTTTTAATATGAACTTGTTCCTATTCTTATACTTGTTGTGATCTCTTTTCATGCATGTTGCATGTATGGCTCCTTGTTTTGATCTCTTCTTTAGTGATGCCAAAAGAGAGAAGTAATGTGTGCTGGTGAAAAGGGGAACTTTAAACATGTTGTAAAAGGGTATGTGTGATTTTATGTTTGTCATCATTACAAAGGGAGAAAATATTAGGTTCTGGCCTTTCTTATTGTGTTCATGTTTTGATGATTGATAAATCTAGTTGAAGGACCAGTTACGTCAACTGGTGTCCCAATATGCAGTTGCACACTTATGTCTTATATGTCAGCTATGTGTATTGTCTGGCAACTACAACAAAATAGTGGAATGTGCTTTGCAGTGGAATCCTCCAATGATAAAGTTTCTCTCCTAAGGCTCTCATATATATTAATCATCTTGAAGAAAGAAGTTTTAGTTTTGCAAATATTCACAAACGATTGTTCTCTCCTAGCAAAATTTGTCTTGGTGCTTATATTACAAGGATTCAGCAATTTAGAAACCCTTTGTTCATAGTGAAATATGTCCTTGTTTCTAGGTTGATTGAGTTTTTGTTTTGGTCTTGTAATTGTAAACCAACTTCTCTTTTAGAGATTCTTGTGGGTAGTTTTGTGACTAAATTCTTATTGAGCTATTTTTAGTTTGAGTTAGCCAAATGGAGTCTTTCAAGTAGAGTTACTGTAAAAGTGGTGTAGCAATAGAGTTATTGCTAGTGAGTAGGGATTAAGAGTTTAATTCCTAGATTGCATAAGGGTTGCAATCATTTTTGTTTCTTGGTGATTAGTGGAGTGGTTGGTGAAATCCTACTGGGGTAGGTTGTGATTTTACGCCCTTGAGTAAGGAGGTTTCCACGTAAACATCCTTTGTCATTTACTTTACTGCTATTTACTTCGTATTCTTGTTGTTCTTCGTTTTCCTTATAAAGGACCAGGTATAGAATTAGGTTCTCATTACAGTGGTGGACTCTTATGAACCATCATTATTGAAAAAGGTGTATTTGTGTCTGAGACTAATTACAGTTGTATTAATGTAAGTGTTTGTCAATCACTTTAGAGTTAATAGGTGATTTTGGACACAAACCGAACAAAGGCTTGAAGTAGAAAGGAAAGAAGGCTATTTCCCAAGGAGAACTCCAAAAGCAAAGTTCTTTGCATAGTGTGAAAACAAGATCAAAGGTTATTGAAATTCAGACAATATCAACTACTGAAAAATCTCCAGTCAAGAATTTTTTTTAAATTTCTATGATTAAGTTTACTGTTTGGGTATGTAACAAACAATGAAGTTTGGTATGGTTTGTTGACAAATAGTGTTGTTGTCCAATTATTTGGCTAGCCAACTCTTATTTTGCCTATGACAATTGGTGCTACTGTCTATATTTGCCAACTATGTTTAACTTTGTGCTTTTCCCAACTTATGTTCAACTTATGCTCAACTTTGACGAATGAAATTTTGTGAAGTTAACTGTGTTTTTGTCCATTTTTCATTTCGTAAAAGCTTCAGAATTAGAATTATGAGTTAACAAACTAGAAACGAATATCTTTATTCATTTATTTATTAGATTTGTGGCTAGTTATTTAACATGTGTTTTAAATTCAATTTTTGACATTACTGGGCTTTAGTTATATGTTTTAAATTTTACTTTATATTTAAATAGGTTGAAATTTTAAAGTGTTTAATTTGTATATTTTAATTTTTAGGATAAAAGTCAATATGAACTTCTTATGTAAATGATAAAATATTTGAAAATGCACCTAATAATGCAATTATTTATTATTCTCAAAACATGACAAGTCAGCGGGCACAATTATAATGATATTGTTTATAGTAACAAGTTGTGTTTTAGTGATTTATTAGTTTGTAATTATATATAGAATATCGATACTCATCCCGTAGTACAATTATTATTATATATTGAATTGAGATTATGATAGGATTAATAACTTTCAAATCCTAAATTTGCCTCTAATAATATAAATTATAAATCAATCACCATTTTATCCCTTTTTCTTTTTCACTCCCCAAAGGAAAAAAATATTGAACTTCTCCACATAACAACAAGAAATAGGAAAATGAAGATCCGACTACACTATGACCACCCCCACCCCCACCCCCACCTCCCAATCTAATGATATTTTTCCAGTTTCATATGTGATCACTGAATTTTATTTATTATAACAGTCTAAGTTAAAAAGTTAATAATTGTTATATTCTTGTAACTAAATTTTATCTTTTTAAAACTTTTTTCAATATATATATATATATATTAATAAAGTGTTAAGATTGTCGGTTGGAAACCACAAATATACATAGTTTTTTTGAGAAGGCTTAGGTGTCATGACCCAAAAATCATTAGGATTGCGATGACACCTATCCCAGCCCACATGGTAAGTCAGTCAAACTTACGAATACACGTTTCATTAAAAGTAAAGGTAAACAATGAAATAACACAATGAATATTAAATAATAACTCAAGTCAACAATAATCAAAAGAAAACTGAATAGTATACTCCAAAAACATCTCAAGACTCAGCTGTCACAAATACAAGAGTGGCTCTAGTACAAAATGTCATAATTGAATAATATAATAATGTCTGAGAAATTAAAGAAGATAAAAATAAGTGATAGAGGAAGTCGGGACAGTCTCCAAAGGTAGGAGCTCATCATGACTTCAGATAAACCGAACATCGCACGAAATCAGTATCCTCATTGTCTACTCGCACCTGAATTTGCATCAGAAGAATGAAGAAAGGTAGGGGTGAGTACAACCACTAGTACTCAGTAGGCAACATAGGCTGACTGGGCTTAAGAGGATACTATATCGAATAAAAAAATATTAAAATAACCCTATACGCAGAAAAGTTTCAACAGTTCAATTCAATGATTATCACAAATCATTTTTAACACAATGATAATCTCATAAATGATGCAATGCAATGATATGTAATGATATGCAATGTACAATGCCTTCCGATATACACTCACTCTAGTCGTGTACAACAAGATGGGATCCATGAAAGATTGGGGAGATCCATATATCCAGCTCAAAATCTTACCTTAGATGAAATCACTCAAAAGTACTATATCTCTCCATCTGAAATACACTTCTGACCAAATTAATAGAAGGTGTTTCATTTTCTTTAAAAAATTAATATTTTCTTAGTAGTACCACTCAGTATCCATGAGATGAATACATATGCATGCTCAATAATATGATCTATCCAAATATAATAGATATGTATAAGAAAATCTCAAAATATCTATCAACTCATGAATACATACTACAAGCCTCAGTATCAAGTTAGAAACCCCAATTTCACATTACTATCATAGTATAAGCCCCAATCTAAGAATTACAGTAACAATCCATCTCAATTTCCACAATGATACCAATTCACTCAACACATAGCATGCTTTGGATGATAAGTTGCCACCCAAGCAATGTGTAACAACGCTCATAGTGATTTTTAGATTTCTCTGTATTCTGACCATTTTACCCTTTTTCATTGTTGTTTTATATCATTTATGAGTTGTGAAAATAGTTGGCATGGTCCCCGAAGCATTCGGAAGTGAGTTATGTGAGTTTGAGGTTTTGAGTAGCCTTCAAAGTGATATATTTGACTCCGATCAATACTTTATGATCTGAACATCGGATAGTAATTATGTCAGTTCTATTAGATTTGAATATCAATTTTGTGTTAGTAGTGTGGTTGGTTTAGGTTTCGAGACTATATTTTGATTTTTGAGCGTTTAGACGAGAAACTAATTATTTTGGCCTAAAGGGGTTTTTGGGGGTAACTTTTTGATAACAACCTCTTTTGATAAATTCAATGATTAAATTGAGTCTGAAACATCGAAATTAGTCTAGTAGCATTATTGGTTTATCTTCATGGGTCCCAAACAAATCCTGAGGGTCCATTCGAAGCATTTTGAGTCTTAGACTGGTTGCTAGTGCCCAGTTTTTGGTGCACCAGTCAATTACCCATTGCGGTCTCGTGGCTGGGTGTCGCGATCACAAAGGTTCGGGGTTTTGTTCATAGATCTTGTGAGATGGGACACCATGATCGTGAGGTTCGGATCGGGTACTCATCGCGATCGTGTTGCCTCTTTCCACGACCATGATGACCATTTAAGCATCGTCAACTTTGACCCTCGCGATTGCGTTGAGAGACCTATGATCACGAAGTACTATTCATAGAAAAATATAAATACTCCATTTTCATGATTTTACTCTATTTTCACCATTTTCAAGCTTGGAGCACACAGTTTAGGGCTATTTCAAGAGGATTTATCTTCAAACTTGATTGGTTAAGCTTCTGAACCTAATTTCTATCATTATCCATTGAATATATTGCTAAAATATTTTCAAAACATGGATTTTAAACTTGATATTTTGAGATTTACCGGTAAAGTGAAAAATTAGATTTTCAATAATTTCAAGCTCGATTTTTTATTGGTTTTTATACTTAGAACCCTTAAAGTATGGGTGACATAATTCTTTACTAAAATTCTAATTTTAATCGTTTATTTTTGGGCCCAATTTTTGAAGTGATTTTAGACCCAGAAACAAACTATGCTAGTATGAGTATCAATAGACTCCTAATTACGTATACAATCCATTTTTGATAGATTGGGAGACTTCTGAAGCCGCTCGAAAGGGGAAGGCTTCTTATTGAGGGGTTCAAGCTCGTGTTTTTGGCTTTCAAGGTGGGTTATGACTTAACTTTCTTCAGATTAGGCTGGGTAGATAACCATTCATGTAAAGTATGCTATGAGTTGGGGATTTTATTATTATATATTTTGTTTGATATCATTATTATTGTGTTGCCCGTGTGGGGGCTTGTGGGGGCTTGTATGTACCTTATTATTGACTTAAGAGATATTTATCATTGAGATGCTCGTGCGAGGGCTGCTATTGGTTTTGTTTGAGCATTATCTATTCCTTATTATTATCGTGATGCCTATGCGGGGGCTTAAATTGATATTACTAATGCCTTACATGATTCATTACTACTTTGTTGTTGTGAGAGGGCTTAAATCATGCCTTATTGAGATTTGGGTGATTTGAGTTCATTCATGCCATTGTTAAGCTGATTATTGTATGTTGTTGATTATTCTATGATCGTGCATACTCATTCATCACTCATTTTCATGGAACTGATATTACTGTGGAACTTGGATTTCTTTTCCAAAGAAGATATACCATTTTATATAACGCCTTAGCCAAGGAAAGTGCTGGCTAGGTTGATTAATGAGATTGTGATTAGTAAATGGGTTGCAAACCCCCCATGGATCCTCTCCTAGAAGCTGTCATGACCCAAACTAGTTGTGAGTGACACCCACACTAACCCCCGATGGGAGAACCAACTAATTCAAATATTCAACCCATCCAAAATAATAGGCAACTAATCCTTTTTTCATTAAGAAAACCAACAATTTGATAACTAACCAAAAATAATAATGCGGAAATACAAAATCTAAATAATTCTCTAGAATTTGAAAGTCATTGTACCAAAATACTAATAATTGACAACAAAGGGTACAACCCCAAAAATAAGAGTAATGTCTATGCCTAAACAATGGACCAAAAACTGAATGAAAAAATCACGGCAGCCCGAAAGATGTAGCTCACTCTTGAGTTCGAACACAATCTGAATCACAGCTGAGGTTTTGAAACAGTCACCGCAATATGCTCTGTACTTAACAAAAAGAAGAGCACGTGTAGTATCAGCACACAAGAAATAATGGTGTACTGGTAGGGTCATCGACAATCCCAAAATGAGAAATATGAACATATAACCATAACTTAGTACAGCAAGACAACCATGAACACCTACCATGTAACCTTACTTCAACTTCACAACACTTAAGCTTTTCAACAACAGTATGGAGCTTAGTTAAAACAAACCAACATGGATAACAAGTCAAGTCAAAACCATGACTACCAATAAAACTGCAAGCCAACAATTATGACTCAAACCATTATACCAACCATGTCTCAGTTACACAAGTAAATATTCAACATAGAGTTATGCCATGATTTATAATTTAATCCAGACCACTCAAGAATCCATAAGAGAAACAACAATGGCACTAGCATGCAACCCGGTTTACATAAGAAACCACCTTTAACAAATAAGCATATAAACCCAGCTCATTCAGGGAACCCATATAACAAGTCAACACTTAAGCCCGGTTCACTCTAAGAAACTAATAAAATAAATAAACACATAATCCCCAGTTCACTCAAGGAACCATCATACTCACCTGTACCTTTTCATACATGCTAAGGGTCTTATGGTTGCCCACTAGGCATAACCTGTAGGGGATGCTCTCTTGTCTATGTACCAAATCCCATACATCAAGTCTCTGCCAGCCTTATTCCAACCAATCCCGTAAAGATGTCTAAATACCGATACATCCCACAATAATGACAGATATCACAACAATCACAAATACAATGATAACGGAAACAACACTTGTAACAACCAACAAGCTTTGCATATAAGTTTACTGCATGCGATTAACACTTAGGATATCAAATAGTCACTCGCTTTTCTTGAACATGCATTATAACAAGCAATACAAAGGAATAGTTATTATGAACACATAAAACAAGTTGGATTTCAACTACATTAGACCATCACCTACCTTAATCCAAGCCTGAATTACACTAACAAACTTGAGCCTTCCCTTTTCTTGCAACCTCGGCTTGATTGTTGTTTAAAAATAGGAATATAACACATAATCAACCAAATGACCTACAATATCGAGGATTATAACCTAATCCCGAGCCCCAAGGCCAATTTCATGATCATTCCTCCCATTCTAGAGTTTTTCTACCATAATTCCACCTTAATCCTACCAATTTCAAGGTTACATTAGTGAATTATCTACATGCAAGAGTAAATTATCAACTTTTAACCAAAATCCAAAGGTCTTACACCCAATTTTCTCTATTTCACCAGAAAAATCAGCTAGGTTAAGCTAAATCCTCCCCAAAACCCATAAACTAGTGATTCTAAGGTTTAAAAATTTAAAGTCTAGTCAATGAGAGTGATTAACTTATCTTTGCGAAGAAACTTGGTGGAAAATAGGTGAAAATCATCCAAAATCGCCTAAGCCCTTCCCAAAGTGAGTTTATAAATAATAAACTGATTTGGGATATTTTCTACATAAATCTATGTATATCCCACTATAACAGCCCTTTCACGCTATAGAGGCCTCGCTATGGCGGGTACCGCCAGCTATGGCTGGATTGACCAACTTTGACTCTCGCTATAGCGGGAATTATTTTGCTAGAACGGTGTCATCATAGCGACCTGCCACCTGCTATAGTGGGTGTGATGAGGTAGAAATTTAGGATTGCTCCCAGTTTTGCCTTTTTCATAATGCACCCTCAAACCATGACATTCCAAACTAACCCCTTTACATCAAGTTTGATATTAGGAGTTTCTACTTACCCAAATTCACTTCCAAAAAATCCTACATATTTCTTATTATCTTAGCTAACATAAAATCATGTTAAACTTTATTACGTTTACCCAATCTATTCCTGGATTGACCTAGGCCATACCTCGCTCGGAGTTCATCCAAGACTAGCCTAGACTGAAATTTCTAACTCCCAATTCAGGGAAAATCTTAAACCAAATTTTTGTACATCAAACTCACCCAGAATGACGGAAAGGGTCATTATAGAAGCTTAGGCTCAGAGGGTGTATACGAGGTGAACATTTAAGCATTGCATACATATCATATCATTGTGTTGCACTACTTTTCATCTTTTTATGTGATTGACACTATGTATTGGACTTCCTTATACATATGTGTTGTTGATATTTCTTATTCTGCTATTGAGATTATCTTATTTATATTGTTAGGAGTTGTACAGCTTGAGCCATTAGGACATTTTCTGTTTACAGGGTATATGTGTTACTCGTAGTTTATTTTACTTGTTTAGTTGTCTGATTAGCTTGATCGGCCTATGATGCCTACTGAGTACAAGTGCACCGTACTCACTCCTACTTCTATATCTTTTTGGTGTTGATCCTAGTTTGAGTGCTATCCGTAAACTGTAATCATTTGTGCCGCTTTTGGGATCTGTCAAAGTCAGGGTGAGCTCCCCATTTGGAGTCTATACCCGTCTTCATTTAGTTTTTATGTCTTTACTTCAGAGATAGATGACTATGTATTCATAATTATGTTAGCTTTTAGAGTACTCTTTACTCATGACACCAGATCTTTGGGGTTTTGGAGTTGTATTTATTTAGATATTTTCTATGTTAATGTATTGACTCCACTTTATCCTAAAGTCTTATATTCTACTTTATTATATGTCTTCTTTCTTACTTTATTTCTTTTGGGGTTTTGGCTTACCTATCAAGGTTGGTATTGGGTAGGTGCCATCATGACCTTAAATTCTGGGTAGTGACACAAATTCTGAAGGAAGTTAAGCATAACCTACCTCGAAGCCAAACTACAAGCCACCAATGGTTACAAACTAGATTTTCTCTTTCAAATGGATTCAGAATGTCCCAATCTATCAATAACAAGATCTACCTGTAAATATGAGTCCAACGATACCTATAATGCTATAGTTCTATTTTGAGTTCAAAGAGTTAACCCCAAAGTCATCTCCAAGCTACTAAGGAAAAATTGATATTTATCAGAAAATCAATTTATCCATAACTTAAGGAGCTCAAATCTAAAATTTCATCAAATATAGAGTTGAAATCGACCTTGAAATCATCAAAATACCATTTTCTCTTTCCATACAATGTTTAAATCTCTGAATATTGACCAAAGTTGAATCATTCTAAATTCAAAGCCTTATAAAACAAAAAACTTACCTAGAACACATTACGCACCTTCGTAACCATGCTATCCACTCTCACAGATCATAAATACCAAAACACAACTATGAAGAGAGATAAAATGGTTAAAACACACCAAAAACCAAAAAACACTATGGGGTTGTTACAGTATGCCTCATTTGTTTGCTTTTAATAAAAATTTGATTTTGAATGGTTAAGACTTTAGGCCATTAAATGCATTTGTTTTCATTAATATTTAAGCGGTCTGAATAGGTCTTAATCTTTAAGATTTTATTAACAAAAGGTATTCTTGTGTGGATAATATTGACCACCACTCTATCCATAATCGCTAGCGACCACTACTAACCACTTTTGTTGTCACAACCACCACCACCGGTTAGCGCTTCTGCCGCCACTTCTACCTCCACTATCAACTACTACCACATTACGATTAATCCCTACTACCAACCACCTCCACCCTCGCAACTAACATCGCCGCCAACAACCACTAATACATCCTCAACCACTGCATATTCTTTAGCTACCATTATCAATGCCGTCAACTACTAGGATCAATCAACCTCACTATCACAACCACTACCACAGCTACGAATCGCAAACATAGTCAGTACAGCACCAACCACCTCCACCATTACAACTATTACCACCATTGTTAGTAGCCACTAAGACCAACCATTACCACTACAAACCATCTCTTTCATCATCACTAGCTATCACAACCCAAATGATCATGATTCGCACCTGCCCTAATACTGCAGTGGGAGAACCACCTAACCCAACACATACCAAGTTAGTCTGACACTTCACAAGTTATTTCTAGTAGTGTCTTAATTTCATAATTACTAAATGCATTAACTCTCAACCAAAATCAAAATCCCACTTAATCAAACATAATAACTTAGGAATAGAGTGCAGAATATCTCTATTTATTATAACCCTAGGACCTGAAGTCACCGTACAAGAACAACTAAGAATATCTAAAAACTATAACTAAATATTATCGATAAATTTTAAGAAAAGAATATGATGTCGCCCAAATTACACATCTAAATAAAGCATAAAGTGGTCATTGATCAAATATAGAACTCAACTAGGTTGGAGTCAATCCTACAGGAATAGGTCAAAATATTAATCAAGATGTTTGTCTAAGCAATTAATGACAATCTCCAGTAAAAGAGAGGGATCTGAGAATAGAATTTAGTAGTAACAAGTGTTGATTTGTTGGACTTGTAATCAGTATGAGAAATGTACTAGGACTATGTTCCCCAATAACTTCATTATTCTGTAGGTTCTTCGTACTTAGCAATCTCTTATGGTATTTGGCATACAAAATTGATTGGTTATATATCATCTAACTGACTATGTTACGCCCCTTGTAGGCGACTATCCCTAAGCATAAAGGTTTATGTGTCATAGGTTTTACATTACTAACCCCTATCTATGATCCCAATTAAGTCTCTCCTATTTACCGGTTCAAGCCTAATTAAATAGAGGTTGGTAGATCCAAGTCTTGTTGTTGATTCTCTTTTCTGATTCGATTACCCTTGCTAAAGTCCAAGGTAGATATAAGGTGAGTCCTAACATTGCGCACCATCAAAAAGCAATCAATCCAAAGAGAATTAATAATACATGACTAAACACCACATTGAGAATCACTTCATACTACAAACTCTGCTTTGTTAATCCGTCATGGCTCCCACAACCCTAGTTGTGGTGTTTCGTAATTCATAATTGCAAGAACACAAGAAAAATTCTGATGAGAAAGTATAATCATGAACTTACAATAATAAGATGAAAACTCCAAAATCTCCCTTTGAGTTAAAACTCTAAAAATTGATGTATGTAATTCCAAGACCAAGGATATGCCTTAGAACCTTACAATAATGTAATAGAACTTAAAATTGGTACAAAAGACCAAATAGGAGTATTTATAGATAAAATAAAACCTATCCTAAACATAACAAGATTTGTTAAGTCGGCCGTTTTAGATGAAAGGAAGGTACTATCGTGGTTAGATCCCACAATTGTCCTTGGTGCTTGTAGGTTGGCACTGTACTTTTTCATCTTCAGAAGAAGGTAGGCACAACCCTCAATATGAAATCATACCTTCTAGGTATGATCGTGTAATTGCTCGTCTGATCCTCTTACACTTTAACTGCTACAAACTCTCAATCTGAACTTCCTTCCCATAACATCTAGGTACGATCGTAACTTCAAAGTACGGTGGTGGGAAGTCTTCATCTTATCTTCCTCACACTCATCTTCTGTAGTAATTATTCTAGGTCTTCTTCCCACGATCAGATTGTACGATCATAACATAATTGTACGATCGTGGGAAACTTCCATCTGATTCACACTTGAGAGTCACTCCTCTAAATCTCTCCATGATGACATGGTATGACAATGGTCAGATCCCACGTTCGTGGAATGGGTTGTCTGATGGCTTTAAGTCCAAAAATTTAGCACTTTCTTTCTCCGGACCTCTTTGACCTGTAAGACCCAAAAACACATAATATCCACATAGAAATACCCTCGTACTTGCAAATATTCATAGTTTTAAGCGTTGAAAGTACCGTAAGTTCATGGAGCATCAACACCCTTAATTTAGACCATTTGCATGTCCTCAGGTAAACAAAATCAACTAAACTACAACGACACTTAACCAAGAGAAAAACCAAGAGTACTACGGTAGTCAAATTTACACAAAACTATTTTAAGCATGCATTAACCCAAAAGATGTTCAATCCCCTAAGACCATCAAAACAAATGTTGTGTGTATACAACCACTTACCTTAACACAAAAGAACAAGAAATGGCATTACATTATTAACAGATAACCCAACACTCAAACCGATGACACTACCCAAACAAGCAACAACCTATAATACAGACCTTACGCCCTCACATCAAAGAAGTCCCTAACACTTAGTATGTGCACAAATATCAGGACCGGGACTGAAATAAATCACTCACTCTCGCAAAGAAGTTAGGTAGTATGCATTTGATACTATAGGGTTGCCCTTATTTTCTAAGCTTAGTTCTCAGATAGTTGGTTTAGGATCACTATAGGACTATTATTGGCTTGTAATATAGGCTCAGGGACTGGTATGGTACATATGGGTAAAGTGACTTATTCCTCCTTGGCACTACACTACTTTTGGATCCACTTTCCTACTTTCTTTATTCTTCTCCCTTTTTTTAACTTTTCAGACTTCGGATGCGGTCTTATTTTCACAACTTCCTCTTTTTCTTTTTTCTTTTTCTTCTTTTCTTTCTCTTTTTTTTCTTTTCAAACTTTTCTTTTTCACTCTTTTTTTTTTCTTTTCAAACTTTACCGCACCAAAATCCTATTTTTCATTTTACTAACTTGTTCTTCATACCTAATCTTTTTATGCACCCCTACAATAGTTACCCTCAACTTAGGCGATTTGCCTGAGTTGAGGTGTACAGTGTCCAAGGAGGTACCAGGGCCAAAGGAGGTTCATTGTAAAGGCTTGGGAAGATGAATAGGCTAGTCCAAAGAAAAGGTCTATTTAGGCTCAAATTTTGGGATCAAGGGATATCATGATTCTTTGGTAGGCTTTGTAGGATTTTAGTGGACTGTTTGAAGAATGACCTATAATCCTTTTCTAACCTATCCGATGACTTTAGCTAGACTAACCATGCAAGTTCTAGATCACAAACAAACACCAACTAGGTAAAAACTTACACAAACTTAGCTCAGGGCTAACTGTATTCCCCAGCAATGGCGCTAAAATTTGATGTCATCCAAATTACACCTCTAAATAAAGCATAAAGCGGTCGTTGATCAAATATAGAACCTAACTACGCTGGGGTCGATCCTACAAGAAATAGGTCAAAATATCAATCAAGATGTCTATCTAAGTAATTAATGACAACCTTCAGTAAAAGAGGCGTATTTGAGAATAAGAATTCAGTAGTAACAAGTGTTGATTTGTTGGATTTGTAATCAGTATGAGAAAGGCACTAGGAGTGTGTTCCCCAATAACTTCATAACTCCATAGGTTCTTCGTACTTAGCGATCTCTTGTGGTATTTGGCATGCATAATCGATAGGTTATGTATCATCTAACTATGTTACTCCCCTTGTAGATGACTATCCCCAAGCATAAAGATTCATGTGTCATGGGTTTTGCATTACTAACCCTTATCTATGATCCAATATAATCTCTCTCATTTACCAGTTCAAGCCTAATTAAATGGAGGTTGGTAGCTCCAATTTTGTTGTTGATTCTATTTTCCCATTCGATTACCCTTGCTAAAGTCCAGGATAGAGATAAGGCAAGTCCTAACATTGTGCATCGTCAGAAAGTAATCAATTCCAAGAGAATTAACAATATATGCCTAAACACCGTCTTGAGAATCACTTCGTACTACAAACTCTACTTCGTTAATCCGTCATTGTTCCCACAACCCTAGTTGTGGTGTTTAACAACTCATAATTACAAAATCACAAGAAGAATTTTGATAAGAAAGTGTAATCATGAACTTACAATAATAAGATGAATAACTCCAAAATCTCCTTTTGAAATAAAACCCTAAAAATCAATGTATGTAATTCCAAGACCAAGAATATTCCTTAGAACCTTACAATAATGTAATAGAACGTAAAACTGGTACAAAAGACAGAATAGGAGTATTTATAGATAAAATAAAACCTATCCTAAACATAACAAGATTTGCTAAGTCGGTCATTTTTTATGAAAGAAAGGTACGATCGTGGTTAGATCCAACGATTGTCCTTGGTGCTCGGAGGTTGGCACTGGACTTTGTCATTTTCAAAGCAAGGTATACACGACCCTCAGTACGACCTTGTACCTTCTAGGTCCGATCGTGCAATGCGCTCGTCTGATCCTCTTACACTTTAACTGTTGCAAACTCTTAATCTGAACCTCCTTCCCACAACATCTAGGTATGATCGTGACTTCAAAGTATGATCGTGGGAATTCTTCATCTTATATTCCTCACACTTAGCTTCTGCAGCAATGATTCTAGGTCTTCTTCCTATAATTAAATTATATGATCGTAACATCATTGTACGATCGTGGGAAGCTTCCATCTGACTCACTCCTGAGAGTTACACCTCTGAATCCCTCCATGATGATATGGTACGATTATGGTCAGATCCCACGGTCGTGGAATAGGTCGTCTGATGCCTTTAAGTCCAAAAATTCAGCACTTTCCTTCTCCGAACTTGTTTGCCCTATAAATACATAAAAACATATTATATCCACATAGAAATACCCTCGTACTTGCAAATATTCATAGTTTTAAGCATTGAAAGTTTCATAAGTTCACGGCATATCAGAATATGACAATGACTTAGTTTCGAAACAAAGGACATAAACAAAGTAAGATGATTCAATGGCTGCCCGGTCATGGTGCTCACCCTTGAATAGAAGTCTGGTACTATTGGCTAAAGTCGTTGTCTCGTCTCAAATACCATACCATGCTCTGCACTCAACAAAAATAAGAGCATAGAAAACATCAAAACATCAAAAGGTATTAGTAGGCATCATAGGCCGACTCAACCCTGACACTATCCAAATAGGCAAATCAAACATAAGCAACAGCGATCAAAACGGAACTTAATATTAGAGACAACCAATTTTAGATATGACACATCACGTCAACAAGAGTACAAGTACAAGATTACACCTTCAACACTTAGTCAAATCCTTCAACAAGGTTCACTTCAACATAAATTTATAAATGTATAATCAAATGCATATGATAAGTGCATGTATGCTAGGTGTACGAATCACCTCTTTCTCATCTCAACATCTAATCATCATCATTAATATCAATCTCAATATTATCATCATCATGATCTCAATATCATTTATTTCATTATCAATATCATCATCATCATGGTCTCACTACCATGATCAATATCATTAACTCATCTTCACAACATCATCACAAATCATCATCAATAAGTTTGAATATACAAATGCAGTTAATAATCACAAGTAGTGCCAGAAAGAAATTATAAATACTCAATTTACATATAAGAACAGAGTTAAGCAAGTCTAGTTGCTACAAATAAACTATAACCAACCTCAATGCCAGCTTGAATCACTTCAAGGCCACAAGTTTGCCTTTCCTTTCTCTTTCGACTCTTTTTTAATCTATAATATTAAATTTACACACCTATTTTAATTATTTTATCTTTTCTAACAATTAGATATCAATAACCAATAAATTCAACCAAAAACTTACCCTAGTTCATCACCTTAGGATTTTCTATCCTTTAAACCTGATGAATTCTACTTCATTTAGTACGAACCACCATAATTATACTCCCAATAGTATCTTCTAACACCCTAGGATCATTAACAACTGATTTTAATCACATTCCCATCAATTTACCTTCAGTTCATAAATTAGCACTAAACCCCAATTTCTATCATGAACAAGATTCTAGCAATTTCTAAGGATTCTAGGGGTAATTCAAGTTTAGAGTGTGAAGAAATCTTACCTTCAAAGATGAAAATCCAAAAAATTTATAGAAATTCACCTTCCCCAGAGCTCTTATGAATTTTTTAGAAAATAAAAATAAAAACGTGTTTCTAGTTTTTAAAAAAGTTGGAAACTGCCTTTTTATCGCAGCAGCAGTAAAGTTACCGCTACAATGGTTTGTAGTGTAATTGAGGTCACCGCTGCGGCGGTACCTTTTACTGTTGTAGCAGTTCTTTACTATTGCATTCGTCCTAAGGCAAAATCTCAAGGTCTCTTCTCAAATCAGTCTATTTCACAACATCCTCCTTAAAATATGACACCGCGAACCAACCATTTTATGGTATACTCTATAACTGGAGTTCTATTGATCCAATTTATGTATAGGAATTTTCTACGGTTTCCTAAACTTGTCCTTTATCTAAAAAAAAAGTAAAACACCCCCACCAATGCTCATATTAGTACTATATTTCCTTAGACTATCACACCCTACGAATATGCCTAATAATAGGCTAACCCTGAATTTTTCAAAAATTATCTAAGAGAAATTTAGTGGAGGTCTTACTCCTTATTTCAGCGTAACAATGAATTATGTAATTACATTAGATACCAATTTATCACTCGTTCATCCCCGAATGACAACTAGCCCACAAGGACACAACTAAAGCAAGAGTAATTACCCGAGTCTATGAACAAATACGGGTACCACTTGCGCATATCCGCTTCTGTCCCCCAAGTCGCTTTCTCAGTCGAATGGTTCCTCCATCGAACTTTTGTAGATGGAATGACTCTAGTTCTCAATTTTCTCACATCTGATGCGCCATGATTTTATGATACTTTCGATGCTTAAAACAAGAAAATTATGCAATAACTTAGGTATGTTTGGTAGGTATGATGTATTTTCTGTTCTATATTGCAGGAGAATAGGTTTGGAGGCAAAATGATCAACAAGAAAGAATCATGCTCGAAAATGGAGTATCTGAAGATGAATGAACCAGGTCCTACACCAGAGGAGTGACCCACGATAGGACCCACATCACGTGAGTCAACCTACGTGGCATGGGTATGTGTCGTAGGTTGACTCCTGCAGCTAGTTGAAGCAACCTGATTTCCACGACAGGACCCACGTGGCGTGACTTGGTTCCACGACACCAAGTCATGATACCGTGGAAACTTGCGACTCTGTTTTCCTGTTTTGCTTAGGATAGGATTTTTCCTGTTTTGCTTAGGATAGGATTCATCTTGTATCTATAAATACCCCTGTATTGTCCTATGTTTAGGAGTTAGTCAGTACATTATTTTGAAACATATTTCCAGTATCTTGAGCCAACAAAAACATTATTGATTTTGTAATCTTGGAGCACCAGTTCTAGGATTTTTATTAATATTGAGATTTTAGAGTTTTCTTCATTATCGTGAGTTTACAATTATGTTTTCATCGTCGAATTTTTCTTGTGTTCTTGCAATAACGAGCAGCTAAACCCTTTAACTAGGGTTGTGTGAACCATGAGTACTTAACGAAACTGGTTAAGTGCAAAGCAATTCTGAACCAGTGTGACTGCATGTATTGTTATTACCTTTGTTATAATTGATCTTCTAATGGTTGCAAATGTTAGAAACTCGCCTGTATTCTAAACTTGCTCGAGAGAGAGGTGGAGATTGGGAAAAGGGAATAACAATAAAGATTTGAAGCTATCAACCTTCATCTAATAACTTGAGCCATAACAGGGATAGTTATCTGAGATCCAGGACAAGGGTTAGTAGTGCGACACTCGGAGACCGAGAGAAGAAGAGTGAAATTCATCTAACCAAGGTCGAGAGACGTTTAGATGAACATATCTTGTTAGATTTTGCATGCAACACAGCGGGACAGTTTTGCCAAGCATAAATAACCGGTGAAGTTAAGGAATCATTGGGGATCACAGTCCTAGTGCATTTCTCATATTGATTACAAATCCAAAAACCAACAATTGTTACTGTTACTATTTGTTTACCAAGAATCCCCCAGTTTTACTTACTTGCCAATTACTCAGACTAGCATTCGACAAACTTACATCCTAATTCCTCGTGGGATCGACCCCAACCTAGTTGGGTTCTATATTTGATACAATGACTGCATTATACTTTTCTGAAGGTATATTTTGGGCGACATCAACATCCTGGTCCAATATGTCAATTGGTTCCTCTTTGTAAGAAAGATCCTTATCGAACAACTCAGAGTCCCAATGAATGATGTAATCCCCATCACCGTGGTACTTCTTAAGCACGGATAAGTAGAATTCCAGATGAACCCCAGACAAGATAGGAGGCAAGGCCAACTTATAGGCTATTGAACCTACTCCCTTTAAAACCTCAAAGGGTCTAATGTACCTTGAACTCAACTTTCCCTTCTTACCAAAGCTCATTACCCCTTCATGGTTGACACTTTCAAAAATACCTTCTCACTTATCCCAAACTTCACATCTCTTACCATGTTATCCGAATACTTTTTTTGTCGTCTCTGAGCTACTACTAGTTTTTCTTGTATAAACCTTACCTTCTCCATTGAATCCTTGAGCATATCAGTCCCCAAGACCTAACCTCAAATGTATCAAACCACCCAATCGGCGAACTATATCTTCTTCCATATAAGGCTTCAAAAGGAGCCATGTCAATACTAAAATGGTAGCTATTGTTGTAGTAAAACTCACACAAGGGTAAGTACTGGTCCCATTGGCCCCTGAAATCCATTACGCAAGCCTGAAGCATCTCCTTAAGCACTTGAATTATTCATTTCGACTGTCCATCGGTCTATGGATGGAAAGTTGTACTTAGGTACAATCATAAACCCAACTCTGATTCAAACTTCTCCCAAAAATAGAGGTAAACTAAGTACCTCTGTCTGACACAATAGAAATAGGTACCTGATGGAGCCTTACAATCTCCTTAATATAAATCTAGGCCAATTTAGCCGCATTATAATCTACCCTTACTTGAATGAAATAAGCTGACTTAGTCGATCGGTCAATGATAACCCATATAGAGTTACACTTCCTCAAGGTCTTAGAAAGACTTACCATGAAGTCCATGGTTATTCTTTCCCATTTCCACTCCATAATGGGTATCCTTTGAAATGTGCCACCAGGTTTCCAGTGCTCATGCTTAGCCTGTTGACAATTCTGACACTTGGTTACAAAATCTACAATGTCATATTTCATTCTTCTCCACCAGTAATGTTGTCTCAACTCTCTATACATCTTGGTTGAACCTAGATGTATAGAATACTAGGAATTGTGAGCCTCTACAAGAATAGTGGAAATTATGTTGCCAACACGAGGCACATATAAGCTCCCGCAAATCCACAACACTTCTTCATCATCACGAATGGCCGATCTAGCCTCACCTTGCAACATATTTCTTTAAGGTTGCTCAGCTTCTTATCTTCGAACTGTTTGCTTTTGATCTATTCAAACAACGTGGACCTAGACTCCATATGGGCTAACATTCCTCTCTTGACAATTACTTACAATCTCAGTAAATTATTAGCCAAAGACTGTACCTCTCTAGCCAATGGGCTCTTTGACACCTCCAACCATGCTAGGCTTCCCATGCTTACCAGTTTCCAACTCAATGCGTCTGCCACCATATTGGCCTTTCCCCGATGATATAAAATTGAGATGTCATAGTCTTTGATAAATTTCATCCATCTACTCTGCCTCAAGTTCAGGTCTCTTTAGGTGAACACAAGTTGTAAACTATGCTGGTTTGTAAACACTTCACATTTCACCCCATAGTGATAGTGACTCCAATTTTCAAAGCAAAGACCACAGCCGCCAACTCCAAGTCATAGGTGGGATAGTTCTGGCCCTGTATCAAAACAACACCTAAACCCAACCGTAAAGCATCACAAAATACAATGAAATATTTACCTTCCATAAGCAAGGTAAGAATTGGAGGTGAAGTTAACAAGGTTTTGAGTGTTTGAAAGCTCTCCTCACACTTGTCATCCCACACAAACGAAACCACTTTCTGAGTTAGGTGAGTCATATGAGAAGCAATAGCAGCAAACCCCTTTACAAACCGACGGTAGTAACTGGCCTACCCATTAAACTATGAATCTCAGTGACATTTGTTGGTCTAGCCCAATTCTTAACAGCTTCAACTTTTTGCAGGTCTACCATAACCCCTTCCTTAGATACCATGTGCCCTAAAAAGGACA
Source organism: Capsicum rhomboideum (assembly GCA_031232105.1). Classification (NCBI taxonomy): domain Eukaryota; kingdom Viridiplantae; phylum Streptophyta; class Magnoliopsida; order Solanales; family Solanaceae; genus Capsicum; species Capsicum rhomboideum. Next base: position 95,218,215 of record CP124708.1, on the reverse strand, counting down.
CTGAAGACAACCAAAACTCACACTTGAAAAATTTAGCATATAGTTGCTTCTCTTTAAGCAACCCCAATATTGTACGTAAATGAGCTTCATGCTCTCCTTTACTTTTGGAGTATACTAGGATGTCATCAATGAAAACGATGACAAAAGAATCCAGGAATGACTTAAAAATCTCATTCATCAGACTCATAAAAGCAGCTGGGGGATTAGTCAAACCGAAGTAGGCGTGTTCATGGTTTGGTTAAAAATCAAACCAAACTGTAAACCAAACCAAACCAACTAAAAAATAGACATTTAGTTTGGTTTGGTTTTGAATTTTAAAAACCGACAATATTTGGTTTGGCTATGGTTCTACTAAGAAAAAACCAAAAAAATAACCAAACCGAATCGATAAATTCTATATATAAATTTTAAAATTATTTGAATATATAATATTAGTTTTTTATGAATAATTATAAATATTTTATACCTTTTAATCATTAATTTGATTTTAGTTTACTTATTTCACATGCACTACAACATTATAAACAATTTTCATGGTTTGGTTTGAATATATAATATTACTTTTTCATAAATGATAATCATCTAATTATATATATGTAGTGTGGTGTATAGTTAGTTTTTAATTTCTTTGCTAAGTCATCCATCTACTCTTCAATGGCTTAAAGGTTAACCATTCTATTTAAAGATCTTTATTATTTGTAGGGTTGTTATACACGTGAAATAAAATAACCTCTACAGTTATGCAACTTACACATGCTAAAACTTCAAAATAGTTTTGAAAAATAATAGAAGATTCATATACATTCATCTTGTGATAGTAAAGAGAAATATATTAATTTTTAATGTTCATTTAAAATAGTAGTCTCATGCCCCATTGTTTTACTATTATCAATTTATCATTAGCTAATTATAAACCGAGAAACCGAACTAAAACCGACTAGAACCAAACCGATGATTTTTATTTTATTTTATTTGGTTTGGTTTTAGAATTTTAAAAATCAACTTAACTAGTTTGCTTATTGTCATGATCCAAACCCTCCATGAGTGACACCCACACTAAAACCCCTGGTGGGAGAACCAACCAAAATCATAAGTCAAAAACACTTAGCCTCAAAATTAGGCAAATACAACCAATTTCATTAAATAAGAACAATATCCACTAACATAACGAAATAATGCGGAAAGTAATCCCCTAGGAACTGAAGTGATCATACCAAAACTCTAAAAAATGTCAAAAGAAAGGGGATGCCACCCCAAAAACCAAAGTAATGTCGAGTACGGAACAACTGAATCAGAAAACTATAGAAGAACCCATGGTATCCCGAAAGATGCAGCTCACCTTTGAGTTCAAATATTGTCTTGTCTCATAACTAAGGTCTCGAAACAGTTGCTGGAATATGCTCTACACTCAACAAAAAGAAGAGCACGTGTAGTATCAGCACACAAAAAATAACAGTGTGCCGTTAGGGTCATTGCCCAACCCAAAATGAGAAATATGAATACTTAACCAAAATATAGTACAACAAGACAACCATGAACCCTATCATGAAACTATCTTCCAAGTTCATAATACACCACCTTGTAAACAAGTACAACATGAAGTTTAGTCAAATAGAGTCAACAAGGATAACCAGTCAAGTCAAATCAAGACCAACAACAAGGCTCCAAGTCAACAACCTTGACACAACTATCATAAAGACCATTTCCCATTTATGCAAGTGATAAACAATAAAGAACCATGTCACAACTTGCAAACAACCCGGACCACTCAAGGATCCTTAATAAAATCAAGAAACACATAATCTTCGATTCACTCAAGGAACCGTCACACTCACATGTATCGTGTACACACATGCTAAGGTTATTATGTGTGCACCCACAAGTCATGACCTGCAAGGACAAGCGCCCACTAGTCATGACCTGCAAGGACAAGTCCTTGTCCATGTACCCAATCCCAGACATCAAGTGCCTGCCAACTTTATATCACCAATCCCACGGAGATGTCCAAATACTAGCACATTCCGCAATAATGATAGATATCACAACCACAACGATAAAGAATAACACTTAAAAAATCCAACAAGCTTTATATAAGTTCATTGCATGCGATTAACCTTTAGGATATCAAAAAGTCATCATTTTCCTTGAACATGCATTGTACAAGAAATACTACAAATTAGTTATCATGCATATATAACACATTGGGTTTCAACTACATCAAACCATCACCTACCTATCTCCAAGCTTGCACTACTCAATTAAGCCTGAGCCTTGCCTTTTCGTGTAATTTCCACTTGGTCGTGGTCTAAAAACAAGAACATAACAACAATCAACTAAATGACCTACCATGTCAAGGATTACAACCTAATCCCTAACCCCTCCCCCCCCCCCCCCCTCCAAGGATAAATTCATGATCATCCCTCCCATTCTAGGATTTTTCCCACCATCCAAGGACAAATTCATGATCATCCCTCCCATTCTAGGATTTTTCCCACCATCAATTCACCTTTAAACTACAAATTTCATAGTTATATTAGTGAATTAATGAAATGTAAGAGTAAATTAATGATTAACAACTAAATTCCAAGGGTTTTACACCTAATCTACCCCTTGCACAAAACAATCCGCTAATTCAAGCTTAAACCCTCCCCAAAATCCGTAAACTAGTGATTCTAAGGTAAATTAACCAAAAACCTAGTTAATGGGGATAAAATACTAACCTTTACGAAGGAAATCAATGGAAAACGGAGAAAAATCCCCAAAATTGCCTATGCCCCTCCCCAAAAATGAGTTTAGAATAATAAACCTTTTTTGGAGAAATTTCTGCATTTACATTAGTTTACCCCGCTATAGCGGCCTAATCCCACGATAGCAGCATCACATACTTTAGCTGGATTGACCAACATTAACTTCTGCTATATTGGGAATTTTTTTGCTATAGCGACATGTCACCCGTTATAGCTGGAGTGGCAAGGAAAAAACTCAAAAATCCTTTCAGTTTTGCCTTTTTCGCAACACACCCTCAAACCATGACATTCTGAATAACCCATTTGCGTCAAGTTCGAAATCGAGAGTTCTACTTACCCAAATTCACTTTTGAAAAGTTATACGAATTCCTTATCGAGTAAGCTAACATAAAATTAAGCTAGACTTTATTTTATTTATCAAATCCATTCGCAGATTGTCCTAGACCATACCTTGCTCAAATTTTATTCAAAACTAGCCTAGCCTAAAAATTTTAACTTTCATTTTGGAGGAAAACTTAACCCAAAATTTTGCACGCTTGACTTACCCGTAACAACGGAGAAGGGTCATTACTATAGATACCAATTTACCCATCGTTCATCCCCGAATGATAAAATAAGAAAAATGAGCCAAGTTAAGAAGAGAAAGAATACTTGTATCCTCAAACAAGTGAGGGTACTTGTCCCGCATGTCTTTCTCGATTTTCTAAGTGGCTTCTTCAACCGAACAATGCTTCCATTGAACCTTTACTGACCGAATTTCCTTTCTCTTCAACTTTTGAAAATCTAGATCAAGAATAGCAAAAGGTCCTCCTCATAATTAAGATCCTTATGCAATAAAACTGGATTCCACTTGATAAGGTAATCTCCATCCTCATGATATCTCTTCAGCATGGATACATGAAACATCGGATGGACCCCCGACAAGTTTGAAAACAATACCAATCTGTACACAACTGGACCCACATCATCAAGAACTTTGAATGGACTGATATACCGAGGGCTAAGCTTGCCCTTCTTGCCAAACCTCATAATTCCCTTCATAGGAGAGACCTTTAGTAAAACTTGTTCACCAACCTTGAATGACATGTACTGACCTTATGGTCTGCATACTTCTTTTGCGAACTTTGGGCTGCCAACAACTTGGTTTGGATGAACCTCACCTTTTCCTGAGCTTCTTTCACCAAGTCAGTACCCAAAGACTTCACATCACCAGTCTCAAACCATCCTATGGGTGACCTACACCTCCTCCCATAGAGTGCCTCAAATAGGGCCATGTCAATATTATAATGAAAGTTGTTATTGTATGAAAACTCACACAACGGCAAGAATTGATCCCGATGGCCATCAAAGTCCATCACAAATGCTCTCAACATGTTCTCAAGCACCTGAATTATCCTCTCCAACTGCCCATCAGTCTGAGGATGAAAAGTTATGCTAAAAGTAAGTTGGGTGCCCAACTCTTCATGCAATCTATCCTGAAATTTAGAAGTGAATTGCGTACCTCTGTCTGAAATGATGGAAAGGGGCACCACATACAGCCTTACTATCTCCCTAATGTAGATCTTGGCTAACGGCTTAGACCTGAAATCCACTCTAATTGAAATGAAATGGGCTGCTTTAGTCATCCTATCTACTATGATCCAAATCGAGTCATGCTTTCCCAAGGTCTTCGGAAGACCTACCATGAAATCCATAGCTATCCTCTCCTACTTCCACTCGAAAATGGATAACTTTTGGAGTAATCCCGTAGGCCTTTGATGCTCATACTTTACCTACTGACAGTTGTGACATTTGGATACATACTCCACTATGTCCCTTTTAATCCCAGGCCACCAATTAAGGTGCCTCAAGTCACGATACATCTTGGTTACACCTAGATAAATAAATACCACCAACCATGAGCTTTAGCAAGCACATTCTGAATCAAATCACCAACCCGAGGAAAACATATCCACCCTCTAAACAACAACACTCCACATGTGTCAAGTGTGGCATTTAAAGTCTCTTCATACGCTGCCTTATTCTGATGTTTGTTCAATTCCTAATCCTCAAATTGTTTGGCCTTAATTTAATTAAGGAAGGTTGATTTTACCTCAATACTAGCCAACACTCCACCCCTCTCTGAAATGCCAAACTGCATGAACCGAGATGCTAGAGCTTGAAACTCTCTACCCAAGGGTCGTCTTGACACCCTCAAATAGGCCAAACTACCCATACTTACCGCTTTTCAGCTTAATGCATCTGCCACCATATTAGCCTTGCCCAAATGATACTGGATGGTCACATCATAGTCTTTCAGAAACTCCATCTATCTCTTCGGTCTCAAGTTCAAATCTCTTTGTGTGAACACATATTGTAGGCTACGATGGTTTGTGAACACCTCGCACTTGACACTATAAAGATAGTGTCTCCAGATCTTAAGTACAAACACCATCGCTGCCAACTCCAAGTCATGAGTTGGGTAATTTTTGTCATGGGGCTTCAACTGCCTCGAAGCATAAGCAATGACATCTTATCCTGCATCAACACAACACACAAACCCAAGAGTAAAGCATCACAAAATACAACAAAATCCTTACCTTCAACCGGGAATGAAACAATAGGAGCTATAGTCAAAATTGTCTTGAGCTTTTGGAATCTCTCCTCACACTTATCTGACTATATAAATGGCACCTCCTTCTGAGTCAACCTTGTCAAGTGAGTAGCAATAGAATCAAAATTCTTGACAAATCTGCGATCATAACTAGCAAGACCCATAAAGCTCCTAACCTCAGTCACAGAGCTAGGCCAAACCAAACTCTCAACTACCTTAATCTTCTGGGGATCTACCTCACCCCTTTTTTCAAGACCACATGCCCTAAGAATTCAATCGAAGACAACTAGAACTCATATTTTGAGAACTTTTCATACAACTGCTTCTCCTTCAAAATTTCCAAGACAATGCGAAGATGACCTGCATGCTCCTTTTTGCTCTTAGAGCAAACCAAAATATCATCAATAAAAACTACCACAAAAGAATCCAAGAAAGACTTGAAAATACCATTCATCAAACTCATGAAGGTTGCTGGCACATTGGTCAACAAAAAAGACATCACTAGGAACTCATAGTGCCCATACCGAGTCCTAAAGGTTGTCTTAGGTATATCCCAGGGACAAAATTTTAGCTGATGGCAACCTAACCTTAAGTCAATCTTGGAGACTACCAAAGCACCCTGTAACTGGTCAAAGAGATCATCAATACGAGGAAAGGGATACTTATTCCTGATGGTAACCTTGTTCAATAGCCTATAATCAATTCATATCCTCATGCTACCCTCATTTTTTTTAACGAATAACACTGGAGCACCCCAAGGTGAAGCACTGGGATGGATAAGTCCCTTATCAAGGAGTTTCTATAACTGAGTTTTAAGTTTCCTCAACTCCATCGGATCCATGTGATATGGAGGAATAGAAATTGGGCAAGTGTCCGGCTCCAAATCAATACAAAAATCAATATCCTTGTCCGGAGGCATACCAAAAAAATTCGTAGGAAATACCTCCCGAAACTCAGAAACCATAGGAACAGACTCAATAGAAAGGGATTCTGCACTAACATCCCAAAGATGAGCCTGGAAGGCTGAACACCCCTTCCTCACTAGCTTTCTAGCCCGAACAAAAGAAATAATTTTTCATCGGCTTAGACTTATACACTTCCTCCCACTCTAGTTTACCCATACCTGCATTTCTAGAGTCACTGTCTTAGCATTACAGTCAAGATGGCATGATATGGAGATAACTAAGTCATACCCAAAATGATGTCAAAATCAAGCATGTCCAAAATAATCAAGTCTACCCAGGTCTGAAAACCCATACACAACATAAAACATGCACGACAAACATGGGTCACCACCACAGAATCTCCAATCGGAGTAGAAACAGACACTGGAGATTCAAGTACATCACAAACCAAATCTAGACCCAAAGTAAACCTAACAAATACATAAGAGTAAGTGGAACCCGTATCAAACAAAACAAAAGCCATCCGGTTACAGACAAGAATATTACCTGTAATAACGGCGTCAGATGCCTCAGCCTCGGTCTTGCCTAGGAAGGTATAATAGTGAGCTCTATCTTCAAGCTGGGCAACCTCTCTAGCTGGATGCGCTCCACCCTTCCCTGCATTACCATTACCTATGTTTCCACTATGACCTCCCTAATTATTACCCCGTCTACCCTGTGGACGACCCTTATCGTTACCACCTCAACCTTTACCTGCTGGAACCACAGCCTTGGTCTGCTGTTGTGTCTGATTACCTGCCTACCTCAAAGGACATTCCCTCTTGAAGTGTCCTACAACACCGTAATAATAACAACCTCGCTTAAGAAATGGATTGTTGGCCGAAGAACAGGAGGAAACTTCGCCCTTAATAACTGAAGGTTGTTGAATAGCCCCTGAATGACCACCTGTAAAGGCCGTCAAAGCTGACTGAATGGGGCAAGCCGAATGAACCTGTTAGCAGTGACACCTAGAATATAAACCACTGAAGTTACCCTCATTTTAGGACTTCTAGGCTAATGCCTTAGCGTGACCAGCCTACTAAACTCTCTCAAGATATTACACATAATCAAACACATCATTAAAGCTCTTTCCTGTAGAAGTCATGTGAACAGACAAAACATGAAGAACGGTGTTCAAACCCTTAATATATAATCGGATCTTTTCCTCCTCAGTGCCTAATAGTTGGTAGCATAGAGAGATAGAGCATGGAACTTGGCCTCATAGGTCGCAACTGACATACTACCCTTTTCAAAGGCCAGACCAAGAACTCATCTTTTTTACGGTCACAAAGGGTACGAGGCACATACTTCTCCAAAAATAGGGCATGAAACTAAGCCCAAGTCATTAGAGGTAATACTGGTGACCGACACTCAACATAGGCTCTCCACCACTGCTTGCCATCCCCTTGCAGTTGGAAAGTCACGAACACAACACCTTACTATTACATAATCCCCAACTTGTGAAGCCTCTCATAGCAATTAATAATAAATTCAAATGCATCATCGGTCTCAACACCATGAAATAAAGGAGGCTTTATTTTTAGAAACTTGGTCAACAACTCATGCTCGATCCCGGCCATGATGGAGCCTAATACGGGACGGGGAAATGCATCAGTACCTGAAGCCTCATCCATTCTGGGAGCTAAAGTGGCAGTGGGATGAGCACCCAGAATTTGAAAAGTCAGCACAGTAGGGGTAGCTCTAGTACTAGCTAACCCGCTCAGAAAAGCCAAAACCTGCTGAACAACTCAGAAGATAACGGAGGAAGGACTATACCTCCAGTCGGTACTGCCACTTTTGGTCCCAAACCATCCTCATCCACAGCCTCAGCCTCCTCAAAATGATCCTCTGTGGGGAGGTGATACTAAAACCCTGGTGGGAGAACCAACCAAAACCATAAGTCAACAATACTTAGAATCAAAAACAGGCAACTAAACCCGATTTCATTAAATAAGAACAATATCCACTAACATAACAAAATAATGCGAAAAGAAATCCCCAAGGAACTAAAAATTTTCATACTAAAACTCTAAATATTGTCAAAAGAAAGGGATGCAAAACCAAAAACCAAAGTAATTTCAAGTGCGGAACAACTGGACCAGAAAACTATAGAAGAACCCATGGTAACCTGAAAGATGCAGCTCACCCTTGAGTTCAAATACTGTTTGTCTCAAAATTGAGGTCTCGAAATAGTCACTGGAATATGCTCAACACTCAACAAAAAGAAGAACAAGTGTAGTATCAGCACACAAGAAATAACGTTGTACCGATAGGGTCATTAACGAACCTAAAATGAGAAATGTGAACACTTAACTAAATTATAGTACAACAAGACAACCATAAACCATATCATGCAACTATCTTTCAAGTTCATAATACACCACCTTGTAAACAAGTACAACATAAAGTTTTGACAAATGGAGTCAACAAGGATAACTAGTCAAGTCAAATCAAGACCAACAACAAGACTCCAAGTCAACAACCTTGACACAACTATCATAAAGACCATTTCCCATTTATGCAAGTGATAAACAATAAAGAACCATGTCACAACTTGCAAACAACCCGGACCACTCAAGGATCCTTAATAAAATCAAGAAACACATAATCTTCGATTCACTCAAGGAACCGTCACACTCACATGTATCGTGTACACACATGCTAAGGTTATTATGTGTGCACCCACAAGTCATGACCTGCAAGGACAAGCGCCCACTAGTCATGACATCTCGTACTAACCCCTTTGCGTCAAGTTCAATATTGGGAGCTTAACTCACCCGAATTCACTTCCAAAAAGTCCTACGGATTCCTTATTGAGTTAGCTAACATAAAATTAAGGTAAACTTTATTATATTTACCCGATTCATTATCGGATTGCCCTAGACCATACCTCATTTTGATTTTATTTGAAACTAGCCTAGCCTAAAATTTTTAACTGTCATTTCGGGGGAAAACTTAACCCAAAATTTTGCACGCTTGGCTTACTCGTAACAATAGAGAAGGGCCGTTACAGTTATAGTTTTAATCAAAAACTGACACAAACCGAACCATGAACACCCCTAAACAGAAGGACATAATTAGAAACTTGTAGTGCCCATAACGAGTTCAGAAAACAGTCTTTGGGATGTCCTCTGTCCTAATCTTGAGCTAATGATAACCTGACATCAAATCAATTTTGGAGAACACTGTCACCCCCTACAACTGGTCGAAGAGATCATCTATCCTAAGCAAAGGATACTTGTTGCAAATAGTCACCTTGCTCAACTGATGGTAGTTTATGCACATCCGCATACTACCATCCTTAACTGACAGTAGTCTATGCACATACGCATACTACCATCCTTCTTTTTCATAAACAAAATAGGAGCACCCCAAGGAGAATTACTTGGGCGTATAAATCCCTTCTCTAACAGTTCTTGTAATTGAGACTTCAATTTCTTTAACTCTACGGGTACCATATGATATGGAGGGATGGAGATGGGGCGAGTTCCCTAATTTAAGTCTATACAGAAGTTAGATTCAGGGCCTGGAGGCTATAAGAGAAACTACAGAACTTTATTTTCGAAGATAGGCTAAAAATGACCTACACCCCCTCTTGACTAACTTCTGGGCACGAATAGCTGACATAATTCTCATAGGAGCAGGCTTAAAAGTACCCTCCCACTTTAATTTTCCATCATGGGCATTGTTATAGTGACAGTCTTAGCATAACAATCAAGAATGGCACGATAAGGAGACAACCAACTCATTCCCAAGATAATATTGAACTCATTCATATCTAAAATTACTAAGTCTACCAAAGTTTGGTACCCCATAAACATCACAGGACACGCCCGATAAACCTAATAAACACATCCCAAACTGGTGTATACACATACATAGAGGTATCAAGCAATTCACAATCTAAGTCCCAACATAAAAAAAAATTCACAGACATAGGAAAAAATGGACCCAAGATCAAATAATACAGAAGCCATATGATCATAGACAAGAATAGTACCTATGATCACAACATCAGAAACTTCTGCTTCAGAATGAGACAAAACAACATAAAGTTGGGATCTATCACCACCCTGACTGCCACCTCTACCAGCCTGAGAACCACCTCTACCAACATGTCCTCTACCTCAGTTGGCTTGGTATCCACCCCTCCCTGCAGCCTGGCCACCACACCCACCTTGGGGATAACTTCTACCATTTCTCTACCACACGATCTGTAGGAACTAGAGCACTAGAAGTTAGTTGTTAAGTCAACTGACCTGTAAATAAGAAATTAGGACAATACCTCTTTATGTGGCCTAAACCTCCACACTCATGGCACCTGATGCCCAAAACAGGTCTCTGAATTGAAGAGGATGAAGGTGTATAACTACCTTTCTGTGAAGGCTGATAACTGACCCCAGATGGGCCCTCTGCAGACACAGGTATGGCTAAATAATAGGGCCAAGAAGAAGGACCCTGGGAACCATGACCTCTCGAATAAGTACCACTAAATTGTCCCGATGTCTAGGCCTTCTTTTTCTCTACCTTCACTTCCCTTTGTTTCCCAATAGCTTCAGCCTTCTTAGCAAACTCAACCACCTCCTGGAAATACTTGCCCACAGCTGCCACTGACAAGGTAACCATCTAAATCCCTGAATTCAAACCTTTTACAAAGTAATTGATCTGCTCTTCCTTTGTAGTAATCAATTGTAGTGCATAACGAGACAATACATGAAACTTGACCTCATAGGCTGCCACAGTCATATCACCCTATTCTAACCTTAAGAACTCATCCTTCTTCTGATCGCGATAAGTGCGGGGCACATATTTCTCAAGAAATACATTCTAAAAATGTGCCCAAGTAAGTAGAGGTAAAGCAGGCCTACACTCAAAAAGGACCTCCACCATTGCTTGGCTTCGGCATGCAGCTGAAAAGAGATAAATTCTACTACGTTCCTTTCAACAATACTGATCTTATGCAGGCGTTCATGATAATCTATCAAAAACTCAAAAGCAGCCTTAGACTCTGTAGCCTAAAACACTGGAGGTTTCATCTTCATAAACTTGCAGAACAGTCCATTTTTATCATCAGTCATCATCGATCCCAATACCAGTTGGGGAAACACTTTGGTCTTAGAGCACTCATCCATTCTAGGTGCCACAATAGTTGCATGCTGTAAGGCTGGAGATAAAAATACAGGAATAGTTGGAGTAGTACCGGTGCCAGCCAAGCTGCTCAAAAACTCCCAACACCTGTTGAATCAATTCAATAGACATAGGCACTTGGCTGCGCCATTTTGTATATGTACCACATTTTCAGGGACCACCACTTCTTCTTCCTCAACCACCACATCCTCATTCTGAACCAACTCTGGAGTATCCTGTTGAGGGGAAGGGGACGGTGTCCTTTATCTAGCCGATCCTCTAGCTGCTTAGGCTCCAGCCCTGGTGGGTGCTGCCTAGGAGTGTGTAAAAATCGATTAAACCAATAAACCAAACCGATAAAAATATTATTGATTTATCAATATCGGGATATTGGCTTAACTGTTTTTAAATGGTTTAGTAAATTTTCTTATTAGGCTATCAGTTTTAGTCAATTGTTAAACCGATAATCCAATAAAATTATATTAAAATTATATTTTTATCCTTGATTATATAATAGTGGCTTTTGATTTTAAATATATACCCTATTGTTTTTTGCATTTTATAGTTGTTGTCTTAGTGCTGTTATTTTCTTTCTAAAGTTGTTGCTTTGTGGGGTTCTACCCATCAGTGTAAACTATGAACTGACCTTTTTTTTTTAGAGATGTTGTTATCATTGCTACTGCACTCAAGTTTGCTACTTAACCAGAAAGAAAATAAGTTTATTTTAGTAATAATGTATTTGAATTTACTTATGCTTGTAATTTGTGTAGACTTTTATGCATGAAGGTAGTGTATGAAAATAAGAGAAAGCAAAAATATTTTTAGAGCCTTATTGGTTAAACCAAAAACCAAACCATTAAGGACAAAAAATTGATTAATCAAAAATCAATAATGAATATCATTGGTTTGGTTATCCATTTTAAATATTTATAAACCTAAAACCGATAAACTAAACTGGTAATACACAAAACCGAACCGAACCGACAGATGCACACCCCAAGTGATGCCCCTCTTCCTTCTCTTGTTGTCCTGCTCCACACCCGAGGCCTGCCCCGAACTGCTGCCCCAACGACCGGTGTAGGTGCTGCTGTGGGTGCGGCTGCTTCCACACCATCTGAGAACAAGAGTGAAAGAGTTAGCTACCAATTTGGATCATCAAATACCCATTGGAATCAAGTAATAGCACGAAAGGAAAAAACAAAGGAATTTTATTTTCTAAAGCCCTGTATCCTCTCAAAGAAAAGTACAGATGTCTCTGTACCATTCCGCAAGACTCTACTAGACTTGTTCTTGTACAATGAGATCTACAAGCACAGTGCTCTGATACCATCTTTGTTATGATCCAAATGGTCATTATTAGCAACCCTACTAACACAATGACGGGAGAACTACCTAACCCATTCCAAGTCAGCCTGACACTTCACAAGTTGTTTCCATTTGTGTCTTAATTTTAGAATTACTAAACACATTAACACTCAACCAAAATAAAAATCCAACTTAATCAAACATCACAACTTAGGAATAGACTGTGAAATCTCTTTTTTTATTATAACTCCGGGACCTGAAGTCACCGTACAAGAACAACTAAGAATATCTAAAACTTTAACTAAATATTATCCATAAATATCAAGAAAAGAATACGACAATGTCTTAGTTCCGAAATAAAGGACAAGAACAAAAGCAAGATGATTCAGTGGCTGCCCAGTCTTGGTGCTCACCCTTGAATCAAAATCTGAAACTGTTGGCTAAAGTCGAGGTCTCATCTCAAACACAGGAACAGGCTCTGCACTCAATAAAAAAAGAGCAAAGGTAGCATCAGCACATCAACAAGTACTGGCAGGCATCATAGGCCGACTCAACCCAACACTATACAAATAGGTAAATCAAACATAGGCAACAGTGATCAAAACAGAACTTACATGAGACAACCAATTTTAGATATGACACTTCACTTCAACAAGAGTACAAGTACAAGATTACACTTTCAACACTTAATCAAATCCTTCAACAAGGTTCATCTCAACATAGATGTATAAATGTATAATCAAATGCATATGATAAGTGCATGTATGCAAGGTGTACATATCACCTCTTTCTCATCGCAACCTCATCAACATCTCATCATCATCATCATCAATATCAATCCCAACATTATCATCATCATGATCTCAATATCATCAATTTCATTATCAATATTATCATCATCATGGTCTCACTACCATGATCAATATCATCAACTCATCTTTACAACATCATCACAAATCATCATCAATATGTATGAATATGCAAATGCAGTCAATAACAACAAGTAGTGCCAGAAAGCAATTATGAATACTCAATTTACATATAAGCATAGAGTCAAGCAAGTCTAGTTGCTATAAATAAATCGTAACCTACCTCAATGCCTGTTTGAATAACTTCAAGGCCACAAGTTTGCCTTTCCTTCTCTTTCGACCCTTTCTTGATCTATAACAACAAATTTACTCACCCATTACAATTATTTCATCTTTTCTAACCATTAGAAATCAATAACCAACAGTTTCAACCATAAACTTACCCTAGTTCATCAGCTTATACCTCATGAATTCTACTTCATTTAGCACGAACCACCATAATTATACTCCTAATAGTGTTTTCTAATACCCTGACCATTAACAACTGATTTTAATCACACTCCCATCAATTTATCTTCAGTTCATAAATTATGGCTAAACCCCAATTTCTAGCATGAACAAGATTTTAGCAATTTCTAAGGATTCTAGGAGTAATTCAAGTTTAGAGTGTTAAGGAATCTTACCTCCAAAGATAAAAACCCCAAAAATTTGCAGAAAATCGCCTTCCCCAATGCTCTTGTGTGTTTTTTAGAAAATAGAAATGAAAATGTATTGCTATTTTTAAAAAGATGGAATTGCCTTTTTACCGCTGCAGCGGTACCATGCAGCGGTGAAGTTACTGTTGCAATGGTTCGCAGTGTAATTGAGGTCACCACTGCAGTAATTCTTTTACCGCTGTAGTGGTCCCAAGGCAGAATCTCGGGGCCTCTTCTCAAATCAGTCTATTTTATAACACCCTCCTCAAATACGACATCGCAAACTAACCCTTTCGCAGTAGACTCTATAACCGGAGTTCTATTGATTTGTTTTACGTACCGTAAGTTGCTACGGCTTCTTAAACTCGTCCTCTATCTAAAAATCAAGTCAAACACTCACATTAGTACCAGATTTCCTTGGACTATCACACCCTCAGAATACGCCTAATAATAGGCCAGCCCTGAATTTCTCAAAAATTGTCTAAGAAAAAATTAGCGAAGGTTTTACTTCTTATTTCAGTGTAACAATGAATTGAGTCGTTACATTAGCGAACATAAAATGTATTTTTTTTTATCAAATAATAATTTTAGTTTATGAAATTAATATTATTTCTAACATTAAATTAATTTTTTATTTGAATTATAAATTTATTATGTTTACAAATAAATAAATTATGCACATTCAGATGTTGAAAAACATATTCAGTGTTCATATTTAGAGACATCTTAGTCATTCAGATTCAGACATCTTAATCTGAATAAATACAAATGAGGCCTTAATCCCCTTATGATCTAAAGTGTGTATTTCAAACAAGAAATTCAAGATTAAAAAAAAAAGGAAAAAATGTATTAAGTGAATGTTGATCCCAATTAGTCCTTTAACTAAATAATTCAACATTCAACCAAGTGCACCATTTAGCCTTCTTATTGCAGGTGTGCCATCAGTTAATATTATACTAATTTTGAAAAACGTATACATAAGATATCTAATTTGACTGAAAGACCACAGATTCACGTGACGCTTTTCTTCCGCATAAATTGGCCATTTCATGCGTGGTACTGATACATTTCTCGAGTAGCTTCCGGTTTCATTTCACCAATCAATTTTTATATTATAAGTGTATTATAACCTGTTTAGATTAGTAATTTAGCACTTTTATTGACAAAATCATGTATTATTTTTTAGGTGAGTTGATAGTGTAAAGGTCTGCGAACACACCCCTCTTCTCAGACTTTTCTTGTGGGATTACACTGAATATATATTGTCGTTGTTATCTACCAATCAAGGAATTAATTGAAAATGCATGCACGATAGGTAAATCTCTCATGTTGCTTTCAGTTTCATTGATTTTTCCATAGTATAACAGAAATCAATTCCAAACTTGCAATTCACGAATAGAAAGAAAGAATCCAGAAAGAAGGTTTTGTCATGGTCCAAATAGATTCTTTGTTTAAGTCTTAAGTAATGTGTGTTCATTTTTCTTTGATTTTGGAAATTTTTAGTTACATGATTATATTTGACATCTCGGTTATAACTGTTTATAAGTTACAATGTCATTTTCACTAGAAATTCTAGTTCCTTTACCTCCTATGCTTTTTAGTTTAACAGCCTTGAACTATTTGAATTTTGAAATGACATGATTTTAACATCCATTTAAAGTTCAGAATAAGCGTTTTTAATTTTAATGAGTTCTAGTAAAAATTTATTTTGGAGATTATGAGATTAGTTTACTATTTTAAATGAAACTTTTTATACAATGCCAATTTCTGAAATATAAAATTTGATTACAAATATTAATTTGTCAACTAAACAATTATTCTGTTATGTCTTTTCAAAACTATTATGCGGGCCCTTGACTAAAATCTGTAATGATTATAGTTGAAATAAGAAATAATTCATATTAAAGTAAAACGAAAATTGATTTCTTTTATCATATGATTCTTAGAGTTAGTAAGAGAATGTATATGATATCATGTTAAAAATAATAGCTCATACCTAATGTGTATGGATGGAATCATAAAAAAAAAGGTTATATGCCATTTTTTTTTTAATATTTTCAAAATGGAAAGTGTTTATACTACTTAATAATAAAATACAAATAAATAATATGTTTTAGGTCCGACTTTTAAAGCATACACATTGAAAAAAGGTAGAAAAAAACCTTTCTTATCATATTATATTATGTTTCTCACATTCAAACTCCCCCCAAGTTGAACCCTCTTATTCCGGTCCTTAGAAAAACTACAACTAGTCAGGAATTGCGTCACAGAAGAGACGTCGTAAGTAACAATAACCCAAAAGTAGGCGGCGTAGATTCGCAGAGGTAACCGGATGCCTGGGGCTTAGGACAAGGAGCGGAAAAAAAAAGGTGACGCAATTCCTGTTTACCAAATTTCGAACCCAACATTAATACGCCTCTCGTAAAGAATCCTAATAGTCATCTTCCCCCAGTTATTCACAATTGGTGTATATCAAAGGACCATAGACACATATATGTCAATGCTACTAATTATTAGTAGGATTTTAGCTAAAGATTGTGTTTAGCAAATGTATCCCAGAAAACGGGGACAGAGCCAAATCCTATTTTTTAGCAAATATTGCGTGATTTATATACCCACCACCATCTGGACAGTTTTCGTCGATCCTCCATTGTCCCATTACCACTCAAATAACTAAATTTCGCAATTAATACAACAAAAAATTGTTTAGTGTATCAATGGTAAATCTTACCAAAATTTCAATTTTGAAATCGCAACTAAACTCGAATTTGAAACTTTAACAATCTTTTTTTTTGGAGTGGGTATGGTTAAGAATTCATTGAAAAATTACACACAAAGCTACATAAAAATTCTAAGATTGGAAGAGATTTTGACAAGATTGGAGTCTAAATTCAAACTTAAAATGTGTCAGCACAACATGTGTATATTATATTAAATATCATGTATATCACACAGAATTACATAAATATACATGATATATAGGAGATAAATGTATATAGTTTATTATCCACTAATATACATGGAAAACACATGGGTAGAGTTTTCAACCACAAGTTTTTGATCGAAAAATCATCTCACATCATATCCAAGTACTTTCAATATTGATATCAAAGTCATGTTTCCAAAAATATCTCAAAATGATCCAATCAAAACAAATTACATTTAAACAGATCAAAAAAATTCAAACAACACATCAATGGTATTTAATGATTTTTTTATGTTTTTTTAAAACTCAAACAATGTACAACGTTGTATTCACATTTTAAGTTTCACATTTCACAATCATGAACTTTTTTTAATTTTATCTTTATTTACATCCTCTTCTTGAGAAAGACATTGAAGATGAAAGATATATCTGATTAAGAGAAGGGGAAGATGGGGAGGGATGGGGAAGAAGAGGCACGAAAATGGGGTGGTTGTGTCTAAGATCAACTGCCTCTAAGCAATTTCTCAGAGTCTTCTTTAATAAAAACATCCAAATTATTGGACCAAATGATCCAGATTTTATTATTAACATTGGCATGAGTCATGACATCCCTGCATACTCATGGCCATATAGTTATGGATATGGTCAGCTTTAACGAAAGGCTCCTGTAAGCATATCAAAGTAAGATTGTATCGATTTTTAAGAAGTTTGAGTCTTTCCAATGCACTTTGAGTATTCACACTTCTTATATTTCAAGATAAATAATTAATCATTGGAAACTTAATGGTGAGAACTATGGAATTGATAAGAGAAGGTTACCTCAAATGAGTTCGGACAGTTGATGACTGTCCTTACCTCTCGAAGATAGATTGATGGCATCGAAAGTTTCTCCCTACTCCTTAGAATGACTTTTCTAACTACGTCATCTTGGAATTTATCTTCACAATATCATACCTATAGATAGTTACTTACTCACACCTAGGGCTAGAATTCTTCTCATGCACATACACGATGACTAAGTTTACAAACCAAGAGTCCTATTGTCTAATCCATCCCCACTCCCCTTCAAGATGAAGATGAAAAGTTACTTAACTCCAAACTTGGATCTTAAGTATCAAAAATGGGACTTGGAGTGATCCTTTGTAAAGATATTCGCTAATTAGCGCATAAAGGAAACAAACTTGATCACCATGGCACACTGAATTACTTTCTTGCCCATAAAGTAATAGTCTAGTTTGATGTGTTTGATGTTAAAATAGAGGCTCTATATTCGTGATGGAATGAAGGAAAATTATGTTATTCATGAAAAAGCAAATAATGGGTATGATAAGGAATACAATTAGATCCTACAAACACATATAGTCTAGATGTGCCATAGTGAGTAAGGGGAACCCACCCTAATATGCATTGTAAGACCCCACAAGATGAAAATGGATCACTTGGTGATGCAAAGACCATGTGTTGTTATCAATTAGTCTCCTTTAGATCTCCATAAAGGAATGTATACTTGATGTTAAGTTGTTTGATTTCCTAGTTGAGAGTAATCAAAATTGAGAAAACAACATGAATTGTTGTTACATTCACAATTGAATTGAATTATAATCAAAGTCCACACAAACATTTTAGATAAATCCCTTGGTGATAAGACATGTCATGAAAAGTTTGACAGATCCATCAATCTGAATTTTGGTCTTGAAGACCCATCATGATCCAACAATGTTCATATGAGATTGATGAGGAACTAATGTCCAAGTCTTGTTCTCTTAAAAGCACTCATCTCATCTTGTATATCCATTGAGATTTGGCTAAAACTTCTTTGATGCATTGAAGTTCTTTTATGTACTAATAAACTATTGTAGTGAGGGACTAAAAGGTAGGTTTAAGGATGGTTTGTACAAGTACATTTGACATTTCATCGAAGCCATAGGCAACCATTGTTGAAGTTCGAAGTTATTTTTTTTGTATAATAGTGTATAATATTGTATATTAGTGTATGTAGGTATATGAATACCTTTTGTGATTTTTTATAATATTGTATATCACATTTTAAAACATTTTTATAAAAAGAGTTAAAAACTTATATTATTGCATATGGATGTATAATGTTGGATGCTGAATTGTGTTTTGGGTATGCACTTGGATTTCTCTCTGTAGAAGACCGACCCCCTCCTAGAGCTGTCCATGTCCACTCACCAGGCCATAGAAATACCACCCCTTACACCACCCGACCCATCGAAAACATCGGGTACTATGGTGATCATGGACGACACCCATGAACTAGAGGTACAAAGGGAAACCTTCAGAAACACCCTACGTAATAATAGCAACAGTATGACTGTTTCCTATAATCAATGCAATGAAAAAAATGATAGCTGAGAAAGAAGGCTCTGCTACTTCTATCCAACTCACTAATGAAGACAATCAAAGAATATACCAACCCTGGAAACACGCAATCATAGTCAAGCTATTTGGCAAAAGAATAACCCACAACTACTTGAAAACCAAATTAGTAGAACTGTGGAAGCCCACTGATCCCCTAACACTGATTGACTTGGGATGTGAGTACTACATTGCCAAATTCAATCAACTGGAAACATACAAAAAACACTACATGAAGGACCATGGTTCGTTGCTGGCAGCTTCCTCACTGTCAAAGGATGGGAACCTAACTTTGTGCCAGAAAAAGCTATGCTAACGCATACAGCCACATGGATTAGGCTACCCCAGTTGCCAACAGAATTCTATGATCATACAATCTTGGAGAAGATTGATGTCAAATAAGGGGCACTACTAAAGATTGATATATGTACATCAGCAATCTTAAGGGGATGCTATGCAAGGATATGTATCAAAGTTTCATTAGAGGTCCTAGTCAAAACACAAGTCATGATCGACAGTCACAAGTAAAACGTGGTGGGGAGGGCATTCTATGTACTGGGTGTGGGAGACTTGGCCACATACTGAGGGGTTGCCAACACTCTTCTACTATGCCAACATAAGAGGAAGGCACATTGCCCTCAACTAGCAAAACTAATGAAATCCCAAGAAACGATTGGCAAGTGGTTTCCTTTCCAAGAAGGAGATACAATGCCAAACAAACTAGAACTTTGATTGGAGGAACTAAAGGAGCAGGAAAAAAAAAACATAGGTAAAAACATATGATGCAGCATCAGGTAAGTTCCTCAATCAAAATTCCTTTAATCCCATCTCTAATAATTTTTCCAATCGAAAAAATGATACATTAGTTTATGAGAATAATAAAAAGAAAAATCAAAAAGAAAAAAGAAAGTTTGAAGATGGGCCTACTAGGCCAAATGTCAACCATATAGCTGACAAAAGCTGCAATGAGGAAAATAGTCTAGGCCCAATTGCAAATGCGGGAACTGCAATGCCTCTCATACCCAACGTCTCATTTAAATCCAGTCACTCTCATACATTTAATAATGAGAGGAACAAGGGGCCCAACCCCCAACCTCCTCAACGAAGACTTCAATAGAGATTTTCGACTCTGCGTATCCTTAAAAGAGTAACTCCCCCTCTGGGAGAAATAATCATCACATTGAGACAATTGACATGATCAAAGCAGTCATGTTAATTAACTCATCTTCCCCTATTAGTATTAACCCCTTGTCGGAGGAAATTAACTCCACTTCTCACCCAATAACTACCGCCACAACTCACAATGGTGAACCCATCCTCTTCAACAACATCAGCTCTAAAACAACCACTGGTTTTCATGACAGCACCACCACCACCCAATCGAGTTAGCTCCAATGTCATGGACAGAGCTTATACTGAGTGGAAAATTGATCTCCCACTATGTCATAGTAGGAAATCAACCAATCATGTTGATCCTCCAATATCTATCTTGGATAGCGTAAATAGTGAAAGAGAGAGTCGATCAGATAGTCGAGGGATTGGAAGCCCAAATTTGGGCTCAGATAAGCTCCAAGCTTAAATAATGGGAACTCTGAACATCATGAACACAAACGAACGCAACTCGCTCATGGGACATGTGTTCAAGAGTCTGCTTTTTTATCCTAATGCTCCCTACCTCTCCAACATGAAGACTCTGAACTTTGTTTCTTGGATTTCCCAAGATAACCTCCCTCCAAAGGCGCCCACAGGCTCGACAATAGAGGGAGCAGACCCAGGAAAATCAGATCCAATAATTTTAGAGGTAATCCAATAGAGCAACAAGAAAATGGAACAATTGCTGGCAACTTTTGGCGAGCCAAGTACAGATTACTTTCTTCTGGAAAAACCCCTTCTGAAAGAGTACAACGAGCCTTACAACACAACTACTATAGTGCTCTATTCGAAGAAGATGAAGACCTTCAATATGAACTTGAGGAACATGAAGGATCAAGTATTAGCAACGGTGTCACTGAGCCCCTACATGGGATAGAAGAGGCCTTCCCAGATGGACAATGGGAAAAAGGCACTGGAATCCCTACCTTCCTCCTCCTCTGATCCTATGAATTTCATTATATGGATCATATATGTGGTAATCAGTGCAAACTTCAAACGCCAATGTGAGGCCATAGTGAAGACTCACAAACCTTCTATGTTAGTCCTCTTGACAACAAAAATAGTTGACCACAAATACCTAACTGAAATGCTCTATTTTGACTCTCAGCTTGAATATAGTGCAGATGGGTGTAGGGGGAGCATTGTTAGTAGGTAGAAAGAGGATGTATTAAATCTTCAAAATATTTCTATTCCCCTCAAGGAATCGATGTCATTGTTCAGGTAAACTTCGATCCCAAACTTTGGTTATTCTTTGCTATTTATGCTAGTCCAAATTTTAATACCCGCACCACCCTATGAGATGAGTTATGTCAAATATCTCACACCCATATATGGGATTGGTTGATTGGTGGGGACTTTAATGAAGTTCTGAGGGTTAATGAAAATTAAGAGGGACTAGTATCAAGTATAGTAGGGTTAACAGACTCTGGCAATGTTTGAATTATTGCAATATGATGGACCTAGATTTTAAAGGCTGTAAATATACTTGGACCAATAAGACGTATAGAAATAGACAAAATTTTATCCTTGATAGATGTGTTGCTAATGACTCTTGGATAAACTACTTCTTGGAGTCCTTAGTAACACACCTACCCAGAACCAAGTTTGATCACTGTCCTCTGTTAATCACCCATTCCAAGAGACAGTAGACCTCCAATAAAAAGCCTTTCAAACTAGAACCCATGTGGTGTAATCACCCTTTCTTTAGAAATCTTGTTGACAACTGCTTTATTCCCCCAACAATTTCCATCAGGCTATTGATAACTTCCAAAAGGAGGCTTCCATTTGGAACTCCACAGTGTTTGGCAACATCTTTAGTAAAATGAAAACCATTATTGCCAGGCTAGATGGAATCCAAAAATCCAACAACTACCACAAAAGTACCTTCCTCCAAAATCTTGAAAATGACCTTCTATGTGAATATAAAGACCTGCTCAAATATGAGGAAGAATTCTGGAAAACTAAGTCGAGAATGTCTTGGCTTACTAAAGGTGATGCTAATACCTCCTTCTTCCATACTTCTACCCTAAATAGGAGGAGAAGGAATAGGATTAGTGGCATCAAAGATGAAGTTGGAAATCTTATTATTCGAGAAAAGGATATTACCAATCATATCCTCAACTACTTTACCATATTGTATACCACTGAGCAAAACGACACCCCTAACAGTCATTTTGTACAAAGAGAACCCCTGAATGTCCTCACTGATGCCATGAGGACAAACTTAACAACACCTTTGAGAGATTCTAAGATTCTTCTAGCTCTCAAATCTTTCAAACCTCTCAAGGCTTCGGTCCCTAATTGCCTCCATCCCATGTTCTTCCAAAAATACTAGAACACTATTGGCCCTAAAATCATCTCATTCTGCAAAAAAGTTTCTCCAGTAGCCTCATGCCCCCTATAAATAATGTTACCCTGTTGTGCCTCATTCCTAAGTGTAGTAATGCTTCTACAATGAAAAACTTTAGACTTATAGGCCTCTGTAATACCAACTACAAACTGGTAACTAAGATAATTGTGAATAGGATCAAGCCTTACCTTCCCACTATCATTTGTCCTACTCAAGCCAGTTTTTTGCCAATAGAAGGACCTCTGACCATGTTATTATTGTCCAGGAATACATCTCCCACTTTAGAAAAATGAAGGGGAAATCTCCCAATATGATCCTAAAAATTGATCTAAAGAAAGCTTTTGATAAGCTGAAGTGGTCTTTTATTAAGGACACCCTCTATTTCTTTAGATTTCCTCCTACCCTGATCAAACTTATTATGTCCTGTGTCAGTATTTCAACCATTTCCATTTTTGTTGATGGAAAGAGAACGACCTATTTCAATCCCTCCAGAGGTATTAGGCAGGAGGACCCAATCTCTTCCTACCTATTTATTATGTGCATGGAAGGACTCTCCAGGGGAATTGAAGTAGACGTTAGAGCCAAGTACTGGACTCCCATTGGTGTTACCACTGTAGGACCCAAGATCTCTTACTTATTTGCAGATGATCTTACACTTCTAGTCAGGGCCAATGTTAGCAACTGTCAAACCATTGTCAACATTCTCACTATTTTCAGCAGACTCTCAGGCCAAACTATCAACCACGATAAATCCAAAGTCATCTATTCTAGAAACTGTTCAACTGACAACTCCAACCTCTACTCTCAAATCCACAACATCCAGGCTAATAATGATTTGGCAAATACTTGGATATTCGATTTTCAGACAAAAGCCCAAGAACAATGACTTTCAATTCATAATTGATAACATGAATACTAGGCTAGCTCGATGGAAGTCCAAATTCCTTAACATGACTGGTAGGGCTATCCTTGCCAAATCCACGCTTAGTAGTATGCCTACTTATGTCATGCAGTACATCAAGCTACCCAAAAAAATTAATGAAACCCTTGATAGGATCCAAAGAAATTTTGTTTGGGGAAGCTGTGCTGAGAAAAAGAAGCTCCACCTCCTTAACTGGAATGTCCTCATCTCCAAAAAAACCCATAGTGGACTTGGCCTTCACATAAAAATAGAGCTCTTTATGCCAGCCTTGCATGGAAACTATTCCAAAATCCCAACAGTCTTTGGGGGAAGGTCTTACTCTTTAAGTACCATAAGCCTGCCAGGAATACCTACACCAATAGAGTAGTTTCTAGAACTTGACACAACATCCAAAATGGTTGGGTTGATTGTGGCAAAGGCATCACTTGGAATGTTAACAAAGGTAATAGAGTTAAATTCTTATATGATAAATGGATTCCCCACCTAGGCAACATCAGAAGTCTCATTCATGAACCCCATAATAAAGATGATACTAACCGTACCATCAGTGAACTCCATATGAATGGCAACTGGGACTACACTAGGCTTTCCTATGACCTTCCTCAACATATTAGGCAGATTATCCAAAGCATTCATCTCCCTCACAACTGTGAGAAGGAGAATAAACCTGTTTGGGGCCTCACTAGCAATGACCTTTTCTCTACTAGCAGTGTTTATGACTGTCTTAGAACCCCAATCCATGATACTCCATAGGACAAGACATTTAAATTTTTGTGGAGGTCCCAAGCCCCTAACAAAATTAAAACCTTCCTCTGGCTTCTTCACCATAACCAACTGCCCACCAACAGCTACCTCAATCACATTGGACTAAACATCCCGCTCAGTATTAGTTTTGTAATATCCAGCTTGAAACCAGTACCCATATCTTCTTCCAACGCCAAGATGCTAGCCAATTTTGAAGTAACATAGCACAAAAGAGCATAGACACTATCCCTTCTGTTACCAATGCTATAAACTCCACCAATTGGTTGCAACTTTAGAAAAGCCTTAAAGGTAAACCCTATAATACATGGTTATCATGGGAATCTCTCATACCTCACTACCTCTGGAACATATGGCTCACCAGAAATAATAATGTGCTTAACAACAAAAAAAATGCCATTTTAATTACTGCCACCATTGCCCTGGCAATTGAGTTTCAACTCCTAGCCAAAGAGAATAAGCCAAAGAGAATAACATCTCCAGTACTCCCTCCTCGAGTATCAATATTAAGTGGGAACCTTTCCCCTGGTTACATAAAACTTAACACTGATGGGGTAGTCTCTGCTAACCTTGGTGCAGGAAGACTAGGTGGGGTCTTCAGAGATCACACAGGTACTTGGGCCCTCGGCTATATGAACACATACCTCACATCACACCTACCATGACTGAGCTTCTTGCTTTAAAAAGAGGCCTCCTCATTGCTAATGCGCGTAATATCAAACCTCCTGAGATTAATACTGATTCCAGCGTCCTTACTCATATGTTGGTAAATGATCACCCCTTCTATCATAATATTATTGTTGAGTGCAGGACATTACTAAGGGAGCTGGCAGCAGCTCTACCATGCATGTCTATAGAGAGCGAAACAAGTTGCAGATTTGTTGGCGAAGGAAGGAACGAAAGCCACAACTATGGAGACACCAACAATCCTAACCTAAATGCCCCTTTTTGTTGTTGAAAGTGTTGTAGCTGATAGATCAGGAACTTTTTTTAGTCGTTTGTTTTTGGGTCCTACTTTTGATAGGAGCACTACCTTACACCCTCCATAATATTATATATCTATCCGGTTTACCAGAAAAAGGAATTGTGTTTTGAGCTAAAGATTTGTAAAGTAAATTTTGGGACATATTTGATAATTGTATATTTTTAAAAATTTTCCTTTTTGTAATATCTATTTATAGCTCAATAAATTAGTCAAAATGGCTAGCAAACTATGCCTGTGAGATTCGAACTCACGCGCGGAAACCCACTTACTTAGCGGGCATGCACCTTAACCACAAGGCCAAAGCGACGCTGTGGTCTGTATATCACAATCAATTATATATAATTCAATGTTATAAGAGTTGACTTCCTCTCTATATTAGCCACATGAGGGCTTTACAAAAGAGTACTCCATTTGTCAAATGTTGTATGACAAATTTTCTTTAATGTTTAATTGTAGTGATGTAATTTCTTCTTAAAATGTTAACCCCCGCCCCCCACTCCCTACCCTCGCTTAAAAAAAGGAAGAATGATATTATTTTCTTATTTATTCATCAAAATTAAAACATATGAAAAGAAATCATCTAATATTTTTATCTTTATAGAGATTTGAACATAAAATCTCATGATTTTCAATCCAATTCATTAATTATTAGGCTTGCTCTGAATGCCTAATCTTTACAATTATTAAAATATTGCTTCCTTTATTTTTTCCTTTTACTTGTCCACATTAAACTTTATACGCTCCTTAAGAAATAATGATTGATATGAATATTTTATTGCAATATCCATATTCATTAATGTGTAGTCTTAGGTCTTGAAAATAATATGGGGAATAAGCAATTACGTTGAGGGTAAATAAGAAAAAAAACAACTACTTTTTCTTAATGTGTTACTTCATGTGTTCATTTTTACTTGTCCACTATTTTAAAATTATATTTTCACTTTTAACATATCAGGAAAAGATAATTATTTTTTTCTATGTTTTATCCTTACCATTAATTATTTATTATTCAAATATTTTTGAAGACCTAATACTAATAAGCATCAATTTATAGGGATTGTGTGTTAAAACAGTATTAAATCTTGAAAAATAATTTATGAAGTAAGTAAATTAATTTTAAGAATAAAATATATAAAAAATAATATTTTTTTTTGATATGTTAAAAATGATACGTGAAATCAAAAATTTATTTTTAAATGTTGAACAAGCAAAATTGAACGGAAAGAAGGGAAAGATTCTTTCGGAAAAAGACAGATAAATATTTAACCCATATTGATTGAGGGAGGTGGAACATGAGTAACAAGTAGGGCTAGTTAATAAGGACAAAGCTTGCAGAAAATTGTGAGGCTCAGGTGAATTTGCCTCCAATAAATTCTCTGACCTTTGGATCAGAAAAAGAGGCACTTTCTCTGTTCCGTAGATTCACTCACAACCTCACACTCCTCTTCCTTTGTCTTTTTCCCAACATGCCCATCACTTCCCATTTATGTGGTTGTCAATACATTCGCCTTGAAAACCAAAGTCTTCCTTGCTATTTTCGTCCCTTGATTAATCTATTGAATGATCCTAAGTTGATGTCCACATTAGTCGAACATGTCTAAGGTTGTACGAATCATTAAAGTTAATATAGTATATAATATTATTGGTGATAAGTTCGTTTAAATAATAAATATGTTAAAAAATATTTAGAAATTTGACTAATCATCATGACTTGAAAAGAGCATAGAACCACTCGGGGGGAAGCATTTCGAAACCTCTAGCTAAAGGAGATGAATTTTAATTGCACCATATTTTTTGTTGGTGTTTCAATTTATAGTATATGATAATTCAAATAAGAATAAGAGTAATCGTTATTATCAACTTAATTGACGAGCAGACTTACAACGTTGAGTGCACTTTAGTCATTTCACCCTTACACTTCTCTCCTCCCATCCCCAAACCGCTTGCTTGACCTTTTCAGGTCAACACAATGTAACTCCGTCAAATGAAATCATGCCATGTGTTTGTAGATCCATCCTTGAATCAGCTACTCAGCCACTTCACCGTTCATATGATGCCACATGGAAAAGTATAGGTTTGCTCAAACTCTTTCTGTTCTAAATAAAGGTATTTTAATCTTCTCATTTTGTTTAAATATTTATTAACAGTAAATTAATAAAAACACCCTTACTTTTGTAGGAATGAGTAATTTAAATATATGTCAAAATTAAAAACACTCACTTATTTTTAAAGGGAGGGAGAAAAACAGCATATTTTGGCATCAAGAAGAGTAACGGAGTTGTCAAGAAGCCTTTTTCACACATATCAGACGGAGTTCACTATGCGACACGACAAGTGAACAAGACCAGATCAAGCTGGCCCTGTCTTTTGCCGTATATTCCAAACCCCATCACGACCCTCACATTTCTAAATCAACGTCCCACATTCACTCCGCAGATTTACTCAACTCCCCTTTTAGTCCCCCTATTTCTGCCAAGATTTTCTCTTCTGAGTTTAACAGATCTCTGAACTCACACTTCGCCATCACCAAAGATGGCGTCTTTGGCCCTTACCTCTGCCGTCAACCTCCGTCTCCGGCCAACCCCATCTCAAAAACCCCGCATTTCCCTCTTCCAATCCCTCCAATTCACTCAAACATCACAAAAAAACACATTCATCAATCTTGGAAAAAATCTGAATCATGGAAAAAGTTCGATTCTTGATAAATCCCGAAGAAGGGTAATTGTAAAGGCATCAGCAGCTTCTTCATCTCCTTCAATAGTCCCACAACAACAGCCACCATGGCAAGGTGCAGCAATGAAGCCATTGATTGCTTCTATAGCAACTGGAGTTATACTATGGTTTATCCCTGCACCTTCTGGTGTAACAAGAAATGCATGGCAGTTATTGGCTATCTTTCTTGCTACAATTGTTGGGATTATTACTCAACCTTTACCACTTGGTGCTGTTGCAATTATGGGTCTTGGTGCTTGTGTATTGACTAAAACACTTACTTTTGCTGCTGCATTCTCAGCTTTTGGTGATCCAATTCCATGGTTGATTGCTCTTGCTTTTTTCTTTGCAAGAGGGTTTATTAAAACTGGATTAGGGAATAGGATTGCTTATCAGTTTGTTAAATTGTTTGGTAGTTCTTCATTGGGGTTGGGTTATAGTTTGGTTTTCAGTGAAGCCCTTTTGGCTCCTGCTATTCCTTCAGTTTCTGCAAGGGCTGGTGGGATTTTTCTGCCATTGGTTAAGTCACTTTGTGTGGCTTGTGGAAGTAATGCAGGTGATGGAACTGAGAATAAGTTGGGATCTTGGTTGATGCTTACTTGTTTTCAGACATCTGTAATTTCATCCTCCATGTTCTTGACTGCTATGGCTGCGAATCCTTTGAGTGCGAATTTGACTCTGAGTACTATTAATCAGACAATTGGGTGGATGGATTGGGCTAAGGCAGCCATTGTTCCTGGTTTGGTTTCTTTGATTGTGGTGCCGTTGCTGTTGTATATCATTTATCCACCTACAGTGAAGAGTAGCCCTGATGCCCCTAGGTTGGCTAAGGAGAAGTTGGAGAAGATGGGGCCAATGTCTAAAAATGAGATTATTATGGCTGGAACTCTACTTCTAACGGTAAGAACAAAAAATGGTTAATTTTGCTTACTTGTTACATTTGTATAAACTTCTCGATTGAAAGCAGAAATGTATGTATGCATGTAGATTTCTGAAAATATCTGAACTAAGGAGCAACCATAAGTAGATATGATTAGGATGTAAAAAGGGCAGTCCGGTACATAAAACATTTTGCATTGACAAATGGTTAGGGGAAGGGCCGCACCCCAAGGGGTGTGAGGTGTGATGTAGACAACCTAAGATTAGGATCTTAACGAAGATTTTAGATTTTGGGATTAGTACACATTAATGTTTGTTAGAAGAGGATTATGCTCTGACGCAGACATGTACAGCCCTATAGAGTGAGTTTATTAATGAACTATAATTTTTCCATTCTCATTTCAAGCCTTGTTGCTCTGTCGGACTAGCTAATGATCCTATTATACTTTGCGAAGACATGCAAATGTAGTCTAGAGCCAGTGAAGCTGCACGAATGCTGGCTTTGTTAATGTGCATTATCAGCTTGTCCCTTTCTGGATGCTGCACTTTTCATTGAGTTTAACTTATCCTTAGGAAAATGTTGATGACCAGGCACTTCTCTCTTGTTCACCAGATGTTGGTTCATTCATCACCGATTAGTAAACAGAGACACAGAATGCTGTGCGGCTGAGTTTTGAGTAATCTCTCTATATATATCCTGTACTTGTTGGACATTCATCATATTTAGCAGAGACAAATTATTTGCCTAATATTTGCTGAAACTTTGATATCGTTCCTTCTATATGAGTTCTTTTATCTTTAGCAGTTCTGTGTGTTTTATTCTCAAATACATCTCATGATTGTTTGAGAGATAATCACAAGCTTCCTTTAGACCTCTACCTTGAAGGTTAATATCTGGCTTTACCCTGCGGCCCTGCCATAGACTTTCACTTGTATTATTATCACTATTGTTCTTTTTTTCTTTTTTCTCAGTCTTTAAGAACTTTAAATAATGAAGGACATAAGACCCATCAGGCATCCATCCAGTAATTGGTTTGGTAAACCAAGGAGCTAAGAGCTTTCAGAAGTGGTTGCTAACTTGTCGACACATAATTTATAATGCAAATAAAATAGCTCGAATTCTAGCCTAGTTATTTGTTGGAGCATATTAAAATGCATTCTGCATTTTTGTTTTGCCTCCATGCCTTACGTTTATAATTGATAAATGTAGCTTGAATTTGTATGATACCTTCTGTTGATGTTTTGCTCTGAATGCTTTTATCCAGGTCGGACTTTGGGTTTTTGGTGGCACATTAAAGGTTGATGCTGTTACTGCAGCAATTCTTGGACTATCCGTACTCCTTGTGACTGGTGTAGTCACATGGAAGGAATGCTTGGGTGAGGCAGTTGCTTGGGACACCCTTACTTGGTTTGCTGCACTGATTGCAATGGCTGGTTATCTGAACAAATATGGCCTCATCGCTTGGTTTAGTGAGACTGTGGTGAAGGTTAGTTTTCATTGCTTATTTTTTGCTGAATGATATTTGGTTTGCTTTATTGCTACGGTTGGTACCTGAATAGTTTATTCAGTAATTTATGCTGAAAGGAAACTTAAGGATAGCCAACTGCTTTCTGATCCTATCTTAGGTCATTTGCAAGTCTAGAATCGAATATAAGATTTTGACCTTAAATGCCTGCAAGGTAAAATTCATTCACTTGTTTTTTTTCTGCTTGTTTTATTCAGCCATATTGATTTTTCCTCCTTGTAATAGGAGCTCTGTTTCACTTATGCTAGTAGCTGTCTTCATTTGATAGGAACTTCTTATTTACTTAAAACTAAACTTAAATATAGCTATGGGACATTCAGTGTTGCATTTCGACAGCTAAGTTCTTATGTTGTTACAATTTGCACTAAGTTTTTTGGAGATTTTTAATCTTAGCTAGAGTTTCTTTCTATTCAGTAACAACAACAACAACAACAACAACAACATACCCAGTGTATTCCCACCAGGTGGGGTCTAGGGAGGGTAAAGTGTACACAGTCCATACCACTACCTCAGATGAAGTAGAGAGGTTGTTTCCGATAGACCTCCGGCTCAGAACAAATAACAATAACAAACAAAAATCATAAAAACAAACAACAAAAAGAGATAACACATCGCTAGATAATAAAAAAAACAAGACACCCACAGAATAACACTATAGACCACGAATACGAATCTGCGCAAGAAACAACAGGCACAGATACAAACAAACACTTCTTCCTACTAATACAGACGCCTTCCTACCCACTAACCTTCTACCCTAATCCGCGTCCTCCACATCTTTCTATCAAGGGTCATATCCTTTGTAAGCTGTAACTACTCCATGTCATGCCTAATCACCTCCCTCCAATATTTCTGCGGCCTACCTCTACCCCGCTTAAAACCATCCACAGCGAGCCTTTCACACCTCCGTACTAGAGCATCCGTGCACCTCCTCATCACATATCCGAACCATCGCAACCTCACTTCCCGCATCTTATCTTCCACTGAAGCCACTACCAACTTCTCTTGAATAATCTCATTTCTAACCCTATCATTCCTGGTAAGTCCACACATTCATCGCAACATCTTCATCTCCGCTACCTTCAACTTTTGGATGTGGGAGTTTTTAACTGGCCAACACTCCGCTCCATATAACATAGCCGGCCGGCCGGCCACTCTAGAACTTACCTTTAAGCTTCAGAGGCACCTTCTTATCACACAAAACTCCCGAAGCAAGTCTCCATTTCAACCACCCTGCACCAATATGGTGCGTGACATCCTCGTCAATCTCGCCATTTCCCTGAATCATGAATCATAGACCCCAGGTACTTGAAACTCCCTCTCTCCTGAATGGCCTGAGAATCCAGCTTCACTACCACATCAAGCTCATGCATCGAATCACTAAACTTACATTCCAAGTACTCTGTCTTAATCTTGCTCAACCTAAACCCTTTAGACTCAAGGGTCTGTCTCCAAACCTCCAACTTATCTATTCAGTGTCTACTTTTATTAACTTGTGAGCCTATCTCCCCCTTTTGGTTGACCTTGACATCTAGTGAAGCGTAACAAAAGATTTAAGTTCTTGTTATATATTAACATCATATCCCCCCCCCCCCCCCCACACACACACACAAAATCACTGATTTGAGTATCCTGTACTGGATCTTCCCTTTGTACCAAAACGCTGAGGATTATCAAATAGAAACTTGTCACCGAGAGCTATTGAAAGGCCTTATAAGCATCATTTGAGTTACTATTTTATGAAGAGTAAAATGGTTTTTCAACATGACTATCCTGCCACTAACTAGTGTAATGAGGTAAGTTAAAAAGAGGTAAACTTAACCTTGATTGGGGTGGTGTTGAAGGGGCGCTATCCTTCAGTATTATATTTGGAATTCTTTACATAAAAGACTAAATTATCCTGTACTGATGCTCATTTATAACTCTTAGAAGGGTGATCCGGGTTATAATACCAAGTAGTCTTCTGGGTCATTCTTATCTACTTGATGATGTACTATTATTTATTAAAAATGTGTACCACCATCAGACATCGGTATAGTATCTCTATGAGCATTTAGCTGTGACTGTGCGGTGAGTACGTCCGCTGGAACATCAGCAATGAAATAACTTTTTCATACAGATAAGTGGTGAAACCATTTTGCCTTTTTCTCAATGAACTTGCTGAAAGATCTGTATTTCCACTGCTCCATTAATTTATTGCCCGTACTTGATTTACTCGCCCTATTTTGCAGGTTGTTGGTGGATTAGGTCTTTCATGGCAGTTATCGTTCGGAATTCTTGTTCTTTTGTACTTCTACTCCCACTACTTCTTTGCAAGTGGAGCTGCTCATATCGGAGCAATGTTCACAGCATTCTTATCTGTTGCTAGTGCATTAGGCACTCCACCATACTTGGGAGCGTTGGTGCTCTCATTTCTCTCAAACCTTATGGGTGGCATTACCCACTACGGAATTGGATCTGCCCCTGTATTCTACGGTGCAAACTATGTTCCCCTCGCAAAATGGTGGGGATACGGGTTTGTATGTTCTATCGTCAACCTTATTATCTGGCTTGGCGTCGGAGGAATTTGGTGGAAGGCAATTGGCTTGTGGTAGAGTTGCTGGTTAAGATGACAGCATCCGATTTATAGTAGTTAATGATACCTGTTACAAACTCCTCATATGATCTTGACGTGGACCATTAAGCTTAGCGTTCTATTCTTTTTTCTTGAAATAAGTTTTGGTAATTTTTTGGTAGTATGTAAATTAGGCCCATTTGTAGCTGAAGTTCAAGTTTTTACTGAATTTTTCTTTTGACATTGAAACTTCAAATTGTAAGAGCTGAGTGATTAGCCACTTCAATTCTGTTTACATCTACTGCCCACCACATTGCTGATTTTTTGGTTGGCAACTTAAAAGTGCTATTGGACCTATGCCTAGTGGATCTTTAGAACATAGATATTTTCATAACATTTGGTTGCATATAAATGAAGTTATTCGAGATAAGGTAGGAGTGGTTTGGTGGAAGTCAAGATGCAGGAAGCGAGGTTGAGATGGTTCGGGCATGTGATGAGGAGATGCACAGATGTCAGGTGTGAAAGGTTGGCTAGGGATGGTTTCAAGCGAGGAAGAGGTAGATCGAAGAAATATTGGAGGGAGGTGATTACGCGTGACATGGAGGAGCTTCAGCTCATCGAGGACATGACCCTAGATAGGAAGGTGTGGAGGAGGCAGATTAGGGTAGAGGGGTAGTAGGAAGGAGTGTGTCCTTGCTAGTAGGTATGAGGATTTTGTTTTGTTATCCGTTCTAGGGGTTGTAGTGCTAGGTTTGTTTCAGAGTGTAGTATCGTTTGTTGTATTACTTAGTGATAGTCTTGTTTATGTTATCATTTGATGTGTTAATACTTATTGTTTTTTGTTCCCTTTATCTTTTTCTGGACTGTTTTTGCTTTGAGCCGGGGGTCTATCGGAAACAACCTCTCTATCTCACCTCTGAGGTAGTGGTATGGACTGCGTATACTTACCCTCTCCAGACCCAACTTTGTGGGAATATACTGGGTTTGTTGTTGTTGGTTGCATATAAAACTTAGTTGGTGATTTGAATTTGCCTTAATGTTCCCAAAAATGGTATCTCTAATTTGTGCTAAAAAGTGTATTAACTACTTCCCCTTTTTTATTCATGATGAGTAGAATATTTCACACCATTGATCTTGGGTGGTTGTTCACCATTGTCACGAGGTATCTTGTCAAGTTTTCAACATTTCAACTTTTATTTGGCAAAACTGGAGATTCTTTTTTAGCATTATAAATTTTGATTAAAATCATTGATGTAGGCTGAAGAAGTATTGGGGAAAGGTGATTAGACAAGACATGACAAAGTTGCAACTTACCGAGGACATGATCTTAGATGAGATGTGAAGGACGCGAATTAGGATATAAGGTTAGTAAGTAGAAATGCGCTCATGCTAGTAGGCAAGAGTGCATTTTCTTGTTGCCCGTACTAGTACGTAGTCGTGGTGCTATGCTTGTAGTTTCTTGTTCTTCCATTTTTCTTGATATCTGTTGTTTTGTGTAGTATGATTATAGTATTATGTTGTTGTAGTACTATATATTGTTTTCTTACTACTTATTGCCTCTTGCACTTTCATTACATCTTTTTTCTAGACTGTTTTTGTCTTGAGCCGTGGGTCTATCAAAAACAACCTCTCTACCTCATCTCTGAGGTAAAGGTAAGGTTCATATATGTTCTACCCTCTCCGGACCGTACTTTGTGGGAATACAATGTGTATGTTGTTGTAATACGTTTTCTATTCTTTATTAAAGCAAAAGTTGAGATAAGGAGAAGATCTAATTGAGATAAAGACCAAATTGGTTAGTAGAGAGTTGGGGATCTTTCATTTTCAATAAATGGTGTGAATCCATTATCATTTATAGAACATATGCTGTAGAAGGAAAGCTTTTTATATAGAATTTCTCTTCACGTGCTTGATAATATCCTCATTTTTAGTAGTGTAAAAGAGACTATTAACAAGTTTAAGGGAAACGGATACATATCACGTGCATGTACCATGTATTACTAATCATATACCAAATCTGGAAACTAAATAATTTCATTCCCTGGTCATACATAAATTTACAAGTGTCCCCATAACTACAATATATATCCCGTCTCTTTATAGTCCTTACAAGTATCTAATTAATAATTTCCTTTCGTTCACTTTTACTTGTTTACAACCATGTGTTGAAATCACGTGTTCTCTTTTTTAAAGCTTTGTGGTCAGTATATTGATTTATCCCTTTAGTATGTGGAGCATATATCAGCACTAAAGCAATAATTCTTATTCAATTATGAAAGCAAAAAAGCTCAAATGATATATCAACCCACCTTATCAGAATATATTATTCTTGTTTTAGTGCGTGGAGCATCAGCACTCCAAATTGTTGTTACATTAATATTCTTTCCATTAAGGATATTTTTATCTAAGAACATTGGCTTGTTTGATTCAACTTGAAAAATGAAGACTCATTTTTTAGTTTTCTCGAAAGGTTTAAAAGCTCATTTTTCAATTATAATAATTCTTTAAGAGAATAAAATATGTCGATTGGTCCCAAAAATGTACCCCCCTCTGTTAATACAATTTTATATTCCTCCTAATATACTCCGTCCATTCACTTTCACTTGTCCACTTTTAAACTTAATACTTAAGCATATCAAGATTTATTAACTACTGACATTAATGTACTCCCCCCTGTTTTACGCTTGACATTAACTGCTAATTTCTTAAATCATCTCTTAAGATATTTTTCAAACGCTAATATGGATATTATAGTAAAATATGTAGTCCATTTATTATTTTCTTAAAAGAAATGCAACGTCTACAATACCTAAAATTAGCTCTCTTTTCACTCGAAATATTTACGATAAAATTTATTAAATATTGTAAAAGTTTGAGATTAGTGAAATTTCAAAACCATTCTAGCTAATTATGATCTTGAAGATTTGATGATTATAAAAAAAGTTTTTCTCTAAACTCTTTAGAAGAAACAAAAATTTCGCTTCCCGCAATGTACTCAATTGATGACATCCCATGGTCTTCACATTTGTCCAAACAAATTTTCAGTGGAACCATTCCACATGAAGAGCAGTGGCATAGCCTTCAACTTAATCTAGTACGTTACAAAATTACATGCGTAAATAGAAGTTTGAATTTTTTGTACCCCTTATTAATTACTATAATTTTTGGTGCCGTCACTATGGAAGGGTCATAAATTGTCATCAACTGTATTGTAAATCAGAATTATTGAAGCAACATTTGTAACAGTACGTTAACTTAATTTCGAGTCTATCGATTATTTAGTGTGTTCTTGAGAAATTTAATTTCCTTAATTCCTATCACTAACTACAAAAGTGTCATCAGAGATGAAATTACGAATGTCTTTAACGCCAAATAAATAATCAACATTACTGCAACTAGGAATGTTTTTCACTTTTCGATTTGGATCTTCACTGGTATTTTCAATAGGACCAAGACTGCCCATTGATTTATTTAGCACACACCTGCGTTCGAACTCATTCTTAAACAACATCGAATTAAACCAAGCCTAAGCGGTCACGACATCTTGTTGATATTGATTGAGTTGGAGGAACTTTCGCTGACTAAATCCATCCCCTAGACCGCGGTAACCTTCGTAACCAAAGCGTCACGACAACATCCAAAGGTGACCTTTGGGTTCTTAAGTAGGGGGGCAAGGAGGAGCACGTAGGAATGACGACCACTACATAAGCCACTAGTGGCTGAGAGAAAGCGAGCAGCACCTTGTATAGGTTGGGCGGAGCTTAAAGAAGCAAGCCCCTATCAGAGAAAGCCATTGCGCGCTAGCCTAGCTAGCTAACGTTTTTCAGCTGGCTGTTATGTTAGTTGTAGCGCGCCTTCCCTCCTTCTCTCACTTTGGAAAGATTTTTCAGTGTTTTCTTATGGTGACCTGGTCGAGAGAGTACGATACATCGGTGTAAAAGATTTCCTTTTTTCTGTGAGCTTGGTTTACTTGACCGAAGGGTGCAGTAGAACTTGAAGGAGAGGAATAAATACCTGGTCTATAATTTTGACAAAAGGAGGGCCGTGCTTGATTCATAAGATTCTATAATCAATAGCACCAGTATATTATTTTACTTAGCCTGCCTCTCCCATGACTTTCCAGACCAACCTATCTCGTGTGCAAGATATAGTGTAGGACCAGCCTCAGGGTACACTAGAAGTTTTCCTTTGGTAATCAAGTCATTCAATGAATTCAAAGTGAAAAAACTGTAGATAAATGCTTTTATACAGATAAGGATAAGACTTTACAATCAGTAGCTGGGCTAGGGCGGTATGCTTCAAATCTGCGTTGAGCATGTCCTCTTCAGAAAAGGTGATGGTTGTGGTTGGGGCCCTATGTTGAGTAAGGGGGGAGAAGGTGCCCCTTATGCTAAGTTGGAACTAGGGAAGTTAAAGCAGGACGTTTGGTGTGACGTTGTCCTTATGGACGTATTACATATCCTACTCGGAAGACCTTGGTAATACGAGTAGGGTTCTACCTGTGTAGAGAGAACACCGCTTTACTTTTAACGGGAAACGCGGTTATTGCCATCAGAAGACTTTGGTCGGCTAAGGAGGAAGGGTGTTTGTTGCCATACCAAGAATGCTTTGCATGAATATCTCAATGTCCAAGATAAAATGAACGAGGGGAAGAATCGACGAGGCGAGTGTTCTCGAAGAGAAAATTGTGAGGAGAATTCTCAAGTCGAGATATGCAAAATAAAAAGACTCCCTGGGAGATGGTATTCTTTGTTTTAGGTCTTGATAGATTTTTCTATCGATTGAAGTTATTACGCTGGCTGATTAAATCTCTTCCTAACGCCTTTAAGGGCTGTGAAGAGAGCCATGTTAGAGAGTGATCGAGAGAAATTTGCAGTTGGGAGCCATTCTTTTGCAGCTAGGAGACATTGTTGTTATGTTTTCCAGCAGTACGATGAAATCATATTAAAAGGAGGAGTAGGTAGTCTTCAAAAACTAGGGTTGCTTTCTTTGTTGGTTTAATTCGCCACTAAGTGGAATCAGACTGTCGGCTCTCGATCAAGGACCGCCATGATCCTTATAATCTCGACCTTGACCTCGAATAGGTCTTTTGCCTCTATTTCGGCCAGGTACATGATCCCGATAAGGGGAGTATAGGAGTATTTGGCTAAGAGCCTCCGCTGGATAGACTGAACTTAATCCCCCCCCCCCCCCCAAAAAAAAAGGGGTCCAGAAAAGTGTGGCTGAAATTCTCGCGAATAAGATAGTTGACTCAAACTTATCGTATACAACTCTTATCTACGACAAGCCTTGGCTCTTCTCCTTATGGACTCTTTGCTCTATCTATCGGTGCTCTAGCTGTCCGAAAGCCAGGAGCAGCTACTGGCTTGGACTGATTGTAAAGAAAGAAGCCAAGAGGCCGCGGGGACCCTTGGGCCACTTGACTGTAAGGAAAGGGGTTCGACTCAATATTCTTGAAGGAATCCTTTAGCTACTAATCTAGCCTTGTATATCGAATTTGAAAAAGAGTCAGAAGAAATGGTTCGAGCCTCTTATTTTGATTTCTCGAACCGAGAGATCCATGAATCGGGATCCTGATGCATATACATACAAATGGTCCAATGGGAGCAAGAATTTCCAGGAACATTTGAAACAGTCCGTTTCGGAGCAGAAGAGCCGTTTTCAAGTAGTGTTCGATCGATTACGTATTAATCAATATTCGATTGATTGGTCTGAGGTT
Source organism: Capsicum rhomboideum (assembly GCA_031232105.1). Classification (NCBI taxonomy): domain Eukaryota; kingdom Viridiplantae; phylum Streptophyta; class Magnoliopsida; order Solanales; family Solanaceae; genus Capsicum; species Capsicum rhomboideum. Next base: position 95,179,129 of record CP124708.1, on the reverse strand, counting down.
ATCGACAAAAAAGATTTGTCTAAGCCACTTCGTAGGAGGATTTTATCGACCGAAACGCAGCGATGAAAGGCAAAGACTAGTATTTAGCATATAGCTAAGAGAAGACGGGGTTGTCTCTGTTACAATCGTTTATAGTCCTTGTCCTGAAAGCTTAGTGAGGAAAATCCTCGACAGAGAGGAAGTTTTTCTTTTAATGTTTTAATGAGAGTGACCTTTCTTTCCTACTACTGAACCCAAAAATTGCGTAGATTGCTTTGCTTAGGATTCCCTAAGTAACCAAACCAATCCCTGTCATTTCACACAAAAAATGGTCTGTTTTGAGCATTTGAAGTGGACGAACAATCAGCGTACGTAATCGAGTTTCATGCCATGCTAATGGATCAAAATCTTTTCCAACAACGTCCAGGACTCTATCATGCCAACCCCCCTACGACTGAGGAATCGAACATCAAGAGATAGAATAAGGAAAGAGGCGCTCTAGACATGAAGGGAATGAATGCCATAATGGAATGGAATCCGGGATCCAAGTAGATTAGGTTAAGGCAAGTATGAGTTCAACCCTTTTCTCATCGGGCCAGGATCGATAGCCGTTCGACCTGAGGAAAGTGTGGTCAGATTCAGAATCCCCAATATCTTCTTCTTTACCTTCGCTTCGAGGAACAAGCACCGCATCTAGGTAAGCGGCATCTAATTGTCCCGGCTTCTTTCCAACAGGCAGATGACATCTCTTTCCTGGTGAATCAGCATGTTCTAACACGTGTTGTTTGGTGTGAGTATGTATTTCATATTCGTTACAGGCCAATCGGGGCTAAAGAAGGTCCAACAACGTGCGATATATGGATTTGATTCACCCTTAGTAATGAGAGGATTGGTCCTCTCATACCAGTGAATTGGGTCGCATACATTGGAGCAAGAGAGTACTGGCTCGCCGCTGTGGATGTAGGTGTTCCCATGAAACGAATCGGTGCCACATTCCGCTAGGATACTGGCTGGAGTTGGTCTCACCATAGTGACGAGAGTTCCAGCTCGATGAATCACCCATTCCCTCTGTATGTCCAAGCATCATCCACTTATGAATACAACAACATGTTGGAACCTGACAGCACGCTTGTGTTATCCATGGTGGCGATGCCAACTCAGGCTGCATTGCAAATGGATAATCGGCGAGACCAAGCCGAGCCACTAGTAGAGTAAGCCCTTCCCACGTGTCAAGTTGAATATGAATAAATGAATGCAGCCTCAACCAGAGAGAACAACCTGCGCCTTTGAGTTGAGGCCGCTGGCGGCGCAGAACGAACTAACCCGCGACTTTGAATGATCCTATCTGCACTTATTCCATCTATTTAGTCAATGTAAGTGATTTCATACTTCCTAATGAGATTTGAAACAATAATAGTGTCAGAAAGATCAGAAAGAGAACTAAGTAAAGGACCATCTATTCGAAATCCTGAACCTCTTACCAACCTTTGAGCAAGCATCCGCTGCTCTAGCTAATTGTCCCCCTTTTCCAAGTGTGATTTCTATCTTATGTATGGCCGTGCCTAAGGGCATATCGTTTGAAGTAGATTCTTCTTTTGATCAATTTCCAAACTCTTTTTCGAGCTTCTTCCAAAGCATAGGGCTTTCTGG